>JBBMKD010000217.1:6615723-6682621 GCA_037834095.1 Argya squamiceps
CCGGTGTCCGAGCGGCGGCGGCTCGGGGAGGGGCCGGGCAGGGGAAGGGCGATGCTCTGCCTTCCCCTGAAGTTTCTCAAAGTAGAGATTTCCCCGGAGTTTAAGTAATCTGCGGAGATTACGGATTATCTCTTCGGCCGTCACCTCTTCGGCCACTGTGCAGAAGCGGCGAGCTGCAGGAATAGCGTCTTGGTCATGAGGAAGTGTCTGGTTTGTTTGAACCGTTTTGTTAGCTGTGGGATTTCAAGTTATTTGAAAACTCATTTAAATAAGACTTAAAAATACTGCGAGTAGCGCAGCACTCTGTCCCGGCAAGAGCTCAGCTTCTGGTTTATGAGCGCTGTGAGGGTAACTTGGAGTTCAACACCATTTTATGCGATGCTGTTAGGCAGGAATCCTCAGTAAAGTGCATATCAAAATACTACGAAAATACTTTTCTATTCTTCTCTATGAGCTTGGGAGTTAGGAGTTTAAATTCGAGATTTTTTTGCTAATTCAGTGGCTAAAGGGATTGTTTAGGTGTTGTAATGGTCATGGCCTGCATGCAGAGTAGGTAGCTTGCTAAAGACCGGTTAAAGGTAACTGTGATACTGTCCCAGTGCAGGTGGAGATGTTTTGGGAGAGATCAGTCCCACTTGCATGTACGCACTCTAATCTCATCTGATTTTTCACGAGGACTACTTCGCTGTGAGCATAATGTCTGTTTTATTGATACTCAGCTTTTCCATTGTCAATACATCTAGCCAAGAAATGGAGCTTGCCTAGGCATACCTCTCTTCTGCTCCTAGTAGTAAGCATTCAGTGTCTAGCAGGATGTGGGCCGGAAGAGTGCATGAAATACAATACAGAAGTAATTTATTCAAGGATGACAAATATAGTGCTAGTCGGGGAAATGTGTGCTTTGTTAATACTTTACAAGAAGAGAATGTGCCTTAATTAGGTAGCGGCGGAGTGCCTTCTAATGTTGAAAGGGGCTAAGGCGCCTTGTCAGTCAGACATTTTCTCTCTGCCTGTTAGAAAGGCACAGCATCTTTCTGAACCCCTGGTAGGTGTATTGTTTGTAAACAAGTTGGAAAAAATGCTTGTGTGCATTAAAGTTCTGACGCTGTCTCTACAGAGACTGCTCATCTTACCTTTTCATTGGATTTTAATTTACAAAAAGGAGGTATTTTCCTTAAATCTGAAACTGTCTGCTTTTGACATCTTGGATAAAGAAAGGAGAGGTGTTAGACTTTAATGGCAACCTGTAGGCTGTCTGGAAAACCGACATCTTTAGCTGATGCGGTGGCTTTGGTATGCTGGACTGTGTGCACAACTGAGTAAACCACTTCTAATTCAGCAAGTGGCAAAATAATGAATGCAAAACATAACTCTTTTTCCAGGCCACTGAGACCTTGTGCTGTGGTTTACATAGTCCATAATGTAAACACATTTGCAGTCAGAATACTTTGTTGTGTGGCTCTAGTGTGCAGGCGACTGGAGGTGAACTTTATTGGAATGTTGAAATATGTGTCATTCGCATGTAAACGTCACAGGAATAGAAAATTTTGTGATTGTCTCCACTGTGATTCTAAACCTTTGTCAATTTGCTCCTCCACCTTCCAGCTCCAGCTCCTCGCAGTGTTGCTGCGCTGACAGACAGGCGCTGTGTATGTTTCCTGTTGTGGGCATTGTAATGACACAAATCAGCTTTGATTTTTATCAAGTGTTGAGGACAAGCTGTGAAGCACAAATGGAGCTGACAGGTAGCCAAAATAGCAGGTGAATGACTAAACCTGTGTGATGTAGGTGGAGGTGACTCCTCGAACCACACAGCTCTTCATCTGCAAACCTTTCACTGATCCTGTTGTTTGAGCTTTTTTGTGCAAAGCCACAGAGACTCCTTGCTTTCTGCAGCTCCTACCATTGTCTGTAATGATTTTGAATATTTTCCCTTAAAGGTTTGCCAGTTAAAAGGTGATGGTCTTCCTGCTTCCTCTTGTGTCCATGCTGGTGTAAGTCTTAATATGACATCTCTTTGTGTTTGCAGTATTTTTGGTGTCAGCATGGATCTAGTCAGTTTAGGAATTACCTAAATTGCTTGCCACATAGGATCTTACTAGTTCTATTTGTAGTTAACCTTCGTGTCATAGGGTTAAAAACAAAGTGTTAATTAAGCATAGGAGACCTACATTAAGTAGTTGCACTTGGAGAACTGACTGAGAAAAGGTGTTGGCTTGGCAGGCTTGTATGCTCACTAACTTCATATGTGCTCCCATTTAAAACATGTGAAAACAAATGCTGCTCTCAAGCTGAAATTGGTAAAGCCAGCTTGGACTGAGCATACGCCCAAAAATATGTGCGAGCTGCACTCCTTCCAGTAGCCTGAAATGCAAATGAAGTTATGCTGCTGTTCATGTGCAAGACTGTGAAAGTAAGTAAATATATGTGATAACTTTATCTCACCTGCTGTTATTGGTAACAAACAGTGAGAGAGGGAGCAAAGCAGGGAGAAAGCTGGGCATATTTCAAGTGTTCTCTGGCAGTGCAAGAGCATTACATCAGAAGATGCAAAGTTTCAGATCAGATATTAAGAAGAAATGACTAAGATCACTCGAGCCATTTGCAGAGGGTTCATTTATATGTATTTAGCAATCTCAATTGTATGATCTCATGGTGTATTTCTGCAAGGTCTTTTTTAGGAAATGGAACGGCTGGTGCCTAGGTTGGGGAAAAAACAGGCGCCTGAAGATCTGAGATGCTGTGTGTTGGAGATGGGAAGTAGTGAGTTTTGGTTATAGTGCTGCACCACCAGAAGTGGATTTTCTGTGTGAATTTCCTTGGTTTTTTGGAGAAAAAGGTCTGCCAAGGAGATGTCATATTTAATGGGCTAAGCCTGGGACAGCACAATTTCTTTGGTTAAATAAGGGTACCTTCAAACCTGGATGATGGGGTGACTGCTTTTCAAAAGAATGAATTGGTGCATGTAACAAAAGCTGAAATACTTCAGTTGGGTATGCTTCAGTCTTGGTCAGGAAGTTTCTTTTGAAGTTGGTAGAATTTGGATTTTTAGCTGCTTTTTTTCTACTCTTCAGTATTTAATGTAACCAGGCTGTCCTGTTTCAGTGAAAGCCATGTAACCTTTAGCTGATACTGGAAGCATTTTGGTTTTCATTCTCCTTGTTTTGAACTGGCAGGCCTAATATGAACGGAATGCTTCTAAGAACAAGAGGAGTTTTAGTCTCTGGCTGCTACATACTTTCTCTAGGATGTTAGATTTAGTAATTAAACTCATGTAAATTGGCCTATTGTAGTCAGACATCTTCTGTGGAGTTAGAAAATTAAAATATAATAAGCCTTATTCTGTTACTTATTTTTTTAACTAAGGTGAAGATAGAGTATCTGAGAAGCTTTAGTTTAAAAATGTTCCCACTCCAAAATGCCTGACGTAGCAGTTTTAATGCATTCTAACATTTAACAAGCACATCTCTTAATTTTCCCCGATTTTGCTTTGTAGGGAGGAGAGCTATCCTAGAAATCCTGATTTGTAGTGCTGTGTGGATCCCCAACAGGATCATCAATTCAGATGAGCCCATCTGATCTGAGGTGCTGATGGCATATGCTGGCTTCTTTGAGCTTGCCATGAGTTATCACTGGCTGGTAGTGCCTGCTTGCAGCACTGCCTGCCAGGGAGCACTGGGCCATGGGACTGCTGCAGGTTGTGAGTGGCAGTATTTTACTGTGAGACCTCTGCTGCCCTTGTTTCTGTAGCTAAACCTGCGCTCTGCACCTTGGCTCTCAGCTCAACTCCTCATTCCCTGAGTGCTGGCAGAGGGCAGTTGCATTTCCTGGCTTTTCAGCCTCCTCTGCCATTCTGCAGAGCTGTGTGAACAGCCTCCCACCTGTTGGGAGGAACAATAGGAGAAAAAAGCCTTACTCAGCTCCTATTTCCTCACCCCCTGCTTAAATCCTGAAGAAAGTTGTTGCTTTCAGTAACAGCCATCTTCTGAAAGCAAACGGGCTTTCTGGGGCTTGCAGATCAGAAAAATCTTGTGTGCCATTGTGACCTCTTACAGTTTTCTCATTAACAACCAGATTTGGATGCTGGAAATGAATACAGTTTTGCATTTTGTTCTGAATGAAGTGTGCAGAGGGATTTGTGTGTGTGCATGAGATCTGCTGTTGTGGGTCTTCGTGGAAAATGTCAGCCTAGACAGATAGTTTGGGGAAGTGAATGGGTGTGCTGTATTGTGAAAAATCTCCTGCAAAAATGCTTTTCTCTTTTCTGGAATTTGCACCAGAATTTCAATACAGAGCACCTGTTCCAGTACAGAATGTGTCTATTAATAGTAGAAGAAAAAGAGCAGGATGGTCTGTCTGAACTGAAATAGGAACCTTTAAAAGGTGCTGATAAGGGCATGAGGATGAGTAAAAGAAACCAATTAGTAGCAGATAGAGGTAAAAAGCAAACCAAGAAAGCAAAAATATTAATATTTTACAAAACGTGTCTGTGAATCCATTATTTGCTCTTGATTTTAAAGTAGGTCTTGCTTGTGTGAAAAGTACTCTCAGTTCTGTGACATCTTTTGTAGGTGTGAGAAACCTGCTTGGGGCTTTTGTATCCTGCTGTGTCATTTATCACTCCAGTTTGTAGCTGGACTAAGCTGAAAGTAGCTCAAAAATAACTTATTTTAGAAATGCTGTGCTTACCTGCTTTTTAGAGTAAAGACAACATCGTTGCTAAGATTTACAAATTCATGCACTGTGAAAGTCCATCTGAAACTTTTCAGGCACGTTTTTTTCCAAGAGTAGGCATGTGGGAAATGACTGTCTTGTATTTCAATTTTACATTCGCCTCAGATTCTCAAGAAGTTTCTGTTGAACATCTCCAAATGTCTGTAAAGGCAAAGGGAAGTTTAGTAATGCCCTTAATGTTAACTGCCTTGGCCCTTAGGATAGCATGGTGAGAGCAGTGCTGCTTTTGCTGCATGGCTGGTGAGCCAGTAGCAGGAAGGTGTAGTAGCATCTGCTTCCCTTTGGTAGTTACACACAGCCACTGGCATATCCAAGTCCCAGGGAAAAAACACTGTCCATGTGCTATTAACAGAATCTTACTGGGTGTGTTGTAGGCCTTCCTGAATGCTGTAAAAAAAGCAAACAAACAAAAACCACAGAAAAAGTCAATGATTCCAAACTTAATTCAAATATTAATCAACAGGAGTGCTTGTACTTTGAGGGAGTTTGAGGCTTCAGAGGTTTACTTAATCATCTGTTTTAATTTTTGTCACATCGATTTGTGAGTTGTTCCCACACTGAACTTTGTAACTAACCCTGAAATGTGTCTTTGGGAAGGGTATCCAGTTTTAATTTAAAGGCTCTTGCAGGTGAAGAATCACTGTGTTTGGAAAAGCTTTGGTGTCCTGCCTCCTGTTCTTCCCATTGATTTCATCAAGGCTGAGCTGTTGGTTCCTGCTGTGCCTTTTGGCTGGGTTAATGAGTATTCTGGATCCTCTGCCTTCTCCTCATGAAGATACAGGCTGTAACAGGCAACTTTAGTTTACATTGACAGCCTAAACTAAGCTCTCAGGCTCTGAGATGCTGGAAATCCAAAGTGTTGAATTAATACAATGCACTGGTCTAAACATCCTTTCATGCTTCAAATTGGCACAAATGTTTCTGATAGCTTAATTGGATCTTTACTTATTTTATATCTTTTTTCATCCAGTGTGGTCAGTTGTCTTTAATGAGCTTGTGCTCTGTGTGCTTTGGCTAATTTGGCAGAAATGCAGTTGCCCACCTGTGCCTCGTTCTGGTCTGATTTGTACTGCTGGGTTGTCCAGTAGCACTTGATTTGGTGCAGAGAATTAATTCATTGTGCAGGGAGTATTTTAAACAACATCCTGCTTAGTACGTGTTGGTGAAATGGAATTTCCCACTGATGAGTTTTTTTGAGGTCAGTAAGCTACTTTTGAAATCCTGATGTGTATTTTATAACCATTTAAAAATAATGTTTGGCATGTATTACTAAATCAAAAACTCATATGGGTGCCTTATATACACCCTACCCCTTTGTGGTTATCTTTATTACAAATAGTCCTTGGCTGAAAGATGAATCTTTGCTTATCTGCCACAACTTGTTCTCTATAAAACCATGCTGAATGACCTGTTTAATGTTTCATCCTTTATACAGTAAATTATTTTGTTTGCAGTATTGCCACTGGGTTGATACCAAACTCTGATAACCACCTAGTTTTGCTTGCCTTTAAATATTATACAACAACTATACTTTTTTTATCAGTTACTTTATGTGATGTTCCCATATTTAATAATGGTGGAATGTCTTCAGTCAGTAGGCATACTGGTATATTGCTCTGAATTACTTTGGGGATGAAAGGGAAATAAGAACTGAAATTGTAGAGTACATTTGGGAATTTTTAATAAGGCAAAGTTCTTGGTATTTCTGTGGGCTTGCTATTCTGCATAGAAAGTAATTTTGCTTCTTAAAGGAACTTTCTTATTGAGGTTGTATCATGAATTCTGTGTCAGAACTGGTTTGTAGTCAGCTTTTATTTTAAGAATGCTCTTTATTGTTGGGTTTGAACATTTTCTGAGACTGAGGACCATTCTGTCTTGGTGTATCTCCAGTGACTTAAAAGCATTTTGAAGGAGAGGTTGTTTTGGTTTTTACTGCATTTTACACATAACAACAGGTCTGCTTTCAACTGAAGAAAAAATAGTCATATATGCTCCTGCTGTATATCTGCTAGACATTTTTAACCTTCTTTTTAATCACTTACCCAAATGGCTATTGAGTTTTGCATTATTCACATCAGCTGATTTAGTAATCAGTATTGAGGTTTTTAGAGCTTCTAGTGCTGTTGCTGATCCCAGTATTAGAAAACTAGTATAGACAAGATTTTAGAATAGTTTTCAAGTCCTGGAAGTTCCATACTCCATTTTAGTTGTGATTTTGACTTTAATGGAGTTTGAATTTTAATACTGATTTCAAAGGATGAAGGAAAATTATTTCACTTTAATAAGCTCTTTTTCCAGGGTAGGTATGTGGTTGTCTGTGGTTTTCTTGCACTTGTTAATTCTGTTCACTTGTTCTCATTGCTTGTTTCCTCGTGCTGCTGGTACTGACTTTAATGTTGTAGCTGTTTTCCCAGTTGCTGGTTTTAAGTGTTGGTACACATGGGGTGTATTTTCAGCTACAGGCTCTCAGTGCTAAAGCTCCTTGTAGTAACTGAGCAAATAATACTGATCTGTGGTGAGCAAGCTTATGCATCTGCTGGAGACTTCACAAAAGGTTTTCTCTCCATTACATCTCATAAAGTGTGCTCGGGTGGGGCTCCAGGTGAGGACTGGAATCATTGGAAGCCATTGACCTGGTGACTCTGTGGCAGCTGCAAACAAGATGATAAAGCAGCTGGACTTGTGGGGTGCTGCAGGAGAATGGAATGCCAGTAGCTCACAAACAGACCTTGAAATGTGATTGAAATGAAGAAATGAGACAGTGCTGTCCTTGGCAGGAATGAAAATTGTCAGCAGTAGACATCTAATGTATCTCAGCATAGCCTTGTGAAAACAGTGAGAGAAACAGTTGCTTTGCTGCTCTTTTTTGGGGCAGGGTGGGGGGGAGTAGGAGGAAGCTGCTGAATTTAGCAGGAGAGCAAGAGGTGAATCCTTTCTGTCTGCCTCTTAAAGAAAGAAAAAACACAAAATGAAGGAGAGGAATAGGGACAAAATGTACAAATTGAATTATGCACGGGATTTGGGATTCAAACAGAATGAATGGAAAAGAGACAAAGACATGCTCTAGAAGAGAGGCAAAAAATACAATATAAAGCAAGCTCCCCTGGATGTGTAACAGAAAACATTCTTGTCATGTCTGGCTTCCAATACAGCAGCCTGGGGATGTCCAGAAGGGGCATCTCAAGTTCTTCTTCTCCAGTCAGGTCCTTCTGTCTGACTGAAGATGTGTCTTGACCTTTAATTAGGTAGGTTAGTGTCCTATTTCAATGTATGAGATGGAAAACAAAGTGAAAATGACAGCAAGACAGTTAAGGTGAAGTATGTCACAGTAGCAGTGTGTCTGAAATAGGAAACTCCGAATTACAGGTGTGCAGGTTTCACATCTCCTTCTGTGGGGTGCAAGGGTTACTTGATAAAAGCTGAAGCAAATTTTACAGAATTATTGAAGCAGTTTCTAATCCTGGCATTAATTGAGTTGTAATTATTTCAACTATTCAGTTAAAATACAGGCATTGTAGGCTAATTGGTGCCTATGGGGACGATCCTTTCAGCTCCGGAGAGTCCTCTATCCCTTCCTGCATTTCCTTGCAGCAGTTTTTCTCCTGGAAAAGAAGGTATTTCCTCAGCTTGGCTGATAGCCTAACTGATGGAGAAACTCTTCAGATAAGGCTTCTCTTCCTCTCTCAACTCTGAATTTTACTTAGTTTGAATTTTCTAATATTATACACAATCTGGTCTCGGTTTGGGGAGGGCTTAGTGAGGTGGATGAGCATCTGTTCAGCCCTGCTGTAGATGGAAACAGCCTAGCAGTGTTTCAACTGTCTGTAAAGTTTCCTCAGATGCTTTAATTCTTTAAACTGCCTAAAATGTGATGTTTCTGTTTATTACTGTAAAGCTAAGGCCTTTTTAGTTCCCTTGGTGGTGGTGGTGCTAATCATACTTAAAACTCCTACCACATATATAAATAATTCCCACAATGATATGCTTTGGTCCTGAGTGAAAGTATAAATGTTTCTTAACAAGTCAGACATGATAAAACCCAGCAATGCCACAATATGAAGTTATGCTTCTTCCTGTGACTTAAAGTTTAATTTCTACTTTCACCAGGTGGTGGGATTTCCACTTTGTTTTGCTTCATTTTCAAATAAACAGCAAAAGCCACTATTAGGAAATTTGCAAAATGTAGGGTTTCAACCACTGCTTTTGCAAGAGCTTTAAAGGGTATGTGTTTCTCACATCTGTTAAAAATGAATAGTAGACATTCTGTCGTGGCTAGTGTTGCCAGGAATTATTAACTAGGCAAAGCCTCTGTCCTCACAGGCCCTGAAATCCTGGTTGGGTCAAGAAGAGGGACACTCCCAAAGTCCGTTTCAGAGAGTAAATTTAACCTGAAATCTAGATCTGCAAGAAATCCCTTTTCTCTGAATGTTGATACATGTAACTGCAATGTCCTTGCTCTCTGAATGGAAAGGTGGGCAGGCATTTGTTAAAACTTTCTCTGTGTTGGACCTACTTCTCCAGTTCTATATGGAATGAATGTTCAAGGATGATTGCAGTCCCCTGCATCCTGCAACTCTCTGTTTGTAGGGGCCAGAGACAGAGAATACAAAGGCAAAGGATGTATTTTTTCATATTTCTCATCATATTTTCATACACTACATTGATAAACTTGTTTCTTGCCTTGAAAACCTGGAAAGAGATTGGTCTTTGGAATATGGTATTTTTCCTAAAGATTACCTAAACTGTGTTTAAATTCGTCATATAAAAAAACCAAAAAACCCCAACAACAATCCTATTTCATGCCTCTCCACCACCAAATAAAAAGGGTTTAAGGGTTTTAAAGAAAATTAAGAAATTACGTGGTGAGCATCTACAGTTTGAAAACTCCATGAATGGATCTTTATCTGGTGGTCTTTATCCCTAGTTTTAAAAAAACTTAAAGGAAGACAGGTTGATGTAGATACACCAGAGGTTATACACACTTAAAGAAGTGTCTACAATGCTGAAAGCCACTTGTACCTAGAAGGGAGGGAAGATGCATACACAGGCATTTGGTGCTCAGGACCTAGCTGAAGAGAGAAAATTTGCAGTCTTCTGCCTGGGAACAGGGACAGTTGCTGCTAATACCTGTGGTGTGCTGCTGGCACTGCGTGGCACGTGCTGTGGAGCAGTGGGCTGGCACCTGCTGCCTGCAAAAACTGGGTATAACAGAATTACACTTCTACTCTTACTATGTACTCCAGTGAAGAAAAACGTATTTTTCATATTTACACACTTGCAGTGATTTACCTGGACTACCTGAAGTGAAGTAAGATTTTAATGAAGGTTATTCGGGGGGTGTGACTGTTAAATCTGTTCACTGCTTTCATTTGTGCCCTTCTGCCTTTGAGCAGAGAAACAATTGTGGCTGCAGAGCTACTTGTAACAGGAGTTGGCTGTGGTTGTGTTTTGAGCAGATGTTTGTTATTTTAGAACATAACTCAGTGCCTGTTAGCACACACATACCTCTGAACAGAAGCTAGGTATTAATAATCTACTCTTCTGCTAAATCTTTTGCTGTTCCTGCTCTGAAATTTTGGGGTGTGCAGTTTTGAGTTTCCTAATTGGTCAGTCCAGCAAAGTGAACTAGTTAATATGTGGTTACATTGAAGATAAATGCTGATTTATCAGAGTGAAGAAAACAGACGAAAAAATATCTAAAATATGTTAATTTAAGAAGTATTCATGCATTAGACATCTTGATATCAGAATAATTTGTACTGGGGTGCTAGATTCCTTGTAGGTTCTAGTATTGATGGTGATGTTGCTGAGAGTTAAGTTGTTGCTGTTAGTTTCTAAGTAGCATAACAACCAGATTTCGTTAAGTTTGAGTATTATAGATGCAGATTGGACAAACACAGCATTTTAAAATGGATGGTTACTCCAATGATCACACTTGCAGTGGAAAATTATTAACACACACCACCTCCCACAAAACAGTATATGCTACAAGATTAGCTATGAGCAATATGGTCTTTTTTTCTATCTTTCACGTTGACAAGTCTGTGCATTTGAAAATTCAAACAAACTGAACATAAAACCACAAATCACGTTATGTGTGCATGTGCATCTTTGTGATGATTTTCAGTATTTTTATATTGAGGCAGAGCAAAAGCAAAACCTGTTTCATGTGCTTCTGTTTTCCTTTTGTTTTACACTATTGATTAACCAGCAAGCTATTTCCAGTACAAAAAAATCCAGCAGTAAAACATCAGTGCAACTAGAAGTCAGAGAGTGAAGCAAAAATTTTTTCTAGTAGTCATCAGTAAAGGATTAATAGAGAGAGGTATTTCAAACTTTGGTTCAGAGTTTGATATGCCAGTGTAGCTGTATTTTCCATATTGGCTGTCTCTGTCAGTGTAAATCTTTGGCTGGGTACAAGCTAGCAAAGCTGGGGAAGTCCCTGGCAAAGCATCTCCTCTTCTGGGGGAGATGCATTGCCAAAGCTTTGTGCTGGGAATGTCCCTTGCCTGTGCTGGGCTGATGGGGGAATTGTCTCACAGAGGCCCATTCTTGGTGCCTTCCTGGCCCTGTTTGCATGTGCAGTCATTACAGCCCTTCTGAGGAACATTTAATGTGCATTTTGAAGCAGTATTTGCTTGTATGCAGTGAACTTGAGGACTTGGGGGCAGTGGGTTTGTTTGTGCTTATGTACATTACACTTCTTTACACATGCACTGGAAATCAGTGCTGCTGGAATTGCAGCAGGTGTAGGAAATGTGTGGTGCCTGTGACACCTCTGTGGGACAGAGGAAGGGCCTCATGAACTAGAGCCATTTGGAAAGGTCTGCAGGCCAGATTTAATTTTCCTGCTGGGTCATTCCTGCCTTGGCCTGTGACTTCTCTTGGCTCAGGTTACGGCTCTGGTGTGCTGGAAGCAGAGACTCCAGCCCTGATAAGTGTCTGGGAGCTTGTTCTACATGATGATGTTTAAGTGAATGAAAAACAAGAGCTATAAAGCATGTGTCCAGTGAATAGTCAGATTCTTAAAGTTGCCATGTTGAGTGTTCAGAATAGGAAGTGTTTAACGTGTACAACCCTGCTACTTTTTCCTTTATTACCATATAATTTTTAGTTCTGTTAAGATTTGCATAGCAGTATGTGCTCATGGTTAAACTGCCCAGTAGAAGTTATTGATACATTTTTCTAGGCCCTGTCTTGACATTTTGTTGGTCACAGAAAATGTGGCTTTTTCACATGCTGCATTTTTATTAACTACTTAATGCCAGTATTTTGATATAGTGAAAGCCCTGGAAGGAAGTATACTTTTTTTTTTCTGTTTTGAAGAAAGCTGTTTTAATTAGTTTTCAATTATGTAAGTAAATTCGGGAATTGATTTTATTAATTATGAAATTCATATAGCTTGTTACACTTCGTTTGTAATTATCCAAATGCGTTAATTTAATAAATATTTATGCTTGTCAAATGAGCTTGTTTTCGTAACTTGCTTATTTCATTTTTACCACTTGTGTGTTTCAGTTTTGCAAGACTTTCAGGTCAACATAAACATGCAGAGAAAGTGTGTACAGTGGGATTGCATATCATCAATTCACTTCATTGCTGATGCTAAGAGATTATTTAGCATGAAAGAATATCAGTGACTTTTATGTTTGAAAAGGAAACTGGTCAGTTCTGGGTTCTGAGGGCTTTTCTCAAGTGTCCTTCCCAAAGCACAAGATGTATGCACCTGAGTTTTTGAGAGAAGGTCCCACAAGGCTGCATGAGAGATGCTGAGCTGAAAACATTTGACTGTGGTTAAAACTGACTTGGGAGAACAATGTATTTCTTGTGTTGTTTGAGTCAGCTCATTGCTCTAGTCAGTCTGCATCCACTGTGGATTTGTGTGGCCATATGTTGGATCACTTGGTGGCATCGAGGGAAAACTCACTGTGCCTGGAGCTGGCTGTGACAGAGGCCTTGGGACATGTCTGGCCAAAACCTAATTGACCTTTTAAAAACGAGGGGGGTGGGGGAATGAAGGGGACAGAGAATTTCCAGCTATAAATGGAGACTAAAAGGAACTGTGTTTTAATACTTGAAATGGTAGCTTATCATAAAGTTATTCCTTTGTTATTACAGAAATAAATTGTGTTATTATTATAATAAAAAACAGATATCTTTTTTGTCTGCTCTTGTAGCAGAGCTCATCTACTGAACAGCTGTAATATAATAGGACTTGTGCTTTGAAGCAATTCTGCTTCAGTGGCTTTAATGTTACACAGTAGGTAATGTTTGGAGTAGTTGAAGTTCTCAGGATGAGTTTCAGTAATGAATTTCTTTCTTCCTTAGTGTATTTGGAAAATAACTTTCGGTAAGCCTATAAGTTTGTGATTTTTCTGGGGGTTGGAGAGTGGTGTTTGTTTGTTTGTTTGTTTGTTTGTTTTAGAAGCCAACCAGCCCCAAAAAAATGCTTTCCTCCTACACTGTCAGCAATCAACCCAGCAGTTTGGGGTTCAAAGGTGTTACTGCTTCTTTGGAACTTCTTAGGAGATACTGTATCTCCTAAGATACAAATGCCCAAAGATAAAAATGCGTGGTTCTTTCTATTCCTCTCTTACTCCTGAAAACTCATCTTAAAGAAGGGAAAAGAAAAAAAAGAACAAAAAGGTACTTTTATGTCAGAACAGAGGAAATTGCCCTGGGGGGTTGTCATAGATTAGACAGGAAATCACACTACAAATTGACCCCAGAACTTGAATTCCAGCTCACCACTTCAACCACAAGAGCATTCACTCTTTTCTCTCAGACAGGCCACCCAGCTGAAAGAAATACCTTTCCTTGGGTGAGGGGAAAGCTGTGCCCACATCACTGCTGGGACTTGGGTGGGAATTCCTTGTCCATCAGCCCTTACAGGCAGGAATGTGCTGCTGGGCAGTCGCTGCAGTTGGCAGTAGTGGGAGTTCTCCAAGTTGCTGTTGACTTCTGTTCTTGTGGTGGTTCATGTTTCTCCTTGTCTGTAAGGCACATTGCATGCACTGTGGTCGTTTCAGATGCAGCTGGAAGGTTTGTAGGAAAAAAATAGCTGCACTGTAAAAGTTTCTTCTGTAAGGGAACAGTATCAGCTCACTGGAATGTTTATTGCATTTGTAGATCAGTATTTTTCTGTATCATTTTAACCTGGTGCCAAAAAGTGTGGCCAGAGCAGTCACTTTAGTACTGCTAGAGGAGGAGTGTGTACTTCAGGAGAGTTGGGAAGCTGAGGTTTTATTTTATGCAAGAACTGCATATTCAAAAATCATGTCATTGTAGCTTCCTGCACGTCTCACCCTGTTTACCTCATCCTATTTTGTAGGACTTTTGGGAAGGCTGCTTTCTGAAGTGACAGCTTTAGTTCAGTGTAACGTGTGCAGCAACTGAGATCATCTCTTCGAGCTGTCCTAACCCCTCAGTCTATATTCAGTAGCAACGATTGAGTTTCTTGTGTCAGCTTTAACTGCTCTTCAGCTCCATCTACAGGGTTACATTGTCCACAGGGCCCTGTGAGCAGCAACTGCACCAGGAAAAGTTGGATGAAAGGTAAAGAGGTCATGATGGCTCTTGGCACAAAGATAAAAGACCTTCAAGGGTGGATTAGATCAAAACAATGCTTGGTAGGCTGTTTCCACCAAGATCCCCTGGAATCTTGTCCCTGGGTGCTGTGGAGACAGGTGATGCAGGCTGGGCATGCTTGGCATCTGCCTTGCTGGTGGTCAGTCAAGTGTAGGTGCCTGGAGCAGTTTGTGGAACGTTTACTACTCGAGTTGTCTGAAATGACACCTGACCCTGAAATGCAAGAACACGTTCATGTCAGGTCACTGATAATGTGCTGATAGTGACTGCAGAGTAGGTATTAATTGGATTGCTGAACTTGCTTGCTGTGCAGTATCAGGAAGGCATGTGAGACTTTTGGAAGAGCTAAGTGGTGCATGGGGGAAAAGGATGTTTTTAAGGGGTTTTTTTTTTGTTATAGTTTATTTTTTTATGTGACTATGTTTAAGCTGATGCCTCATCAGAAGTACTAGATTTTGCTGCTTCATGTAATACAGTGCCACTAGAGCAGTGTGGTCAGTGTTACAGGAAAAGAACATCCCACCAGAAACAGAAGCTGCTGCATGTGCTAGAAACAAGAGCAGAGGGAAATACAGCAGTGTGAACCTGGTCTGCTAAAGGTGTGTTCACAAGAAGAGCTGAGAGAAGGAAAATATTTTAACAGCAAACCTTCCAGTTTATGGTAGTATATTCAGCATGTGGAAAAACAACTTTAGTGCAGTTCACTTCCTAATATGATACTTAATGACTATATAAAGTTTAGGAAAATATGTTTCTCAGTTCTTTTAAAATTACTCAGAATTTAAGCTCGTAAGGACAGATTTTTACAACACTTCATGCATCAGCTCTACTAGTGATCAGGATTTCACAAGTGTCTGCAATAAGAATAATATGATTTTTCTTCCTCAAAAATATAAGAGATTTTTTGTGGTTTATATGAGGTGCTTTTTATCTCCCTCCTTTATTCTTGGTTTCCTGCAAAGTAACATGATAGCCCTTGCATTTATGGTCTTGACCACAATAGAGATTTTCCGTAGTGGATACATTCATGGAATGCTCCATGTTAGCTCTGCATGGAGTTTTGAGACATGGGAGACAGGTGGATATGTCTGTTATTATGCAGAAAATCTGTGGTGAAAGTAGATTGCTTGTTTCAGGTTTTCAGAGATTGACTGATCAGCTGTTACCATTTTGTATCACTCAGTCAGTGCCTTGGCAATTTATTTGTAATATGGGACACAGAACAGAGTAAATGGCTGTTAGTATTTTTGCATGTTGAGTGTGATAAGGATAACAGAGGAAAACCAAGAACTCTTTACCCTCGTGGAAGACCGTGTGTTTCTGATTTCTGTATTCTGTTCCTCTTTTTTTTGATGATGATATCAAGCCTCTTTTCAAATACAGACACTTAATAAAAAGGTTATCCCTTTGGAAAAACAGTGTATTCACATCCAGAAAAATCAGTTGGATTATTGGCTGAATGAGTGAGTAACTGATTTCAAGATTTTAGGCGATATTGAGGTAAACATGAACTATCCTATTGCTTGAGATAATTTAACTATCACCAATTAATGAATTACAGGATAAAGGGCAAGTTTCAGTATGAAATTTAGAAGAAATATGGTAATGAATTATGTGCTTTGTACTTAGTCTAAATGACTGTCTGATGTTTTTCAGCTAAAACGTTTGTGTTGAAAGTGCTGACCTTGGATGATTAAATGGACATTCGTTATTTCCAGTGTGTTGTGTGGATATCTGGGGCTTACAGTTCGCCTGTAGGTTTGCAGGATTGCTGCTGTTGAGTTGAGAAATGCATTTTTGGTGTGAGGGAGGCAGGTTTAATCCTGCCTTTCCCCTGAGGAGCTGCCTGCAGGGTCCTGCACTCTGCGGGCACGGGGGTTGCTGTTGCAGGGCAGTTCTTGCACGGGTACAGACTGGGCTGCTCGCTGCCGTTCCTGCCTGCCAGCACGCTGCTTGTGTGGCTCGCCAGCTGGGGAGGCAGATCCAGGAAAGGAAAACGGGAGCAGGAAGGGAAAGGCTTCGTTTGTGGGCGTCTCCTCAGCCCGTGCTGGCCTGCTGCCTGGCCTCATGAGCTCCCCGTGCGGGCACAAAGGAGGGGCATTGGCCGGGACAGGGATCTTGGCACCGCGCTCCCGCTGGCCTGAGCACCGTCGTTAATGTGACACCAGGGTCTGGCAAACGCTGTTGTGCAGCCTCGGTGCTGTAACAATGTGATTTTAGAGCTTTTGATTGGTGCAAAGCATGAGCAGAACAAATCTGTGCAAGTTACAGATGAATAGAAATCAAAGCAGAAACACCCTCGTTCTTTTGTTTTTCAGAACCAAGTGCTTTCCAATTTAATTTTAGGTAAGCTTGGTCTGTGTTACTGTCTTCTATTGTCTGAACCATTGAAAAACAGACACAACTAGAAATCCTATGTAGTGAAGGCAGTGGAGGAGTTGATTTTGGAACAGTATGCATGAATTTTAATGATTTGAGGACAATGAGCCCTTGCAATTTGACTTGTTTACTCTATTCTGGAATGTCACTGAAGACATAAGATGGTTAGTAGCTCTAAATAAAGCCACATTTAGATCTGATAGATGATGTTATTCAGATCACTTAGATTCCAGGAGGTTTAATCCATTGAGATGTGAGCTGACATTGTAACGTTTCTTCAGACCTCTTGGACAACTCTCAATTTTCTTGATGTGACAGGTAATAATACCAGTACTGAACATGCTGGAGTAGCTGTTCTCTGCTATGGAGATGCAATGCATTAGAGAGAAGGTGTGCAGGATCTAAGCTACTAAGCCAGCAAACTCTGCCTGACCTGGCTTTTTCTTTTTTCTTTTTTTTTGGTTTTTTCAGGTTTGGTTTGTGCCAGCTCTGGTGGTGACAGGGAGAAGGGAGCCGGTGGCAGGTAGATAGTAGGGAAGGGACATGAAAAGAAAGCAGTAGAGATGGGGAAGACACAAACAGGCAGAGGAAGATGTGAAGAGAAGGACTTGATGGAAGAAGGACTCAACTGAGAAGTTTCCAAATGACTGCTTTAGATTTTATTATATTGGTGATACCATAAGAAAAATTTGTAATTGTCCTATTGTTTCACCAAACTGAAAGACGATTATGTTCTTTAATTAACTTTTCTCCTAGACATTGAAGGTATCTAAGTAGTTGGCTCTTGGACCACTAGGGAATGTATCATTCCAGTTAAAAGATCACTGGCATAATGAAATCTTTCAAGCATTTTCCAGGGTACAATAAGTATAAAGAGATTGTTATTTTGGGCAGAAAACTATGGGAGATAAGCTTTCAGTAGTGTGTCTGTTTTAGTTCTTAAATTTTTCCTCTCTCTTAAGTTTACTGAAATAAAGCTTGCAGAATGTTTGCATAAGCTGTAAGCTGGTGTAATTTTATTAGAATCAGGGCCAATCACATACATGCAGTTCAAGTAATGGATTTTATTGCAGGGAATAAAATTACTCCTAACACTATCTTGCCTCATTGGTTAAGTGCAATATTTCTGTCATACAGTTGTTCTAGGCTTTGAACTGTGGCATTAAGAGTTGGCTCTACCAATTTGTAGCTGTGATCATTCATTTGCCCGTGTGAAATACCCTTCATGGTCTTTCAGAGCAGGCTTTCAAAAGATCACTTTTTTTGTTCCATTTATCAACTTTATGCTTAAAAAACGTACAAACATCTGAACTGTAGGGAATGCAAGAGAGCAGTGTCCCAGGCTGGCTTTCTGTGGAGCAGTGCAGGGTGCTAAGCAGTAAGCTGAAATGGAAATTGTCACCTCTGGTAATTGTGGATGGGGAAGATTTCCAGAGTAGCTTGGGGTAAGGCTACCCCATGGCATTTTTGTGAGTTGCTGTTGTATGTAGTGGAGTAGCAGTTGTGAGGAGTACCACACCTGTTTTCCTTGTGGTGGGGTAGGAATTCCTGTGAGAGGAGCCATGCTGCCTGCAGCTCTGTGTATTGGGGTGAAAGAAGAGGAGCATTATTTGACTCCTGGAAAGCAGAGCTCAGTCTAAGGGATCTGAAAAGGAGGCACAGTGTGCATGCAACAGTCTGAGCTGTGATTCAGCTCCTAATGGAGAACATTTAGACAGGAGCTCCTTTTCAAGCATAGAATAGGTAAAAATAGGTGTCTGAGTCTGTAATGCTTTTACAAAGTTTGTAAGGTTGGGGAGTTTGTGTATTTGGTTGGGAGGAGGCCACTTTGAAGCACCAGTGCAGTTTCTCAAGTTAAAAAGTTGAAAACAAAGAATGAAAAAAGGTGCTATAATGTTATAAAAGGGGTTGGTAACAGCATTTGGGTCCAGACTACAGGCCTCCAGTATGATAAGCATTTAAAGGGGAATGGAATAATTGCAGCCTTTTTGAAAGGAAATTTGCCCCCTTTTTTCTCAAAACCATCTCTTTATTTCACAGCAAGCAAGGGCAGAGCAAGAAGAGGAATTCATCAGTAATACTCTATTTAAGAAGATTCAAGCTCTGCAGAAAGAAAAAGAAACACTTGCAGTAAACTACGAAAAGGAAGAGGAATTCCTCACTAATGAGCTCTCAAGAAAACTGATGCAGGTAATTGGTGCCTTCACTGATGTTTCTCTCAGGAGCCTCAGGACTCACTGGTGACTGAACTTTTGTGTTCGTGTGACTGCACTCTAAGGGAAGTGGTCAAGTTGGAAAGGTGACACTTGATAAAAGCAAAGTACAAGAAGTGTAGTGAGTGACTTTTTTTTTTTTTAACATGTTCTTTAAAGTTTGCATCTGTGAACTCGGCTTTGAGAACCTGAAAGTTTGTATACTGATGCAAAAAATGGGTGTAGCTTGCAGTAAATGTCAGCTGTCTTCCAGGCAAGAGTTACTGATTAATCTAAAATGTTAGTGAAACACACTTTCTTTTCTGGAGTATTTGATACTTAACACCAGTTCTGAAATATTATACTTTATCTACAGTAGGTGCAGTGATGCTCAAAGAAAACCTTTTCTGTAAGTTTGTCCACACTTCTAACAAAACCATAATTGAATTATATAATATAATTCAATATAACCACAATTGAATCTATTGAATTAAAGCACATCAGTTTGATGGTAACAGTAAAAAGTTGAAGATGCTGGGGCAATTTGTGGCAGAGAAACTTCTTTCCATTACCCAAGTTGCTAATTTTTAGAAAGTGGTTAAGTGTTTGTTGGAAGTGTTCTACGTGGTTGCTCTGTTCTCACAGTCTTGCCTAAATACCTGCTTTTGGCCCCTGTAGGAGACAGGGTACTGTGTTAGAGAGTGTTTAATGTGATCTGCCTGAGCCTTTTTGATGCCATTAGTTCTAAGCTTTGTCATGAAAAGCTAGGCACTTTAAAAGAAGCTAAATTTGTATGTTGTAAGCATTGCTGTGTTCTGCAGCTGGAGACTGAAGGCATGTTTTGCCCTGCAGTTAGGAAATAGAGTGTTTGGAAACACCACGGGAGCTAATCCCATCTGGTGCTTTTGTTACTGAAAACTGGGCCTTCTCTCACTTTGTCTCTTTGGTGCCTGTTATCACACAGGAAGCTCAGCAGCAAGAGAAAATATCCCTGACTTGGTATTACTATTTCCCCTTGCTGTTCTTGAGGACTGACAAGAATGTTTCTGAGTAAGAGACATGTTTGGATTCTAAGCCATACATTTTCATGAAAAACAGAGAAGCAGATGGCAGTAAAATAGGGGTATCAACTGTTCATTTCTAATTGAAGTAAGATGTGGATATCACCATAGAAAAAGCTTTCCACTGAAGTCTCTTGCAGTAAAGGGAGAAATGGTACATTGAACAATGTTGTTTAATTGAAAGGGAGATGTAGAAATCTGTTACAGATTATGTGGGACTGTACTATACATTATAAAGAGGAAACTAAAACTCACTTAAATAGTAAAAGCATGGATTACACTTGATTTGTTTGAAGGATTTTGAAGTCATATAGTGACCTTGCACACAAATTTGTACCACAGAGTTCTGCAGCAAGTAAATGGTTGTGTCAAGTAACTGCTTCAAATATGCTTAGCCTTTTCCCTAGAATTCATGAGATTGTTTTAACAGGTTTTTTTAAACCATCTTTAGCATTCTTAAATTGCTAAAATTATGCAAAACAGGTTCACACATTGCAAAGAGAAATATAAACTTCTTGTCAACTTAAAAGTACAATCATTTTTATTCTTTTTTGCTGTGGACTTTGGCTGTTGTCCCAAATTAAAGAAAAAGGTAACACTCCTGTTCTCAAAATGGCCAAGGGGGTGCTTGGCTCGTTGTTATGTATGAAGCAATGCAAGGCCATCGTGCTGTTTGTCTGTTGGAAACCCTTAATGGGTGCAACTTTATTCTCATTGGTGAGAGGAAGATGCAGAGAAGCATCTGAAACAGAATGCAGACATAAACCTGGAGTTATTCTTGCCTTTCCTACAGCATCTGGGGAAAATCCTCAGTTGTGGATTCAACATCATCCCATAAATATTACCCAGCTTTCAGCAGGCAAGCTGCAGGCTTCTGCTGAAAGAAAAAGCTGTATAGCCATAACTAGAAGAGTATGGGGGTAGAATTCTGACCACCACCTGCAGCCTTAGATTTCATTCCATGGGGCCTTGCTGTAAGCCTCATTTTAGCCTTTGATAAACATGCTTATGTCAACCAGAAGATTTTAAAATATGGCAATTCATAAAAACACCTGTGTTCCAAATTGTTTGTTCTGAAGCTGTGTAATTTCTCTCAGCACCATTAGGTAGCAATTTCTGAAAGTAAATTATGAGTTTGTCCTCTCTGAATAACAACCCAGGTAACTTGACAAAGAGAACAGCTGTCAACATCCTGTTGGTGGTGTTGGTGGTTTGCCTGTGGAGGGTGAGTGGCATGGAATTTCTTGCTGAGAGGTTCACCTGAAAACTTGAGTGCACAGTGGAGATAAGGGTTATATCAATGCTCCTTCACAAGGCCAGAGCTGGGGTTTCTGTGTCTTGTGCATAGGCACCAGTGGTGTTTCTGTTTATGGCATATGCTACAAATGTCACTAACCCTTCCCTTACACTGGTCAGCAGGTTCCTTTTCCATACTTCTGGATGACTTTTCATACCTTTACAGGGGCTCAAGACTTGCAATACAGGTGGAGCACTTGTTTTAAAGCAAACAGTTTAATATTAAAACTGGTTTTTTGTTTATGTGTATGCTGATCTCATATACAGATCTCATTTCATGGCTTGATTATGTCTTTGATGTGATAAAATTGCTGTGAAATAAAAACCCAGAATATTGATATATTCTCCTAAACATCAGTAATGTGGTTGGCAGCTTATAAATGATGCAGAAGAAATGGTTCCTTCCACTAAAGAGCTTACCTGCAGAATTAGGGAACATTTCAATATTACCATATGTTTCCATGAAAGTAATTTTTCTTCTCTTCAGAGATCATGGACTTAGTAAATTGACATTAGAATATTGATGAGTTGCAGGCAATTTTCTTAAGCAGCAAAGAACTGAAAATAACACCTGATGTTTTTTTGTTTTCTGAAAGTTTATCTGTTGTTTGAAGGTTTTGATTCTTCAGTGATGAATCCTGGAAATTATACCCATGTAGAACAATAGATTAAAAATTGGAGAAAAGAAACCCCTGATATTACAAACAAACTCATTTTTTGGAAAACAGGGCATTATTGGCACACATCACATGGTCATTTCAGAGTTTATTACAGTATCTTTTCTGTAATTGGATAGTCTTCCCATTACACAGATGGAGGGCTACGTTCCTGGCCAATGTTTTTTAGACCAGGAAGGTAAGATAATTACAATTTCCTTTTTTTCAGTTTCCTGAGATTTGTGAGTGCCAGTACTTACCATTGCTCTAACTAGAGTGTGGCAATTCTGTCTTTATTAAGAGAATAATGAACTCATAAATGCCCACTTCCATTTTGGCATCTTTGCTCTGGAGGGAATTCTAGCTCAATTAGATACAGACTTTGGATAATGACTTAACCAGGAATAAAGTAGTCTCCAGTTGGTTGTTCCACTGTTCTTTGGGATTAACTCTTAATCTCTGGGTTTGCCAGGCAATGTTGGTTTGACCTGGAACTAGACTTAGAGCATTCATGCTGTCAGACATTGTACATCAAATGGCTTCCTGCCTTTTGGATGAGTAAGGGAAAAAATTGCATATGAATCTGTTGTTTTGTCTAAAACTTTGCATTTTGGAACTGAGGAGAGGTGCTTCTGCTAAAGTGCACATGATTTGCACTGTCTCAATTTTTCAAGTATTTACAGCTCTGTGCCTGGTCCAAAATTACTGCCATATTACTCTGTTGAAAGGCACCTACCAGAGGGACTTTCTTCATGGTGCCTGTGGTTTTTTTTGCTTTGTCAGACCTTTGTTTGTCACAATTGTAGAGGCTTATGCCTCTCATTCTGCCTGGCCTCTGGAATGAGCTCCCAAGATGTTAAAACATTTTAAATGTGGGAGCTGCATGCCAGAGCTGCAGCACTCCTCCTAACAGCCAGCAAGAATCCCCCAGTTCAGCACCATGTGCACTTCTGTTATAAAACACAGGCTGACATCAGGTTTGCAGGATCAGAAGCAATTAATTTTGAAACACTTTACTATATGCCAGATTGAGTCTAAACAGACATAAAAGAAGGTGTTTCCACTGGAATAATACTGTCTTTCTGATGCCATGCCATTGCTTAATAATATCTTTTTATAACTGTAACTTTCACTGCCTCTACAAGCCAAATGAATGAATCTACAATTTCATTAGATAGATGTCCATTTTTTTGCATAATTACTAATTTTCTAGGTTGAGTGTTGCAGGAGTGAAGGAGCACATGCATCTCAGAGATCTTACAGTAAACAAAAGATTTTCATCACATGCATCCCTGATGAAGTTCTTATAAGCCTTACATACATTTGCTATATTTTCCTGTGTACTTCATGTAACTATTTTTGTTTACCTGATGAAGCCTCTGGAAAGCTTGGAAAAATTTTTATAGCATCCTCAATCCTTAGTCATTATACAATGGTAGCAGTATTTCGCTGAATATCATGAGAGGTGTTTTGATGCAGGCTCTGTTCTTGCAGTGATGGACATGGACCTATTGAGGTACTGTTTTGAAACTGAAAGTAGTAAACCTTGAAAATTCACCATTTGTGAAACAAGGCTGCTCCAAAGAAGAAATTTTTTTTTATTACTGTTTAATGTTATGGAGTCAGTTACTTTAAATTATGCACCAGTCCTTTTCAAAATCAAATTCAGATTTTTTTCAACACCCTTATATTTTTGGAAGTGCAAATTGCTCCAAGTAGCTGTCCTTGAAAGTAAAATGTTACAACATACCAAAATAATAGCATGTGTAATCAGGCAAGTTAAGTAATTGGATATCTGTACAGAAATGTTTCTTATGTAAATCTGATTCTTGACAATTTTTTAAAAAATTGTAAGTCTGTAAACATAAGCTATTACCCTTCCTGCTCTCCAAAATACCATCAGCTCAGGGATGCTAATGGGATTGTGCAGAATAAATAGACCCAGCTCATCTATCAATTATTTCATGAACATCTGGACATAAAGAGGAGGCAAACTGCTGATACAAAATTTTTAATAAATGGGACTTTCAGGATGCAGCAAAGGAAGAAGTGGACAGCTTTTGAGGGCCTGGAATCTCTAAAATAGACTGTACAAGGTCATAGTCTGGGGAATAACTGAGGGTTTGTTTTCTAAGGGGGAACTTCATCCATTGGCTCCATTACTTCATAAAAACACTTCCCACTATCCATCCCCAGAAATAAGCCAGTACGGTGAGGAAGGAAGGTAGATATGGTCCTACACTGTATGAGGACACCTGTGTCTGCAGAGAGAGAGTACTGCTGTAGTTCTGTAGAACCTGAGTGAACTGAGGGACACTGCTGCTGCAGAGCTTTGTGTTTGATAGCCCTCTTCTCACTTCACACTGGTCACTGTCTCTCTTGCACCAAACCCATCTCTGATGTTATGGACCTGAAAATTCTCCTTCAGTTTTCATATGCTATTCAAGGTCTGTAAGACATTGGCATCAAGGTGATACTTTCTAACATTTCTAACATTTTTTTCCTTCTCTTTAGCTGGCAGGTGTATCTGTAGACCATTGTTACTATAATTGCATATAATTAAAAACAGTTGGAAAAAACTCTTTACTAAGGAAAATAAGCACTATCCACCTGTATTGTACAAGGGATATTTTCTCATTGTTATCACTTCTATTCTTCAGCATTAAGGTTTCATCAATAACTGGATTTTGATTGTTTTGGTTTGGTTTTTGATCAAAGGAAATAAAAGGGAAAAATTATTTTACCCTATATGAGTGACAGACACCACTCATATATTTTGTGGATGTTAGAAATATTTTTCTCCCTCTTTGTAAAATGAAACCAGTATTTTCTATTCTAAGAGTTTGCTATTCTGGTATTTGTTTTAAATTGTGAAAAATCAAATCTCAACATTGACAAGCCCTGAAAACACAACCTCCAAACCTTTCCCATATGTCTGTTACCAAGGAGTTGCTGTCTGCCTGGTGCTCTTCCTCCATGAGCCTTTTGCCTTGATCTCTCTGCCAGGCTGCACTTCACAGACACTTTTGTCTCTAAATAGGAGCAAAAGGAGCTGAATGAACAAATGAGCAATTTTAGCTTGTTTCAAAATCAAAGTCTGTTCCTTCACTGTGGTGATCCAGCAACCTTGATCTGTGCCCGTGACTGGGAGGTGTCTCTGTTTCCTCAGGTTTTCCTCACACATTTAAACACTGTGATCTTACAGATTGTTATGTGCTAGCCAGAACAACTGGCACAGAAAAAATAAGCAGGTGGAAAAAGGTGCCTGCAGTTTTCACTGGGTGGTCAGAACACAATGTAATTACACCATTGTCTGTAGGTGACATTTGCTTTTCCCTGAATCAGATTCTCATGTTTGTACCATGGTGCCAATCACAGTGTTTTATCCACAGGAGGACTTAGATCCCTGTCTCAGAGGGACTCTACTCCATGCCATACTTTATGTTAAAATAAAGGGGGTATTTTGTTTCCATCTGCTTGAGTGCCTTGAGAGTTAAATTCTTCTTTTCCGTTGGACATATTAAATGAAAAAAAATCCCTTTGGTATTAAGAAAATGTATAACATTAATTTGAAATAGCTAGTATTTTTATGTTATTAGGACAGTTTGATTTTGATAGCATAGAAGTATAGATTAGAGAATTTTTTTGTTGCTTGTAAACTCATTGCACAGCAATTTCATTACTTGACTTCAGTCACGATTTTCAGCTTTCAGCTGCCCAGAGAAGAAAGTGCTAAGGACCTGCATTTTGTGCTTTGGGTGCTCTCGAGATGAGGCGTTTAGATTAAAATTCATGCTGTTGTGAACATTATGATAGATTTTTTTTTACTTTGGAAATGTCTATAATGCACTATATATAGCATATAAAATAACCTGTTTTGATTTAACTTAATTCAATAGTTGGAAATGTACTTTTCTTTGTAAATATGCAGCACGGTTTAAAATGCTCCTTTTTGAGGAGCTGTTGGGTGGGTTGTGCGTTTTGAAGTTTTTTGAGAAGCATCAGTAGAGAATTTAACATGCAGGAGGAATAAATGTGAATAAATGTGTAAATAAATGTATAAAAAGTGCCTAAGTTCATGCTTTTATTTGTTTAAAATATTTACATGTCTCCTAAATTTTTAGCTGCAACATGAGAAAGCTGAACTGGAGCAGCATTTAGAACAAGAGCAGGAATTTCAAGTAAACAAACTGATGAAGAAGATTAAAAAACTGGAAAATGATACAATTTCAAAGCAGCTAACCCTGGAGCAGGTAACTCTTCTATTTCATTGTTATATGACAGAAAAAAACAAGTCTTTCTTTTGTCTTAGATTTGGCTTGGTGTTTTAAGCATATAAGGAACTGGGCAATATTGAGAGTATAGAAAAGTCAGTTCAACTTTCAAAGCAATAGAAAAGTAACATAATTTGTTATGAGAAACTAGGATTAGTGCTTTTCATGGCCATGATATCTATTAGTAGCCTTTCTGTGGGCCTTCATGTCTGCTGGACACCAGTGACTTCTGCAAATGCAGCTTTTTTGTAAATCATGCTGCTTGTTGCTGTTCATCAGCTTCCAATCATGCTGCTGGTGAGAAAAGACTGTCACTTCTGATGGTGTAAAGCACAGTAATAAATGATCTGTTTGTGGTCTAGTTGTGCTCTAGGTCACCTTTTGGTGGCAGCTTGGATAGCACAGCTCTGGGAGTGTGAGCTGTCAGCTGTGTGTGTTCTTCAGAAGCCTTGTAGTTAACTCCATCCAGCTCCCTTTCTCCCTAGACAGTCATGAAGATTGCAGGGATAAAACACCACTTGTTTGGCTGTGTTTCAACGGGATGTTTAGACATTGGGAGTGCTCTTATGTCTGATTTTAGGCATCTGCATCACAGCATCTCTGTGGTGTCAGCAGGAGACCTTTTTGGTCTTAAAAGGCAAACTGATGAAACCCGTAGGCTTGTTAAAGGACTCCAGATTTTCTGGCATGTGCAAGTCCAGTAATTCAGGTGGTGGAAGTGTAGTGTGTTATCTCTCTGTTTTCTTCTGCTGTGGAACTTTTTTGTTGCTGGTAATTTGAATTGTTACTAGTTTTGTATGATTCTCCTTTTTCTGTTGGTGTGGATAAATTAGTTAATGGCTATCTAAGTGATCAAGTGAGTTCTCTTGATTCTCATGGTAACATTGTATATGGGGAGACCTGTGGAACAAACTGAAAAATTAAAAGGTAGGAATATGTATTTGCCAATAAATTCTTACCCAGCATGGAAATCAGCATGAGGTTGAAATAACTCCCTTAGCCACAAGGTGGTGGTGGCTGCCACTTAATCAAAATTCAAAGTAAGCTTAACATACTAAGCTGTTTCAGTCTTTGAAATGTTAGGGTGAGCCACAGCTGAATCTTCATGGTATTATTTTTATTTCTTTCTTCTGGACAGACAGACTTGTGAAATCATAAAATTTGAAACCTGTTGCTACATCTAAATGTCAATGATACACTGTTCAAAAAGCACAGATGCACAAAGGCCTTTAGTATCTTTGAAAACTTTGTGAAGGTGTTAAAATTTGGCTGTCACTCTTGCTTAGAAGTTCCATGTGAATTGATGTGTAATTCACTGTATGCATTTGTTTTCTCTCACAGTAAGGTAGAGTAAATGTCAGGTTACTTAGGGCTTCAGCACACTTTCTTTCCTCATACAGATTAAAAGTGCTGATCGTACTAATTAACCAATGAAGCAGCAGCCTTGGGGCATGTGCTGTACCTAGCAAGAAGCAACCCAGAGTTGTGAGGAGAGTCATGTGCCTTTATTGCACACAGAGGGAATTAAGGAAGAGGGATTGCCACAATCTGCAACACAACCTGCAGAACACCTGTTAAACAGGGCTTAGAAGGAGAGCTCCAGCAATGCTTTGAGCTGGGCTGCATTGAGATCTATCACGAATCAGTGAGCAGATAATTACAGCTTATGTTCACTAAAATGTTGTTTTTCAAATAAAGAACGTGTATTATCTGTGCTTTGTGTTCTTTCTTTCTCCTTTGCTTTTTGTTATCTGAACTACTTACACCACAAGTGATCAGTAGGTAGCTGCTTTGTGGTTGCATAGAATATTATTTCTTAATAAAAATTAAATTGGATCTTAGGTTCAAATGTGACCTGAAATAATTTCTTGAATCAGCTTGAAGTCAACAGAGCATTCTTCTCTGAAGGCAAATGGTGAAGAGATTTACAGCATGTGACTATTTCATTAACTGAATGGCTCACTTAAAACGAGCAATAATGTTCTGTGTTACAGTTCAGTGGTTTGATAGGAAATAAATAGCTGTCAGGATTGCCCTACAGAGGCCAAGTGTGTGTAGTCTTGCTGTTACTATTTTTAATTGCTTTTCTATTTCATACAGTGTAATGAGAAACTAGAATTGATGCAGTTAGGAGATGAGAAATAACAACTAAACTGCTAGTAATCATCTCCTGTGTCTGCTTTGAAAGGAGAAGAACAAACATGAGATGCTAATATCTTCAGGAAAGATTTTCTTGGAAAGCCGCAGAGAATTAAAGCTACAAAGGGCAAGGTGGAGATAAGAAGCAGAGAATTAGAATTTGGGATAGTGGGCATAGGCAGAGATGAGCATATTCAACTTTGATTTGGAAGACCTCCATTTCATGAGGGAGAAGCTGTGCTTGTTAATAAGTTGGCAAGACAGTTGACAAAGCAATAATACAGGAATACACATACATTGGATATTTTAGCTGTATTTTGAAATAAAGTAAGTGCATGTGTGAGAGAGAGAGAAAGGGGAAACACAAATGGATGGGGAGGAAGGTTAAAATGATTTTTACTCTTCCTCTGAAGGGAAAGTTAAGGTCTGAAAAGCAAGCAATGCTTCCTTGTTTCCTTGCTTTAATGGTGAAAATTAAATGATGTTTGATTGGAATTTAGCTCTGAACCCCTGTAGTGACACTGGTATTGACAGGGCTGCTGGCTTGGTCCTGAGCATAACCCCATCCTGCTAATTTTATTTCAGGATATTACTACATTTCTAAAAAATTCATTGACTGGAGTACCTTTCAAAGTGCACCTGAAACTATAGAGTACCAAGCCAAGTACAGCAGTTCTTTGAATTCATAACTCTGAACAGGATGCTGCACTTGCTTCTGCTGTAGGTGCCATTCAAGGTGTTCTTCCTCCAAGCTTTAAAATCCTGACAGTGGGAGAAACTGGCACAACACTCATGACCAGGAAAGGAAGATCCTTGTTTCCTCTAGATCTGTTTTACCTGGTTTCTTAGGTGTTTTGTGAGAGCAGCTTCAGGGCACAGCACAAGGCTTACCTGTGTACTATTGCTGATGGTTTGACTTTGCCATTGTGCATGCTCACCTACAAGCAGATTTATAATTAATGGACTCCACTGCCTTGGTGATGGTTGCTACAATACTAAATGTAATTTTAGATTTTTCAAATCCAGGATTATAAATAATTTACTCTGTCTTTAAATTCCTGTGTGCTCTTCTTCCTACCATTAAAAGATACAGATTTCTTTTCACCTGTATGTTCATGTGGGTTTGTTTATTTGTTCCTAGATCAAAACATAGCTGTAGAAAAACTAAGAGTGGGTAAGTCTAAGCCCTGCTGCATTGAAATGATGCAAAAACCATGGCTGTGGAGATCATACCTGCATTCACACTTTTTTCATCTTGTGGTTATCTAGATAGCTGTGCAGTGTATGATCTGGGTAGATCCTAATGTAGAAGCACAGTGTGCAGATTCCCAGGACATATTCCATAGTTTCTTCCCTCTGGATGTTCCCAGCCCTGAGGCAGAGGGCTCTGTGCTCCTGGGGCTGAGCCCTTTGCTTTCCTACCACTCCACCTCCAGCTGTGTGGGGAACAAAGTGTTGGTGAGGATCCAAAGGCTCATCCTCGTGGGGAGGCTGAAACATGTTGCATCTGACTTCTCTTTTACTGAGATGTAGGTTCCCTGAGCTGTTAATGTACATCTGGAAACTCAGACATGGAAAGATTTGCTAGACAGTGTTTCTCTTGCTAACTATGTTCCCTATTACTCATCAACATGTGTCTGCTTCTGCTCACATATCTAATTCCTCTAACCTTTAAAGGAGAGAGTTGTACATTCATTAAACTTTCACTGGTATCTGAAGTGTGTGGGTCTAGATTTTGTTTGGGTTTTTCAGTATTAATTTAGTGCTTGGCACTAATAGTTTACAGATTTAGGCGCTGCAATAGCCTTTCAGCCAGTGATGTAGTAAATGGAAATCACTTAATTTTGTTTTCAGTCTTTCCATTTTCTAATGTGAGATTATTTGCCCAGCAGAAAAGTGGTGTTAACTAAGGCTTGGCTTGGAAAAATGCTTCCATGCTATTTTCCACACGTAAAGGTGTTGATCTGTTCCCAAATATTTCGTTATTGACAACATTTTGAGTTCAGTGAAATTGCTACAGAGTAAGATCAGCTGTGCCTCTTAATGTGCCTCTTATTCTCCTGTCTTAATACTTGAATTGTATTTCTACTTAAACTGTAGGGTAGAAGGTTTTACATGATACCTTTTATGGACTTGTAGTAGAATCAAGAATGCTTGTTCACATAGTAAGTGAATGTGATTAATGCCAAGTCAAGCTTTTAATTTTATAAAGCCTTTGCTAAGATAGAATTATATTTGTTTTGCTAGTAAGGATTGATACAGTAACACTTAAGGGAGCTCACATAACTTTTTCTTCACTATTTTTGTTTTTTCCTTTGTTTCATACTAGGCACACAAGGCAAACATGGCTTTTCTTCCATTTCTGGATAATTTAACTGTGATTCTTCCACTAAAAACATTTAAAACTTTTTGAAACAATAAATATTGCTGTAGTGAGCACTGAATTAATTTTGAATTTCATAGATTCATAGAACAGGAGATGTCTTTAAATATGTTTGTCATGTCATCAGTGTCTGCTTGTCCAGGGTTCAGGCTCCTGCTTATTGGCCAGAGACAAGTTCTCTCAGAATAACTTGGATTAAGGAGATAACAACTGAGCACTGATAAGCACTGAATCTCTTGATTTTTCCCATGCATTGTACCTGAATTGTGTCTCTTCTTCTCCTTCTCCTTGCTCCTGTAAAGCATTACAGTGTTGTTAAAGCTTTCCTAATGACAGTTCCTTGCAAAAAAATACATGCCCATCATTTTCACTGTCTTTCCTCTTCAGCTAAGACGTGAGAAGATTGACCTTGAAAACACTTTGGAACAGGAACAAGAAGCACTAGTGAATCGTCTCTGGAAGAGGATGGATAAGCTTGAAGCAGAAAAACGGTTTGTCTTCTTACAGTGCACTCATTAATACATCATGTTCTGGGTTAAATAGGTTCATCTGTGCCCCACAAGAGTTGTCTAATCCGTGAAGACATGGAAGATGAAGCAGTTGTAAAGTTCCTTGTTTGCATGGTGCCACGTCATTGATTGCTTAAAGCAGATAAAACTGAGCAGTATAAGAAATTACCTGGGAAAGCTTGAAGGAATTTATTGAATTTTTTCAACTGCTGATAGCCTGGTTTTTAAAGCTTCTGGTTTGTGGTCAGCTTTAAATTCATGGTATTTTACTGTCTTTGTTATATGAGAAACTCTTGTTTTTTCCCTGTCTGCTTGAAGAAAGCTTTTTCTCGGTGGTGTGCACTCATGTCATTGAGACTTCCCAATGCTTCTTTAGTAGAAGTTATGACAGTGACTCTTTATGTTATTGAAACAGCTAAAATTAAAAATATGTATGAAAGCAACCATCTCGTAAATGCTGTCATAACAAACTCAGTTTGGGGAGGAAGTAGGAGAGAATAATGACTAATGGTTATTAATACCTTATTTCTTTATGTGTTTATTGTTACATTTATGTTGCCCTCTGAATCTTGGTTGGGGCCTCAGAAAACACCTGAGCCTGAATGAGCTGCAGGTTTTGTAGTTTTATTTTACAGAGCCCTGCTGTGTGGAAGGTGCTCTGAAGAGATACATGTGGTATTCACCACTGGTAAATCCAGAGCAGGATGAGCCTTTGGTAGGATTTTTGTGTATCTTAAGATTTAAAGCCGCCTTCAAGGCAAACCATTTCTGGTTAGATTTATCTCAGGCTGTGCCTCTCCCTGTGAGGAGTCTTTAGTACTGCTTTAGTACTTTGTATGGTACATGTGGATACTGCACCATGCAAAAGGTTGTGCTTGCATAGTCCCTGCTCTTCAGGGCAGTGTTGGATCTGGCCTATCAACATATTCCTTCTAATGTTTCATGTTTTCAGGGTGGAAAATACTCCTATGTTACCTCCAAAAATAATAATTTGAAACCTTTAATATCCACCATGTGCTTACTTCATAACAGAAGTTCATTACTCCTGAATTTACCATCAGTTATTTGAAACGTTCAAAACCTTGATTGTATGGAACACCTTAATACCTTTCTCTTTGGAAATTAAAAAAAAAAAACCCAAAAGGGAGTCTATTTTACTGTCCTTCAGAAAATGTCTATAAAATTCTTTTGATAGTGGTGAAATGCAGAAAAGCCTGTATTTCAAGATAGACATACTTTACTTAATCTTCACGAAAGATCAGTTCCTTTCTCCAAGAACAGAAATGTAAAAACTTATAAGAGATTAAATGAATTTTCTTAGAAAAAATTTTGTGTAATAACTAGCATTTGAGGACAAAACTGAGGTAACTATTTATAGTCTAAAATTTGTTTTTCCTGAACTGTATTTTGCAATATTCTGGAATGTCAATGTCTGAATATATTAGAAAATTCTTCTGTACTAGGACAATGAATTTCATCTTTTTTATTTTGAGTTAAAAACTAAACATTATAACTCCTCCCCAGTTATCTCCCCTCAAACAGTAGTTAAAATAAACCCTACATACTTACCAAAATCCTTGCAATGGCTTTCTGGGGGATACAAGAGGTTTTCATTAGAATGGAAGGTAAAGTTTGCACTGTTTTTCATACAGGATTTTGCAGGAGAAATTAGACCAGCCAGTGTCTGCTCCACCATCACCCAGAGACATATCAATGGAGATAGACTCTCCAGAAAATATGATGAGACATATCAGGTTTTTAAAGAATGAAGTGGAGAGGTTAAAGAAACAACTGAGAGCTGCACAGTTACAGCGTGAGTAAACGACTTGTTTCAAATCATCTGGAATTTTTGCATTGTAAGACTTCTATATGTACTTTCTTGAGTTTGAATTTAAGGTAGAAGTGGGAAAAAATGGGGCAGGTTTGGATTACAACACTTTCATAATTGCAGTGTTATTGCATGTTGATGTATTTATGCTGTTATTTAGAGGGTTCTTTAGCTTTACTTAAAAGATGTCTGAAAGAATCAAAAAATAATCCTCGACTATTTTGTGCCAGCAAAAATATATCTATTTATCTTTTTTTTCAGAAACTTAGCAGTATTTCAACATATCAATTTTTCAAAACATATTTATGGCCTCCTTTGTAGGAGTCGTGTTCCAGATTAAGAATTATTCAAAAGAATTAACAGCTAGTGAAATAAAGGTCAGCTGTGTATAAGAATTTCACTTGTTAATGATTGTGGCAACCTGAGGCAGCTGCTGCACAGTATAGCAGCATTAATTTACTGTGTCCTCTCCTATGTAAGATGGCTTTGAAGCATAAAGAGTGTGTAGAATTCCTGTTGTGCAGGGCTGGGGCCCCTTGCCCAGCAGTGGGATCTGCATTTTGCCCTGCCTTCCCAGGGAGGGGCTGGGCACTGAGCACATGGGCCAGGAGGCTGCTGGCACCTTCCCTTGGATTTTGCAGTGCCAGTCCTTCATTCCTTCCTGCTGAACCTAAAATTCCTGTCTGAGAGTCAGCAGTTCTGTCTGGTTCCCAGTCAGTTGGTGAGTGAGCAATACCTCACCATATGGCCAGAAAAATTTGGGCAAATGCAGTCAGTGTCATCCCGCTCTGGCCAGCCAGGCTAACTGGAATATTTCACCCTCCATTTAGAGAAGGAGCTTGCTAAAGGTAGCAGCCTTCCTTCAAGACAGAGGATGGATCAAGAGTGCTCTTTTGCAGAGACCTTGTGCACAAGTTTGTGGCACTAATAATTTGTGGCTGTTGAAAGAAGATAAGGACAGCTAATCTTTGTACTTGCAAATTCTGCACTGCAGCCTTCACTTACTAAAGTTCAGAACAAGAGCAAGGCCTTAGATTAAAAGTACTCTTTGTGCAAATCCAGCCTAATTAATTTCATTTCAAGTGTCCTCTATTTTTTAATAGGTTTCTTTTTGAACTACTGTGATGTAGAGTAAAAAATTGAAAGCATTAATGTCAAATTCACATTGAAAATAAGAGTTAGGTTTAAAAGACTCTCCCTTTGTGTACAGGTTAAACAGAACTGCAGTACAAATAGCAGAGCTTAGAGGAATGGTGGATGTGCCAGCCTGCAAGCAGAAGATGAAACTGAAATACAATTTTCAGATTGGTGTTTGTAATACACATAGTCACTAGAGAACCTCTAGTACTCTTCTTAAGTACTTAATGAAATCTGCTTATGAACTTCTGCTACTTGTATTACTTTTTTTAATTTCTGAAACACTTCTAGGAACTGGTTTGGTATGATAATAGTGTACAAGAAGTGATACTGTTAACACTTAAAAGTGGTATTTCCACAGAAGAGAGATAAATCACATGTTGTTAATAGTTTGGGAACAGGTTTCTAAAATAGGAATATTCTTTGCCTTGAAGGTTGCTGCATAAAAGAGTGATGACAAAGCATGATGAATTGTTCTGGGTTTTCCTAATGTCAGGGATTTAACTGTAAGCTTGCTTAAACATTACAAAACCTCACAAAACACACTATGGGTCTCATAGGTCTTCATCATATATTCCATTTTATTAAGTAACCTGTCACAAAGCTTTATAACTTTTCATAATCTGACTTTATCACTGTAAATAATCTGTAAATGATTAAAAAATCAAGTGATGTTTGCTGAACTTGTTTAGAACTGACAACTCAAACTGTCCTTTGATTGTTGGCTTTTAACATTAAAATTGAATAGAATTTTAATACTATACTTTATTATTGGTACATGTTGTGTTGGACAGTCTCTAAGATGTGTCATTGAAAGAGTGCTGTAGAATATGTATAAGGTAGCAATTTTAATACAAGTTTGAGTTTGGAGTTTCAGAACTTGTGTTGTGCTTTCTCCTTCAAAATGAAAATATACCTTTAAAATAATTCCTTCAGTGTGTTGCAGGAAAATCTCTGTGAATGTGGAATAGCATTATTTTAATGGAGCAGTATTTTTTCTTAATGGTTTTAGTAATGTTTTCTTAATAAAATTTTCCTTTCTTTTCAAATTTATTTTATTAAGTACTTTCGGTTCATGGTAGTGGTTTTTGGTTTTTTTCTTACATTCTATTTTCAGACTTGATGTCAAGCAATAGTTTTAGTAGCTACTGTTCTGAATTAGACTTTGAACTAATGACTTAGAGGTGAAAATTTTCAGTGATGTGTCCTGAGCATTTTCTACGCCTTCGTCTTAAAGTATTGGAGTAAAATTAGGCACAACATACTTGGCTGCCTGATAAATTGAATTTTAATCAACTTTTAACAAAACAATGAATTTCAGATTCAGAGAAGATGGCACAATACTTAGAAGAGGAGCGACATATGAGAGAAGAAAACTTGAGACTTCAAAGAAAATTACAGAGGGAAATGGAACGTAGGGAAGCTCTCTGCAGACAACTGTCAGAAAGTGAATCCAGCTTAGAAATGGATGATGAAAGGTTGGTATTTTTTTGGCCATCCAGATGCGTTGGACTTGTTTAGCAGTATTTATACTACTTTTTGAATATTTATAGAATAATTCTAGAAGTAACTTGTATGTGGGTTTAATATGTATATCAAATTTCAACATGGTCCAGGAATTGTATCAATGTGGTACAGAAATTGCATTAGTTTTAACAGTGAGGAAGAAAATATTTATATTTGAAGATTGTTCAGGGCTTTGATAATATATATTGTAATAAATACAGCTGTGGAGTTGAGAATCAGGATAATTTGATCACAACACCTTTGTTTTGCCCCTAACTTGGTAACTGCAAGGAATTCTGTGAGGTAGGAATGTCATCTTTACCTGGGGCTGATTTGTCCTTTGCAGAAAGTAAAATATGTTCAGCCAAATACAAAGGGATGCTGTGTAAAACAGAAAAAAAGCATTTGAGAGAGGAAGCATTTCCAGAGCTGTTGGGTTGTTCTTGATGTCCAAACCATAACATCCTTGATTTTTTTTCTCTATTGCAAGCTGCTTTGCTTGTCCTAGCCTTACAGATAGTCTTGAGTTTTTCATGGTTTATATCATGCCTTTTAGTGTTTTCTCACGTCATAGAAATATGACAGTGTTAATCTTGAAAGAGGCTTTTAAGTACATTTTGAATAAAACATTCCTTATCAAATGCTCGTTATTTCACTTTATTGTTGTATTATTTTGGATTTTAGTGATCCTTTAGAATAAATTAAAAAGTTATTCTGTGCTGTGTATTTTTTCTGATACTGAGAGATTCCTATTTCCTCTTCAGTCCTTAGTATATTTGTTACAAGATGTAATTTACCAGAAACAAAGTACCAGATACTTTGTGGTAAGGAGTACCCTTAAAGCTCAAAGTAGTGTGTTCATTCTAATGAAACACCAAGGCAACTTGACCTATGTTCCATCAGCATCTGGTATTAAGATGTAGCAAATGCTATATAAATTAAATTGTCAGAAATTGGGGATTCTGAGGTTGGAATTTTTTCTTATTAGGCTTATCTTTTCTTCCACTGTTTACAGTGGGATGGAAGTACAGTCAAAATCTAAATCTATGAGAATTACCAGTATTAATCCAAAATTGTAGAGTATCCTAACAATTTGTTATCACCCACTTGTAAGTAGTGGTAACCAGGAAAACGCAGGAAAATTTGATTAACTCTTCTTTACTTTTAAGAAATTGTCATGTTTGATTTTTTTGGTACCACAAAGGCCTGACAGAATAACTCCAATCAAGTATTTGCAGTGTAAGTAATAGAAAGCAAAGTGAATGACAAAGCAGGCATTAGTTATTAGCCTGAGAAGACAAAATACTTGTGGAACTATGTGCAATGATGATTTTAAAATGTCCATTTTTGTCAGCTTCCTAAAAGCGATGGATCAGCTGTTTCTTTCAGTTGCATTCTGTTAGCTGATGATAATTATTGTTTGTAGCTGAGGGCAGATGAAGATGCTTTCCTGAATGTGAAAGACACAGCTCTCCCAGAGCCTTTCTCCAGAACAGCAGCAGCTTTGTCTTCATCCTCATCCTGTTCTTTGGAGTAGCAGGGTAACAACACCTGAACCCAAACTGTGTGCTAACAGGGTGCTGCTGTTCCACATCACCTGAGCCAGGGAGTGGGGATGACTTAGAGAAAACTCTATTTGTGTGGAACATAAGGGGATTAAATCAGAGATGCTGCCTTGCTGGAACACACACACTGGGCTGCTTTGGAACTTACTATGTGTTGCAGAGGTAGCTTAGTTCAGTTTCACTAACCTTGCCACTGGTAGCTCTTTAAAAAACTTGTGTATTTAATTAAACCCTAATTTATTAGTTCATTAATTTTCTGTTGTTCTCTTTGCAGCTACTTTTATTAGCTGGTCTACCCAAGTTTAAACCAACTTTGGTATCACTACAGTGTACTGCCTATACTAGTTCACGTGGCTTTTTAACTCTGAATATCCTGGTTAAAAACCAGCAAGATGCAATATCAAAATATGTTTCAAATAGTGTATGGACAGACCTCAAAGTAGTCATTGTGAGTTCCATCAAACAGGAGTCATTTTAATGGTGTTCCACATTACTGGGTTTTTTTATTATGATGGGGAAATAAATGCATCTACTAAGAATTCCTGAGAGCACACTGGTAGAAGAGGAGACAAGCAAAGAGTCAAAGGGCTGTTAGGTAGCAAATTTGGCCTGCTGCTCTGCTGTGTGCAGTAACAAACACAGCAGAATCTAGTAATATAAACCCATGTGAACTGACTTCCAAGCACATGGAGAAGGTGAGCAGGGGGGCATCTAATCTAGAGAGTGACTGAAAAATCTTAAGTGGAGAGTGCCTCAGCAACTCAACCTCAGACTGCCAGCCTACTGCTGTGGGGAAAAAACCCATAAAATCTCTTGAGATAAAAACAGTAAGTGGCATGTAGGAGCAATTGGTATTATTTTTATCCTTTTATGTAGCACTTGATATCTGTGAAGAAGCTTCACTGCAGTCAGTGAATGAAGGACAAATAAATAGCATTAAAATCATTACAGGTGGGGAAAAATGCCTTGCCTGATCTGTCCAGTTTATCATAGTGAAGTGTGGGAGGTGTCTTGCAGCACAGCCTAGAAGTGCCTTTAGTGAGATGGTCCTGGGTTGAAAGTGTCTCTCTCTTCCAGTGGCAGAAGACAAGATGAGCAAATGTCTAAATATTGGGACCAGAGGGATTCAAGTAGGCAACAGGACATGTTTTTAATGCTATGGCTGATCAGCTGTTGGAACAAATAATTAGTGTTTTAATGATTTCTTCACCCTTTTTCATGATTTCAGATTAGTGCTGAATACCTTTCTGGAAGATACACTCCAGCCAACCAAGCCTTTGAGTTCAATGTAGAAATGATGTGTGAAGTGCAAGAATGTAGCAATGGGTCAGATTGGATGACATGGTTTACATCTCTGACCTTAATACATACTATTTAATCATATGCTATTTAATCATATCATATTTAATCAAAGTTGTATGGTTTTAACTGCTAATGCCTAAGATAAGTCCAGCTGTTTCCATGCAAAGTTAAGCCAGTGTCAGCAATGACAAGAGTTCCTGTCATGCCTTCCTGATGTGATTCTTATGGGAATTGAAAAAATCACAGTGAAACATTTAAAACATGGCACATTTTAAAAGGTTTGATCTAATTATTCTTTGCCTTTTTTTGTTAGATATTTTAATGAGATGTCTGCACAAGGATTAAGACCTCGCACTGTGTCCAGTCCTATCCCTTATACACCCTCACCAAGTTCTAGCAGACCTATATCACCTGGTAAATATTTAACCCAGTTTCTAAAATTATTGTATGCATCACATAGTAACGTGCCCTATTAATATATGTAGGTCAGTAGCCTTTCAAAGCTAGTTTGGAGAGAAAATCCTGCATCATAAATGCAAGAATAGTTTTGCCTTAGCTGTCTTCTAGTGCAGCATGTTCTTGGATGGTGACCAGATATTCTAGATTTCAGATCTGTGGACAGATATTGAAGATCAGTTAAGTAGCTATCACTTGAACTTAATTTCTTTTTGCTCTTTTTTTCTCTCTTACTGTCTTTTTTTTCCCCCCTCCCTTCCCACAAAAGTTGCTCAACAGGACACATAATTCAAGTGGATTTCTAGAGTCTGAAGAAGAACTAGTAATAAGACTGATATTGTGCTCTTAATCAAAACTTCTTAGAGAAATTTAATCTTGTACACGTTGGGGAAAAATTCAATTTTCATTTCTCTTCAGTAGAGAAATGGCTTTTGAACTTTTGCTATTTTCTGTTATTAAACAATGACTATAAAATTAATAATTCCTGTCTCACATACTTTGTATAACAGAGTCAAACCTTTTCTGAGTTTCTAATTACTGAATATATTTTAAGTCAAATGAAATGCATTTGTGTTACTAACACATTTATTGTCTGAAATTTAAAATCCCTTAAAATTGCACTTGGACATCGATTACAAGTTGTTGGCAGTGGGTGTTACATGGTGCTCACACCTTGTACAGAAAGAAGTGAACTGTGTGTTCACCTCAAGAACCTGCCAGGCAGATGAGATGTGCTCTGTGTTGACACAAGGTGGAAATGTCTGCTAGAACATATAAAATGTCTTTAGATCCTTTAATTTTCAAGGTCGACTGTGGTTTCTCAAAGGACTATAAATAGTTTTCATCCAGGTCTTGCATGTGTGAAAACCAGCTATGGCTGTGAGCCACAATATGGTGTTAGAGATGAGCAGTGTGACTATGAGTATTCAGAAGGTTTTTGCACTTCTGAAATGAGCCAGATGACTTGACTTTCAATGTTTTGCAAGGTGTGTTACCAAATAAATGATAGACATTTTCTTATCCCTTTCCTGTAACTGAGTGTACAGAAGTGTAGTTGTGCCAAGAGCTGCTCTGGAGTAACGAGTGTGCATTCATGGTTCTGTGTGTGTGCAGCCTTTATGCAGTACAGTATCCTGCTGCAGGGTGGATCTGCAGTCACACAGGGCTTGTAACCACAGCTCTGGGTGGGACACATTGCCTGCTAATTTACAGGCTTGCATCTTACATTACTTAGCAATATCCCATGTGTCAGTGCAGGAGAACTCTGTCAGTTTATTCCTACACTGAGAATGAAGTGCATTCCTTGTTCCCTGTAGACCTGACTTCCCATCAGTAGTTAATACAAGAGTCAGAATTTTATCCCACAGACAGGGAATGCTGAAACACTCTGAAGCACAGCTGAAATGGTTGTTTCTAGTAGAGTTTATGAGTTTGGAAATTTTGATATGGTGAATGTTCCAGGCTAGCTTGTCTGCACAGGCAGCTGCATTAATCTCTCCTTTCCATCTGATAAATTAATGTCAGCAGCTGGGGAGTTTCAGACTTCAGAAAAATAGAAGCAGCAGTTTGTTAGAGATCAATAGGGAATTTTGTAGAGCTGTCTGGGATAAATGGATGCAGTAATGGATGAAAATAAACAGTTTTTGAGAATATTTTGTATCTAAAGTAGTACAGTAAGATGATATCAAAAGTATCAGCACAGAATAATAAAACAGCTCTATGTTGCATCAAGGATTTGTATGACTTGGCATGTTTCATTTGGGAAATGACGTGCCTTGAATATGTGGAAGCAGAATTTGTAACCAGTTGAAAGTGCTGTAATTTCATGTGGATAGTTGGTTTGCTGGACTGGATTCTGGCTTCCGAATCTCAGCCTTTTGTGCCTGCATGGCTTGGGATACTACTTTTGAAGGCTCTTTGAAGCTGAGATACTGCTGTGATTTCTAGCACAGTGATCTGTGCTAGAAATCTTCTAGAACTTTGAAGACAGTGTAATTACTGCTGCTCCTAGGCAGCTGGGGATTTGCTGTTCTAATTACCAGTTAGGCTTCAGTGTAGGTAAACTGTTCTGTGCTTTGCCACTAGGCTGGATAGATGTTTGGGGCTGCAGAGATTAACTATCCTGGATGTATGTGCACTGCTCTGGTTTTGCTTCTTTGGCTTCCATATAGACTTGCATTTGTCAAGCTTGTGGAACTGGATTATTCCAAAGCAGTTCAAAATCGCCATGTTACAAAGGTGGCTCTGTTTTGCCCATTGTTTCTAGGCTCTTATGTCTGACTGGCTGCCTTGTCACCTCCTTGAACATTGACTTGTTTCTATCCTTGTGCTTGCAAAAGCACTTAAGTGTAACACATGCGTTCTACAGATAATTAGATTGTGTAGTCAAAAGGCAGATTAATTTTGTTATTACTCTGTAGTGGCAGGGATTCCACTGGAGTAACTAATTTGCACCAGACATATGTTGAGGATGTAACGGAATCAAACAGAATGGAAGGAAGCAGAGGGAGTCTGTTTGTTTCTATGACTTCATTAGTGACCTGAGGCTTGTTCTCTTTTCTCCTTGGGATCTTGTCTCATCTCTTGTAGACAGAAACACAGGTACAAGCAGACAGGGATGATGCTGGATGTTGCTGGAGGGACACTGTTCTGTATTGGTTAAGTGTTGAAGTGTGAAAACTGTTAAATCCAGTGTGGTGTTATAAAAGTTTAATAGGCCTTCAGAAATGTTTTTTGGTCATGATTCTCCAAAGCAGTTGCTGAGTTTAATTGTTAACAGCCGAGAAAAGTGCTGTCTCCTTCCTTAGAATATTTTTGTCAGAAAGCAGAAAGGAGCAAAAGGTTTTTGAAAATGTGCTTGTTTGAGAAACAAGCTGTTCAGAACACTTGAAGGTGTGAACTTGAATCATTTGGCAGTTGCTGTTTCTGTTTTCCTTGGTTAAATAGATCTGTATAGGAACTCTGCATTTTTATAATTGAGTTCTTACAGAAAGGAAATACTTTGATGAACGAATTAGATATTTGTGATTTTGAATATTGGGCTTTCCTTAATGTAGAGAAAACAAGTTGTAATTTTAAATGCTAGTTGCTAGCCTAGTCCAGCTAGTAACATTTTCCAGCATGTTTTAATTTCCCAGCCCCAAAAGTCTTTAAAGCACTGAGGTGAAAGGGGAGGAAGCCTCGGTGCAGATCTGGTATGCCTTGGAGGAGCCACCTGCATCCAGTTTTTTTGTGGAATCTCATTGTACCCAGTGCTAGATGGCTTCTCCAGGCACAACCTCTGCTTCTTCAGACTGTTTGAAGTTCAGGGAACCATTTCCTCCATGGAGAAATGGAATGCTGAATGGAAATACTTACAGACTACAACTAAGCTACTATGGGAGTCTTACACCATTTATCTTAAGTGAAAAGTTAGGTTTAGCATTGTATAATGTATGTTTGAAACATATGGTAGTATGCTACAGCAAAAGAAAATAAATTTGCTTCACACATCTCAGCACAATTAATATTTTCTAGATGTCTAATCTGCAGCATTTACCAGTTTTTAGACTATGATTGAGTCAGAACCAAAAAAATCTAAAAACCCCCTCACACTTTAGTTTTTTAATATCAAACAAGAATGTTGATGTTACCTTGTTTTAACAATTTTAGGTCTGTCATATGCAAGTCACACAGTTGGTTTCACACCACCAACTTCACTGACTAGAGCTGGAATGTCTTACTACAATTCCCCAGGCCTTCATGTGCAACATATGGGACCATCCCATGGTATTACAGTAAGTATTTAAAACTGTAAATACTTGTTACCAATATAGTTTGGTTTTTGGAAGTTATGATTGGTTGTCCTTAAGCTTATTTACAAAACATTTTTGTAAATGTTTGTTTTTGTCTCCTTACTCCAAGACATCTATTGCTGCTTTCTTCAACCCTGATTTTCCTCTTCACCCCTCAGAAACTGATTCTTTTTGGAGAACCTTGTTTTCTGCAAAAGAATAGGATGTATTATCATCTTAAGGACAGTAATAGGTATCATCTTATGGATCAGCAGGCAGGGAGTGAAAAGTGATGTTCTAAGCTACTAAGCCTATCCCAGGAAGTAAAAACATTGCTTTCATTTTTCTCCTAGTCTCCACCATCTGACGGATGAGTCATCTGAGGTTGCTTCAAGCTCAGGTTTTCTTCAGGATGACACACAATGCTACCATCATGTCACTGTAACAGGCAGTTACCTCTTATTTCTATTGTCATTGGCAAAGAAGAAAGTTAATATAAACATTTGCTAGGGCAATTTCTCATAGCTTTCAACTGAATTTATTTCCTTTTTACCTGCGATGTTTGATGCATTTCCGTTTCATCGTGTTTCTTCTAAATATTTGTGGAGTTTAATGAGCAAACAAAGCCTAAATATTAACCATATGGCAAAATATCCTATGGTTATTATGTCAAGACCATTTTGATTTTTCTCAGCAGGTATGATAGTATGTAAATATTCGTCAAGGTTTTTGCTTATACTTGTCATTCTCGGATGTAAAAACGTATTTTAATAGCATTTTTAGTACAACACTAAAATATGGCTGCTTCTGGTTTAGGTGTGTGTGCAGAGGTAATTGTTACAATTTCACTGAGCTAAGGTGGGTGGGAACTCTACAATGGTAGGTAGAACAGAAAGGAAGCTGGAGCTCAGCATGAAAGTAGAATTCTGGTTGGGGCTCAGCCCATGGCTGTGTGTCACGTGCCTTAGTCACAGGAAGATCTTTATGCTTCTGGAAAACATGGAAACTAATTTTATAAATTAATTTGTCAAGGAACTTGCTCTGTTCAGTCTCTATGAAATACTACTCTTTCTGAAACTATAAATTAATTGAGTCACTGTGAAAAAGGTCATCTTGATGACAAAATACTAATTGTTCAGAGAAAGGTGTCGACAGCAGCTCATGGCTTTGTCTCAATATTGATACCAGATCCCCTTATATTATATGTATGCAAATGCAATAAATGATACTAAGTGTCTCAGAGGCATCAGTTTTCAAGAATCTCATAATTTCGCATAAAACTTTAATCTATTGTACATAGATGTGCAGAAAAATAGATACAATATATTTGATTTGGTTTGACTAAACTGCAGTTTCGTTCTTGACTCTTCATTTTTGATCTCCATTACAGAATAAATTTGACTTTCTCTGTAGTACATTTGGTATAGAACTCTAATCATGCTTCTCCCCAGAGCTGACCACCTGTGGTTGATTAGTAATTATGGGTAGGTGGTTTGTCATGCCTTGAGGTTGTTGATTAATGCTAACCAGATTGGTAAGTAATGAGCATTTTTGTTTCAAAAGTGCAGAAGTTAGTGTTGTGGAGTGTAATTTATATTTTTGCATTGCTCACATTAAAGATCATCCTTCCCCTCCTCCCCCTCAGACTGTAAAGATAAAGTGGGGTTTAAATCTTTCTGTTTAAATGTACCTAGTTGTTGAAAATCTTGAGGGGGTCTCTCTAACAAGTGCTTCACTCCTGCAGCTCAAAGGGTTATAATATTGTTCTCCAAAGAGCAGCTTTGTATTATGCTTTCGATTTGCTCCAGTGTGTGGGCTAAGAGTCTTTCAGAGAGCTAGAGATTCTGGGCAGACTCTGATACTCAGAACTTTCCCACCCACGCTCAGGTACCACATCCTTGTACTTCATGTGCCAGCAGCATGAAGTTAATGGTTCATCAGCACCTACTGGTCAGGCAGGCACAGCTGGGAGGAAGTGCTGTGCCTGCGGCATCTCATTTCTTTTTAGGTTGCTGGTCATCATAGGTAAACATATCTGCAGGACATGTCTTGTGTTCATTTCCTGCAAGCTGACTTGGAAGGAATGCATGTTCTCTTTGATGTCAAGTGTACTTCCCCTTTCCTTTGCTACTCCATTTCAGAGGGACATTTATTTTATGTAAAAGTTGTATTGTGACTCCAGCAATGTTTTGAATTTTCTTCTTCCCACATAATTGTTCAGATTTCTTTGTGTGATTTATTTTTTTTTTCCTTTGCCACGATTAGAGGACTTGCACCTAACATTGTTCAGGAGTGTGTTAAACATGATTTCAATATTTGTTCTGCAGAGGCCTTCACCACGAAGAAGTAACAGCCCTGACAAATTTAAACGTCCCACTCCTCCTCCTTCTCCAAACACGCAGACCCCAGTGCAGCCACCTCCGCCACCACCTCCACCACCTGTGCAACCTCCGGGCCAACCCGCGGCATCGCAGGCAGCCAATTTTCAGCATTCAGTGCATCCCTCCTCTCAGCCTTAGTGCATGTGCTCTGCAGTCTCTATGTCAGAAATGGACTCATAACACGGAGCAGTTTACTAAAAAGCCAAAGGCTTACTTGGCATATTTGGATTTGACTTATTTGCACTGAGGTTATATAGGCTTCACTGTTAATTGTGTTGTAAACATTTGTATAAAATGCAGCCAGTGTTGTGGGTCTACAACACTAACTTAACAAAGTTTTCCATCAGTGTTTACTTGAACTACATGTATGTCCATTCTCTGGCTGGAACATTTGCTACTCTGTTTGGTAATACGGCATTATGTCGTTTTGCTTGGCTCCAAAGCTTCATTTTCCTGGCTTTTAGGTTTCTAAAATTAAAGGGATACCTTTTTATATTTTTTCATGACGATTTGCAGAAAATGAAAGGCATGATGGGCTACATGATAAATTCTGAAATATTACAGTGTTTACCGAGGTTATGGAAGATCAGCACTATGTTTCAGTCATTTAAAATATCAGCTTCTAGTGCAAAAGTGAGTCAGACACCCTAATCAGTGCCCAAGACACAAACTCTCTGGTATTACATGGTGAATAAGCTTAATTCACAGAGGACACATCCATACTTCTGTTTAAAAGCACCTCAAATGTATGGTACAGTCAGAACTTTACACTGAGGGAACTGGCTTGTTGGAGTCTGTGGAATGTACAATTTGTGGACCTTAAGATTTGATGATGTCACTTGACATTTCTGTTAACCTGTAAGCTGCCCATACCGTGTGCCCTGTCACAGTGACTGTCTGGGAAGTGTGGTCCTGCCCACAGGTTACTGAGAGCTGATTCAAGTCTGTGCTCTTGGAATTTTTTTGCTGCAGAAGGCGATGTGATTGTAGAGAACAACTGATGATAATTTCTTTCTTGTTAAAATATATTCATTGTGATTCCCCTGAAGCAAAGTTTGAACAGGTATTTTAAATGTTCAGAAGTCTGTTAGGAAATGAGAGGAGCATAGAGGAATATATTGGCGTCATAGCCAAAACTGTGTATTGCGTGGTAGAAACAGAGTACAAGAAAGTAGCACAACATGGCACTAATGAATGCTTATTTAGCAGCCTAAGCCGGTACAATGTATAAAGAAATGTATTCTGAATACATTCTTTCCATTCATTTAGCACAAATAAATTGGTTTCACTTTGCAGTGGAACAAAGTGTCACTTCTTGATCTGACATCCTACTTGGTTACATTTTTCCTGAGGTTCCTGTTGAGTACTGGGGTTTATATATTATTGATAATTTTAAATGGTTTACCTCATATATATGGATATGTGGGCCATGGAAAATGACAAGAGAATGTTTATTTTATGAGACTATGTATCTCGCTATAATCAGAGCAGAACATGAGTAATTTATCTTTTGTTTACAAAAGTTTGTTTGACATGCCTAATGCTTTATTAAGGACATTTTTAAGAAGGAAGTACAGCATTCTGGTAGTATACTAACACTTGTATATATGTTGTCGTGTTTGCCGCTCACCTATTCAGTCAGAATTGCAAACTGAAAATCTTTATGAAAACAGTGCTCTAAATCAAAGTTGTAGGTTAAAATGATGTTGTAAAATGTTCCGCTTGAGGCAAAATTAGAATTCTTCACTGTAGCTATGTAGTTTCAGCTCTGAGAGAATTTAGAGAAATGCATATATAGCCTATTACACTTCTTAAACCAATATGGGATCAAGTGCATTATCAAATTACGTTACATTAATTATGGTGATTCTCCAGTTAAGTGATTCTCAAGATTGTGGCAAACCTAAAATTTGACCACTGCTTCCATCTGAAAACAATTTACCATAGAGGAAACTCAGCTCTGAGCATTATAATTAAACAGAGCTCCTGAATCGGTGATAAGATTGCATGGGAGAAAGTGACAGGTAGTCTGAGGTGGGACTGAGGTCAAGACAGGATCTGCTTAGTTTGATGCTTGTCCTTTTGTAAACATAAGGCGAAGAAAAAAATGTATTCTTTATTAAGTAGGATTCCAGCTCAAGTATCCCAGAATTTGAAAAGGTGCCCTCCTTTCCTGAAGTGCTTTGAGATCCTTGGATGTACGGCTCTGTGGAGGGCAAGCTCATGGTGGTGGTAGCACAAATGTGGGTGGAAAGGGAAGAGCCTTTGGTGGTGTTTTAAGATCTCAAAATGGAAAATTGCCTAGAAAAATTTACATTTGAAGCATATTCCAAAACTGAATTTGTGTAACCCAAGTTCAGCTGCTATTATAAAGTGTCTTAGAGAACTCTCCTTACTGTTCCAGTGGGACTGTTACCAGAAGAAAGTAAAGAACTGACAAATGTATACTAAACCTTGAAAGTGTAAAAAGGCGCTAAATTGGCCTTACCGAACTAAGAACGTGGAACAAACATTTGCTTGCAATCAGAAGTGTTAAATTCTATTTGTAGACTTTTTGAATAAGATGAGAAATTGTGCACAACCATCTCCTAATAAATGTAAATGGATTTTCAGTTTTCCTTGTGAATTATAGTCATGAATTCTGCAGCTGTGATTTTATCAGATCTATGGACTGGAGAAACTCACTTGACAGTGAGGTCCAGCTCCCTAAGAGGGCATAAGTGCTTTGTTTCTCTCAGAAGCACCTGGGTGGTTTTCTGACATCCTTTCCATCACTAATACCTCTCAGTTGCACACTGCATTGTCACTATTTGTGTAAGGCCACAGAAGCAATTTTAAGCTGTGTGGAGAATTTTGTGAGCGTACCCCTTTACAGCTAAAGATGGAAAAAAAATAAAATCTACTTCTCAGCTGTTTCAGCAGTGCTTTCCTCTCTGACAATCAAGCAGCTTTCTTTTTGTATTTTCTCTCAAGGGGTCTGGCTTGGACACTGGAATACAGCTGATACTCTGTAGAGCATTAAGAGTTCATTTTATCCACGATTTGTTCCACAGAAGTTCTTTTGAAGAAGAGGTGGGACTGTTGGGAGGTAGTCTTCAGCTAAAAGCCAGAAAAGACTGTTTAAATTACATGTACTCTTCTGAGAACATGTTCCCAAGGGCAGAAAGTACATCAGAGGTTTTTCCACAAAGTGTTAGTGCTTTTCTATTGGCAATTGCTGTACTGGAGCTGAGCAGAACAGGATTCCTTTCTTGTTAAAATGTTTTCATTTGTGAATCCAGCTGCCTGGGTGGAATCCCTGTGCACTTCAGCTGAATGAAAAATGCAGTCTTGGAAGCAATGAAAATGGGAAAGCTTCCTGGGATCTGTGCAAGTTGCACCGCTGACAGGAGAGTATATGGACTCTGAATATTCTGTTAAATAAGTGGGAACTGGTCATGGAGACAAGTAAAAGAGCCTTGAATAGTTTGTCAGTGAAAGAAACAGTCTCTCATCCTCAGTATTGATTATTGCTTGCTAAGAGGAGGCAGCCAGGGACCTTGATTGAGTTTTACAGTGTTTTGTCTGATCTTAATGCTTAGTTTTACAAGCAGTACGAGTTCTAATACTCTTCAACTCTTTCTGATGTTTCCTTTTTTTCAGTCATGGCAGTCTATTCTTTTTTGATCCTTGGGAGTCTACAGAGCATGGACTATGCAGAGTATATTTCTCCATTTCAAGCCATCTCATAAGAAACCAGAAGGTTTATGAGTGTAAGCTATAAAATCATAATACATGCATATGTTACAACCTCCTTGAGAGGAACGATCTCTCCTCTTGAAAAGAGAGCAAACAGAGCCCCTAAATACCAAATGGACTGTAGGCAGAGAGACAATCTTGTTTCCTCAGTTCCTTGGGGAGCTGAATTCCTCTCCCAGCCTTTTTTTTTTTTTTTTTTTTTTTTTTGGATTTGGATCAAGGTTCTTAAATTTTTAAATTATTTTAAATTCCACATCTCTTCATAATAAGTACTCAGGATACCTTCATGTTAATTTTGGGTAGCAACCATTAGTCCCAGTCCAAGCAGAGTTTGAGTCAATGCCACTGTGTAGACAGGAGGAAGTCACTGAATATGCCAGACCGTGGCCTTTACCATGCAGTTAAAGTGGGAGTGTGTGCACATATAATGATTTATTTTTCTAAGCAGCTGGTTTTGGATTTTAGGTGTGTTCTGAAGAGGAGATAAACTGTGGAGTTTGGTGCTGCATTACAGACAGCTGCTGCTACTTTAGGAAGAAGAGTGCTTGTGCCTGTTCCTCTAGTTGGGCTCCAAAGAGAAGTTCTACCTCATCTTTCCGTTGGGATGATTTGGCTGCAGGGTCAGCAGAAATGTCAGAGCTGGGTTAGGTTTGGTTCTGCATGCATTACCTGGATGGGAGTCTTTCCTCACTGGAATGGGGCTCCAGAGGTTATAAGGCTTTTGTAGAGGAGGAGTGGAGAGTTAGGACAGATGGTTGAGGGTTGAGTTTGTGTCCCTGTAGTAAATTGCTACTCAGAGTGCTCTTTGTCTAGGCCTGGGGATTGCATGTATTAGAACTATTTTTGGGGAGGCTTTTTTTTTTGTGATTTCCTTTGAAAAAAAAGCTGTGTTGCAGTTCTTTAAGTTTATGTCATTGGTATCTAATTGAAAAACAACAACAAGTCACAAAAAGCAACTGCCCTTTCCACAGAAATATTGGAAGTAGTCTTCTATGTGCAAAGGTGGGTTTTCTCATGATAAAACTTAATGCTGTATCTATAAATGGAGATGTTTTATTCTAGTGGTAAAACCTAAGCTGTCCAAGGCACTTTAGTTTGTGATTGCTGACTTTTGTTTTGGCAGGTGTTTCAGATGAAATCTAAGCCTCCTGTGGAGGAAGAAAAAATCACCTGACAGCTGTAGACTGTTCCTTTCCTGCAGAAATACAGAAATTTCCTCAAATCCAAGGTGAAAAAGCATCCTTGAGCTTTTCTGAAGCTTATATTTAATTTCAGTAACTTGGTGATTGCTCTTGTATGTTTAGAGAATCAGTGAAGCCTCATTATATGTTGGTTGGGTGTCTAGCTGGTTGTTCCTATGTTTTTCTGGTCCCAGTGAAGGAAACCTGTTCGAATTTGGATCAAACAATGGCCAAAGTGCAGATTTGTTGAGCATGAATCCAAGTGGTGAATTTAAGAACATTACACTCTGTTGGTGTGGATTCGAGCTTCTTGTAAGAACCTCAGATCTAAAGAAGTTTGGTTTTTTTAGCAGGTTTCAATTTATTCCTGTACTAGCTGTATTACTGCTTTTTTGTATATCTCAAGGTGTTTACATATACCTGTAATTGTTACGATGTGTCTGTAATCAAGCTCATCTGTGCCTTCATGCAGACTTCCAATAAACACTTGATTTTTTTTGTATTTACTTGTATGGAAGACTACTGGGTGGATGTATATTTCCTTCTCTGTCAGCCTGTCATCACTGGGAAAAAAAAAGGAAGAAAAATGAGAACTAGGGGTCGGAGAAAGATACGTGTTTGTCTTTGTTTTTGCTGTCTTTGATTCTAGTTGGTCCATTCCTTGTGTTAAATGTCTGAGTGTAACCTAGGGAATAACCTGTTCACATAATAAAGTTTGCATAGGAGGTGCTCTTCACTTGGCATTAGGTGGATATTCAAAGTACAATGCATGCTTGACTCCATCAGTTTTGCTTGTCTTGGGAGAATCTAGCTATATTTCCTGACTTATTGTGGGGAAATTCCATAATACCTTTCTGGATTAAACATGTCTGCTCGACTTCTCACAGATGCCTTCCATGGGAGCTCAGGCTTTTTTTTTTTTTTTTTTTTTTTTTTTTTTTTTTTGCCACAGCAAAAGCTGCAGTATTTTTGGTCTAAGTTGACCTCCTTACCTTGAGGGTTCTTTTCCTTGGAAGGGTGGAGTAGAATAGGAAAGTAATAGAGTTTAATCTTTTTTGCCATTTTTTCTCAGTTCAGAGGAACAGAGATGTATATTTGTACAAAGTTATAGAAAAACATCCTACGTGTTCTGAGTCAAAAGCCGTACATGGCAGGACAGCTATTTCTTTAATCTGATATCAACTGTGAGAAGGAGAGAAGAGAAAAAAATGTTTCCTTGCCACACCTGAGGGGTGTGCTGTATATTCTGTAGCTTAGAAAAGAGTGTTTTTGCTATTCCTTTGTAGTAGTAAAAGTTGTGGTATCAGGTGCTCTCTTCCAGCTTTTCTTGATTGTCCTGTAATCACACCTGATTGTTCAATTAAGTCATTCTATGATTGATGGATTCAGTTATTTTCTAATGGAGATCTGTCTTAAGAATCCACCATAGTTTTTGCTGTTTTGACATACTTTCTTACTAAAACCATAATCAGTGATTATACTTAATGATTTTAGAGTATGAGCCAGTTGTAAACTTTAGATTGTATGTATTTGTGTAAATTCTGTGAGTGCTTTGTTGTGCCATCCCTTTTGATGTTTCTGATTTTGCCACTTTTTTATTGTGTGCATTCATTCATCAGCACGGAGGTCACCTGTGGCATACTCAATATCTTGTCTAAGTATTACTTGCTTTGTCTGGCTGTTTTGCCAGGATTCTGGGTTTAGATCTAAATGTCTCAGAGGTACTTAAACTTGTGCTTATCCTGTATTCATTGTCTTGAGTGTTGCTAAAGTTGTTGGTTGAATCCACTTGTGTCTGTCTTGTTCAGCTGCTGCTCTGGCCTCTCTGTGACTGCTGCTCTGCTCAGGACAGCAATGGGAAGCTGCTCTTCCATTCTGTCCAGTAAAATCCTTGTGTTCTCATGGCTGCAGATTCCTGGGTGCCAGGCCTTGGGTGTATCTCATCAAATGCTATCCTAGCTGATCCCTGTTACTCTGTTCTTGGAACACAGGCACTGTGTCTTAGGCCTTTATTCTCCTCATGCCCCTGCTGCAAATGCTGAGCCAGAAGTTGTTCTGCCTGTTCCTGACTGCCACAGCTGGTGGGTCTGTGGACTGGGGGAATGCTCTTTGTGTATGTCCTTTGTTTTCTGACATTTGTCTGAACAGAAATGAGACACTTGAGCACTTTCAGAATAGCAGAAAAAAGGGAAAGATGCATGTTGTTGGTTTAAGTTCAGGTTGCCTCATCCAGGTGATCACCCCTTTAGATGGTTCTTTTTTATTTCTTCCAGTGCTTCTACCCCTTTATAAAGGAAAGCATATAAAGGGGTTAACTTAGAAATCCTGCTAAACTGCTGAGAGTGAAAGAAAGAATGATGCATTGCACAGCAAGCAATTTTAATAAGCCTAATCCTTCCTGAATGTAAAGGTGCTGGCTTGGATATCACTCTGTTTCACATGCTTCTGAGACTATTCCCTACCTTTCAAAGTGCACAGCCATCCTACAGAAGCAAGAAGAGGTTGAGATCAGTCCTGCATTTCCCAGATGGAAACTGAAGGTATGTATAAAGACCATTGGTTCACTTGGATGCAGAAAACAGTAAATACAATTGGAAGGTCTGAGATGGGAACCTTGAGGCTTTCAAGCTTCAGGGCTGTTGATGAGAGTGTGTTCCAAATTTTGTATATCAGTGAAAATGCTCTACACCATGTCCCAGACTTTTTTTCTGTTAAGCTTTGAACATAGCCTGGCACATGAATTTTAATGCAACCAGAACAGTGATCTGTGGGAGACTCAAGTGTCTGTGGTGTGACCATCTGGCATTTTTGGGGCTGAATTTAAGAAGTATATGCTGCTGCCTCGTTTCTCCCTCAGTCCCTGTAGTCACACTGGCTTCCCTCCTGTCACTGAAGGCCCCCTCAATCTCAGTAAAGTGTGAAAAAGCAGCATTGTGAGCTGGGCTCTTGCCATTCTGGATCTGAGTGCTTTTTGACAGTGCTGAATGAAACAGGGTGGACTTTTGTAGTGAATTTTAACACTATCTTGGCTGTCAACAGCAAATATTAAATGTAGAAGAGGCCAAAAATAAATGCTTCTATCTTTCTGCCTTGAGATGGGAATTTCAGATCTGCTGTGACTTTTTTTTTTCTGTCCTTCCTAAAAATTGACCTGATTTTTCTGTACCTCTTCAACACTGCCAGCTACTTCTGCTTATTTTCTAACAGGGGAAATAATGAAGGCTAATAACATGAAGCAGTTTTGCAGTTCAGCTGTGGTTGCTACCTGACTTTCTTTGGAATATGCAGATTGCTCATCTCCATCACCAAATTAGGCCAGTTGGTTTGGATCACTCGTATGTGAATTTTTGCAGTTGTTTTGATATAAAAAACTTTGGATGGTTTTTGGAAAGATACAAAGCTATTGGAAGTGTCCAAGGTAGGGATGTGAAGGTGGTGAGGATCCTAGAGGGGAAGCCATGCCAGGAGCAAGGCTCAAGTTGGTTGGTGTGTTCAGCCTGGACAGGAGGAGACTGAGGGGAGACCTCAGTGCAGTCACAACTCCCTCGTGAGGGGAAGAGGAGGGGCAGGCCCTGATCTCTGCTCTGTGGTGACAGTGACAGGAGCCAAGGGAACGGCCTCAAGTTGTGCCAGGGGAGGCTGAGGTTGGATATCAGGAAAAGGCTCTTCCCCCAGAGGGTGTCTGGGCAGGGGAACAGGCTCCCCAGGGCAGTGCTCACAGCAACAAGGCTGGCTGAGCTCATGGAGCACGTGGACAACGCTCTTGGGCACATGGTGTGACTTTAGGCTGTCCTGTGCTGGGCCAGGAGTTGGACTCGATGATCCTTGTGGGTCCCTTCCGACTCAGAAAATCCTGTAATTCTAATTTTTTTTTTTTTTTTAATAACTGCCATCTGGGTGTTCTTCCCCTTTCAGGGTGGGTGCCTGCCCTGGGCCTGTGGCGCTGTGCTCAGCTCCCCCCAGGTACCCTCAGGGCCTCCTGGGCCCTCAGGTGGATCCAAAGCTGTGGGATCTGTGGGGGAGGCAGTGTAACGGGGCTTTCCTCCATCCACCCTTGGAGCTGAGTAGGGATGAGGTGGAAAATGGGGCAGACTTGGCAGTAGAGAAATTAAAGTTCCCAAGTATGATGAAATCCCCAGCTGCAGTGGTATATAATTGCAAAATCTATATTTCCACAGAAACTAGAAATGAGTTTCTGTGGATGAATGATTAAAGTGATTAAGGCTGTTAAACTTAATGCACTTTGTGTTGCTTTTGGTCATCAGGACATAGTTCTGTATAATTTTTAAATTGTTTAGTCACTTCTCCTGCACACAGATTTTTGTACAGCAGACTTAGAAACCAATGAGTGTCATAAGTTTTATTTAAATTATTTTCTTGGGCTTGCTGTCCAAAACAAGTGTTAGCTGTGACAACATACCAATGAGTTAAACCTGTTAAAAATTACTGCATTCCTCACACTATTAAGGAACTCTAGGATTAGTCTGGCTGTTTCCTTGAGTATTAATTAAATACATTTTTTATGCTGTGAGTTTCTGAAGGTAATTGGCGGTTTCAAGTTAATTCTTTCATATTTTGAAAAGACATTCAGTTTCTTCTAAAAAATGTCTGGACTAAAGCATCCCATACTATTACATATATGTATTGATACCATGCAATTAATTTTTTTTTTTAATTAAGAGGAGAACATGTCTTTTTAGATAAAACATTCCAAAAACTTCCCAGAGATGCTCCCAGGAATGCTGTACCCTTGTTCTAGCAGCCTCCCTGATTTAAGGGACAATTTATTGCAAGAACAGTTTGTGTGAATCAAGATTGCATGATAAAGCTTTGGCTTCTCTTTTATGGTGTGTTTTAGGAATCCACCTAACTGAAATGGTGGCTCTTTACATTAAAATTTGTTAATTATAATTCCAGCTCAAAGCTTGCCTAAATTCTTGGGAACACATAGTCTCTTGACTGCAATAACCTTGTTAAGCTTGTCTGGAGCATAATCTTATTTTTTTTCTAGAGGGTTTGTTTTCCCCCCTAGGGAAATCTCCATGCATGTGCAAATGAGGTTAGAAATGACATTAATGTCCTACCAGTTGATTCAGATAATGAGATAAATCATTATGGCAATACTTGAAGACAGTTTGTGTGCACCAGAGGGATAACAGGGGTGAAGAGAACACAGTGAACAGAATATTTATCTTTGCATGGCCTAGAGTGACGGGGATGTTCAGCTTGTTTTCCAACAGAAAAGCAGCCAGATTGCAGTACTTGTGCTGCAGTTAAAGAGCTTGGGTTTTCCAAATATTTTCACTTTACTCAGTCATTACAGAACTGTCACCCTGATTCTGAAACTATTTCTCAGTTTCATGTTTCTATTAATCATAAAAAGGTTTCTGTTTTCCCGGGTTACTTCTTGGAAGACAACTTTAAAGGAAGCCAGGGCTTTTTTCCCCCCAAAGTACTAATGTTTAATTGATTAGAGTCAGGATGCCTCATGATAGTAAAAAAGTTTGCTCAAGATTTGGTAAAGATTTACAAGGTCAAGCCATTAAATGCTGAATAAACTACACTTAGAAGTGGTTGTGATAGTCTTTCAGGCTACAGAATTAATATCTTGAACAGTTTATACTGGCATGAAAAATATATTTAATCCTCTTGCCTTCATTATTTAATTTGGGTGTTTCATTGGGGTGGTTGGGGGTATTTTGGTGAGTTGTGGTTGTTTGGGTTTTTTTGGTAATATGCTGCCAGATTTATTTTCTTACTACTTGCCTCTCTTACAAATCTTATTGTTTGGTCCCTACTGCATTTTAGCAATGTTGTAAAATCTTTCCTTTACCATTGCAGAACTACATTTTAAAGTTTTAATTTTAGTGGTACAAACATCCTGTAATTTACAAATGAAAATGAACTGGAGAAGGTTCTACTGTTGTCTCCTGCTGATAGTGCAACTTCCATACTCACACATGCTTTTCAGCTATTTCCTTTCTTCCAAATTCCTGGTTTAAAACCTGTTCTAAAAAAAATAAATAGAAAAAGAGCTTGTAGCATTTCTATTTTTTAACAACACTGCCACTTGCATTTATGAATTGTCACCTGCTTTTACTTAAAATTTATTATTACAAGGAGTCTATTATGATGTGATTCAGCAGACATCAGTCAACCCTTGGTAACTTTTCCAAAACACTTGGATTTGTTGAGGGCTGAAATTGGCACTTACCTAGACATTGTAGGTCAGCTGTTGTTCTTGTTCCCACAGATGAAATATCTACAGTGAAGTTGTTTTGGACTTAGAAGGGCAGACATGAGGACTGAGTTTGGTTGCAAATTCCAAATGGATGAGTGGGCTGTGAAATTAGCTATGACATCTACACCTTTTTGAAAATGTCACAGTGATTTCTAAAGTGAATGCTTCCTCCAAGCCTCAGATCTCAGAGTTCAATGAAAGACACAGCAACCTTATTCCCACAGGGACAGAAGGAGCCAGAGAACTGTTTTCCTGGCAGTTCTGCCCTCATGTTAAAGTCGCTCACATGGTGCTCAGGCTGCACTTTTTTTCTTCCACAACAAATCCCCAAAAATAGAACAGACACTGAAAGCCTGACACTTGCTGCAGCTTTCCAATCCAAGTTGGCCTAAGGCTGAGGTGGGGGAAGTCTCAACAAAGAGCAGGGACTCAGCAAAGACTTTTTTTGTTTGTTTTTCCCCTCCCAAGTGCTCTGCTCAGAGGCAGGGTTCCTGGCTGCTCCTCTCCTGTTTCCAGAGCAGTTGCATAATTACAGCTCAACTTCAAAGATAGGTTAGCGGAAGCCATTAAGGATGTTTTCCATCTCTGGACTGTAGAAACTTAAGGTGGTTTGTCAGCCTACCCTAAAGAAGAAAACTTCCCTTGGAGGAAAATTTTTGTCTTCTGCAAATGCAGCTTTAATTCACTGTTGACATATTCAAATTTGCAATTCATCTTTTAAAATCTGTTTTACTTCAACTGTTAACTAGGGTACATCTCCTCTAAGATTATTCTCCTTAGTGGTGGATATATAAAATATTATTAAAGAAAAAAACATTTCTGCAACTTGAAGCAATGGCATTTCCTATGAAAACCTTAACCTGGTGTTTAAGATGCCATCTTACTGCATATGAAGTCTGTGCCAGCTGGATTCATGGTCAAATTATAGTGACTTCCTTTAATGACCATATGGAGAGGTGGGAGAGGAGAAAACAGCAATAAGAAAATGGAAGAGGAAATTCAAGTGTTAGTTTGCACAAGTATTAACTGTATAGGAATGCTTTGTGTGTTAAAAATAAATAGCAAGCCCTTGTAGAGATATTTAAAACAAACTTTCTCCAGTGTTTCCATGTTTCTGAAATGCACAGGTAGGTATCATGAAGTAAGGAAGGTTCTATTTTTTTTTGGTCAAATGAACACTCTTTTCTTTGCCTCAAACACTCCCAAATCGTTTTAATATCCTTGCAGATCCTATGCCTCTTTTGAGGGACTTTCCATTACCTAAAAGTAATCCCCATGAGTCACTGGAGGAATAACTTTCTCTGAGGCAGACTCATTGCTAAGAGAAGAATCTGAAAAGCTCACTCCAAGCCCTGCCTTAACCCTCCAAAAATCCCACCCCGTTGCTGAGCCTTGGCCTTTGGTCTCATGTCACTCTCTGACTTGTGCAGTCCCACAGTTCAAGGCAGGACTGCTTCCTCTCAGGAAGCACCCTGAATTCCTGCTGAAAGTGGTCAGTATTTGTCTTTAATACATGAGTTAGCTTGGGGAAGAAACCAAACCCACCAGCTATAACAACAGTAGCTTCTCCAAAGCCTTGTGAATCCAAGGTAGAGTCTTTACTCTGCATATTAGGTGATTGCTAACCAAAAAGCAAAAGCTTTTCAGGTTCAGCTGTTTTAGGGGGCAAGAGGATCAAAGTAACCCCCAGCCAGAAACTGTCCAAATGACTTTAGTCTGGACATGAACATGCTACAAGATTTTTAAGGCATACCTGCCTGTGCCTGTTAGAGTGAGCCACTTGCAAGGTCTCCAGTGGCATTGTCTGAATGCCATCTAAATCAGTCACTTGGGGCTCTATTTAAGTGTGTGAGAGCACTGGGTTTTCTGAGATTGAAGTCACTGGGCTGGTAGTTCAGCCTCCCTCTTTGGCTCTCTCTGTCCTGGGGGTTTTTTTAGCCTGGAGAAAAGACCTCATTGCTCTGAACTCCCTGAAAGGAGGCTGTAGCCGGGAGGGGGTCAGCCTCTTCTCCCAGGCAACCAGTGATAGGATGAGGGGATATAGACTCAAGCTGTGGCAGGGCAGATCCAGGCTGGATATCAGGAGGAATTCCTACACTGAAAGGATGGTTAAGCACTGGAACCGTGGGCTGCCCAGGGATGTGGTAGAGTTGCCATCCATGGAAGTGCTCAAAAATGACTGGATGTGGCACTTAGTGCTGTGGTTTGGTTATGATGGTGTTTGGGCAAAGCTTGGACTCAGCTGTGGAAATCTTTTCCAGCATTCATGTTTTCATGATTCCAAGGTGGGATTGCATGGACTGAAACATGCTGGTAGGAATTTGCCATTTGATGTCTTGCTGGGATGTGTGATGCACAGACTTTTTCATCAACTGTTTCTGAGCCCAGGAATTCTGTAGGTGAAAGAAACCAGTGCACAATAGATGCACTTTGCAGAAGAGGTGTGTTCTCCTTGCCTTACACATCTTCTCAACCTGTTGTACCAAGAAGCCTTTCAAGCATCTTGTGTGAAATAAGCATAACACCAACTGCCCAAGGCTCAAATGATGTAAAGAAACTCTGCCTTGTTCAAATGTTGAATTAATGTTTCTAAATATTGACAGCAGTTATGAAGAGCTGTTCATCCTAATGACCATGGTGCTCCTGCATGACTCCAGCTGCTGCTAGCAGGATACATCTGATGCCTGATTTGTGCTCAACAGCAGATGCTCTGTAAGACTGTTAAAATGCCACGGCTGTGTTGTGTAAGGAGTGTTATTTGTGACAAGCTTCTGGAGTCTTCCTCAAATAGGGAAAAAGGGATTGCCACAGACAATGGCAATCAAAAGTAAATCCTGATGCTCACAAAAGGGTAGAGGAGTTCTGTAGGGCCTTGTACATGACCTGCTGTGTAGGTGTGTGGCATTAGAAGTGTCCCATGAGAAGAAGGAGCCTTCCTTGTCCTGTTCTCAGGTCAGGGATGTAACACATATTTACCTACTGAACATTCAGTTTTCTGATTTTTCTAGTTGTTCCATTACTTGCTGTAATGATTATTGGACAAGCTGGAATACTTCACCTTGAAGTAGATTGCAAGGGTTTTGAAGATAGATCTTGTTACGTAAGGCAGCTGATGGAGGCTGTATGTCAGAGTTGAAAGCCCCTCTAGGTTCAGCTATTACCCTGAGGTCTGGAACCATCCCAAATGCTGACCCTGCACAACTCTGCCCCTGCATCAGCACAGGAGCACAGCACTGACGCTTGGGCTGCAAACCTACTGTAATACAGCATTCCAAGCCTTTCTTCTGGCAGTCTTTGCCATAAGCTCTTTAAGGAACAGAGCCCAAAAACCAAAGGAAGTTTAACATAGGTACAGTTAAACATTTATGTCTGGTTTACAGTAAAGTTACAGAGGAGTTCCCAAGTTGTTTCAGTGAAGACACAGTTTTTTGTGTTCATACTTTTTTTGGTAAGGAAGCTCTAATAATCAGTAAACAGACAATGGTTTCCAGTTCTCTTCACAGTCACTGGGGAGATGATTCACATGAACTTGGAGAGAGTATCACATTGCAATGGCAGGACACACTGGATATGTTTACATTGTAGTTGTCAGAGCAAGCAGGTTTTCAGCTAATTTATTGATGGTAAATTGTCCAAGCTCTTTGCAAATGCAGTGAGTTTCCCAGACCTTGAGACAGAGGGTCCAGCACAGCACAGTGTTTATTCTGCAGAATAAAATGATTGACAACTCAGAGGCAGAGCAAGCATTAGCAAGGGGAGGACAGGAATAAGCAGGAAAGCACGGTGTGAAAGGCAGGATTTGTGAGTGGCACAACAATACCCCACACCTGCCCAGCACAGGCTGTTTCCTGCATTGTCACATGTGAGCCACTGCAGAGGCTCAAGGAACGTGTCTGCACAGCCCCTCCCTGCCTGTTCTTTGCAAACCATGGTAAGGAAAAGAGCTGAACCTGAAAGCTGCAGCCCCTTGGTGAGCTTGCTTCTCATCTTGAGAGCTTAGATGGCAAAAGTGTGATGCCAGCAGCAGGAGATAAGCTTTTCTTGGTCAATGCTTCTCTTAGGATGCAGAAACCCACTTGCAAGCTATTTTTTCAGGAATTGGTTATGATTGAGTGCTATTGTGGGCCTGGGTGTGGATGCAAAGCTTGTCTGTCATTGCTGAGTAACTCTGCATGTGTCTGCACTAAATGCAGACTAAGGGTGTTTACAGTGGAGAAATCTATATTTAGACAAGCCCTGGGTGTCAGCTTGACATAAACTTAAAATAACCTTCTCCTATTGTGGAATCTTGCTTTCCTTTTTGTCTCTCCACTCACCAAGTTTGTTTTGGCAGTCAAAATGAAAGGACATGTGTTCTTTTGGAGCTCTTTACAGACATTTGGAGTGATTAATTGTGAACTGTTTTAGCCTGTGCTCTATTGCCAACAGATCAATGCATGAGAGTAACCCGAAAAATGGAGTTTGATTTGGGGTCATGGTCTCAGCCTGTGAGGACCCAGCTCTAGGGTAAGGGCAGCATTAGAAATAATGCTACCTCTGAAGTGGCAGGACTGCTTTATAGAGAAAAAACTGCCAGCATTTGCATTGAATGGAGATAGCAATGAGATGAGTTTAGGTTTGTGGCTGTTTCATACTGCTACTATTATCCTCTCCATTTAATTGATGGAAAATAAAAGCCTTCCTTGATACTTTAATATGGTTAAATAAGAGAGGGAAATGCTAACTCAGGTCTATTAAATGAACTTAGTACTCAAGCAAGATGAAAAGAGCATGTCTGTACTCTGCATAGTCTCACAGGAATGCATTGTGCTGCTTCCTGCCCTGGTAAATGTGTGCCATTAAACTTCAGTACCCTCTGTTGGCAGGAAACAGATGAATTTTCCGCAGGGAATAAGCAAACTCTGCTGCTGAGGAGGCACCTCCAGGAGTGCTGCTCTGCCTGGTGAGCACCTCAACAGAAATACTTGCCTTTCCTTTTTTGAGATTGCAAATGTGGGCCAAACGTGGACTTCAGCTCCAGAGCAAAATGATGTCAAAGTTTTTTTTGTATAGTCTTTACAAAGAATAAAAGCTACCCATGGGGGGAGAACTGAGGGTTTCTGGAGCATCTGACTGTCACAGTAGTGAATGGTCCTTGCCATGTGCTTAACAGGGAGAAGCTGGAGATAATCCTGTGTAAAACAAATGAGTTGTTATTTTCTTACAGGATGTTATTTTCTTTAATGCCTTTCAGCCACCTCACCGTGCCCTCTGCCACAGCTCTGATTACTGCAGCCTTCACTGGAGTTTGGGACGTTCTGGGAATTCCCTTCTTCCTGATCACAATGCTTTTCAGCAGTACTAAGAATCCAGTTCTCTTATTTTCTGTCCATCCACTGCTGAAAGTGAAAATAATGTTTAACCATTTTGGATCATATTCTTCCATAAAGGTTATTCTAGTCCATTAAAACATGAAGCTAATACAAAATAGAACTCAGAAAAGAGATCTGATATTCTGTATTAAGAACAAAAAAGCAGAGATAGCATAAACCAATCTGCTTCCCTCTAGTTAAACAAGTACTTTATGTGCCCTAAATACAATAGCTCAGAAAGGGGTGTGACAGGGAAAAGGAAAAGATAAGTTACTGAGTTTTTTTTCTGAAAAAGTGATTTATTTATGTATTGTGATTTCTTTAATATGCTGGTATTTTTGCTGTCATATGGTTCTCTAATGTAACCATCCATACTCATATGTACAAGATCTGCTGCTATATGAGACAACTCTGACTCTTGCCTTTCTCTGTAAGGAATTTTCTGATCTCTAAAGAAGATGGAATCTTTTTCCTAAAACAGTGAGTGCTTTCTTGAGCTGTCCCAGTGTGACAATGCGCCATCTTAAATGGGGATTAGCTTTACAGTGAGGGGCATGTAACAGGATCAGGAAAGGGAAGTTGGGGTTGCACAACAGAAAATTTGTACCTCAGTAAAAATAGCATTTGTGGTTTGTACTGGCATTGATCTTTGTGAATTTGTGGCAAACCTGAAGGTCATGAGGGACCTATGCCATAATAAAAATATACTGCTGGATATTTCCTGAAAGAAAATAGTACTGATAAATCCCTTTGCTTAGAGATACAGGGCTAATTTTATTTCCATTTTACACTCTTAGCAGATGTGATTTGTGCTGTCAGCACTTACTTGCCATTACGTGGTGCACTTTTGTATTTCAGTTGAAGTGTATGTGATTTTTAAAATACCCTTAAAATAATGTGATTTTCCCTAATGTTCTAAATATGGAAAACTTCATTATTTGCCAAACCCAAATAGTTCCCTTATCAGTTTAAGGAATGCAAATATATGCAACAGATTCAGAAGATTATGTTACGTAAAAATTGTCACAGTTCCTTAGTTTGTTACAACAAACTTGTACTAAGAAACTCAGACAGTACCTCAGACACCTTCAAAAACACTCCCTGCAGCTGCATTGGTTGATTGTATTGCACAGCAAGAGCACTGAAGTGATAAGCAAGTTAAAATTTGATTAGATAGCTTTTCCCTTATTTGGTAATACCTTCATGAGGACATACAGGTGATGTCCTCATTACTTACACGGGGAGTGTAAGAACCTGAAAAACCCTTTGCCCATTCAGTCATGTAAAAGTAAAGAAACAAAAAAAAGAAGAAAATGTAGACTGCAGTTTTTTAAAGCTAGATGATTTCAGCTTTTCTTTTGTTACAAACTTTGCAGAAAGTTTGCACGTGATGTTTATTTTGCACATAGGTAGCCTTGAAAGACTAACATGGAAAACTGATTTATAAAGCAGCATTTGAATCATAGGGTGGTTTGAATTGGAGGAGACCTTGTAGATCATCTAGTTCCAGCCCCCCTGCTATGGGCAGGACATCTTCCACTACACCAGGTTGCTCAGGGCTCCATCCAGACTGGCCTTGAACACTTCCAGGGATGAGGCATCCACAGCTTGCCAGGGCAACCTGTGTTAGGGCCTCACCACCCTCACAGTAAAGACTTTTTTCCTAATATCTATTATACACCTCCACTATTTCAGTTTAAAGTCATTCCTCCTTGTCTTGCCACCAGAAGCTCCTATACAAAGTTCCTCTCCATCTCTCTCTTGTGTGCAGCTGAGCAGTTTGTCAGACTTGGTTAGACTGGGGGCACAGTTCATCTGAACACAGACTTCAGGCCTTGCCCATGTTATGGGACCTCCACAGAAGATGGTGGAAATCTTGGATCTAATGTTATCAGTAACAGCCAGACTGTGGGAGGGACAATTCTGCCACTGTATCTGCATCTTCCCAGACAAAGTAGGCAATATTCCCTGTCAACATAGCTGTGATGGCACCAGGGAGCTTTGTGCTACTTTATTGGCATCTCCTTGGAAACCTGCGTTCTTTGCAGCTGAAACAGTCTTGTTCCCTTTCACACAAATCTGAGAGAAGGTGTAGTGACCCTGTGGTCAAATAGCACTTGACAAGCCTCATGCTTCTCACCTCTCACATGAAGGGTTAATTTATAACTCCGGGAGCGTTGCCTTCTGCAGCTGCTGAAGACAGTGTCCTTTAGACTGTGAGTGCATCAATATTTAATATGTCTGCTTAAATTAAACTCCAGTAAAACTACTGATTGTTCTCCTCACTTTGTTCCCCCTTCAATCATTAATGGACACTTTCCACAAGCAAGTTAACCAAACACCTAAGATGGACTTTGCACATACTAGCCTTACCCTTTCATTCCAGACTCTCTCCTCCTATGCTGATTGTGTAAGGACTGCAAAATACAAAAGGATGCTCCCCAGCCTGGACCACAGTTTAAAGGATAATAGTTGATCAAATATTTAGAATTTGGTTATGTTTTGAGATTTTCCTCCATTGCAGAATCTGGACCTTCTTTAAAATCAAAGAAACAAACAAACAAACAAAAAAAAACAACCAAACCTGCTGCCTGTTTATCCAGGGTGATAATCCTTTTGATTTAGGGTGTTCAGCACCAGCTACATTCCTCACTGGGAAGGACCCCTTCCAAGATGGCTGTTTGAAGACCCTCTAGTTTTCTTCTCTGCACCTTCAGGAGTGCTGCTGCTAGTGCACTGTCTGTGAGGTAGAGAACATTCCTCGATCATCTGTTCACTAGTACAGCTGTGAGTGACCCAGAACAGCACATCCTGCAACCATGGTGTACCAAAAATCAGGTGAATTTTTAACTAGGTGCTGCTCTCATCCCTGGTCATGCTTTACAAGTACCTTTATCCTTTGGATTCTTAGACCCCATAGGCTGAAGGAGAAAGTGGCTTATAGGAATTACTCAGTGTTTTATTTCATTTTCTATTTTAAAGTGAGGATTTAGGAATTCTGGTGATGTGTGGGATGAAAGCGTAATTATGAACAGTGCAGCTATGGTGCTGTTACAATTCACCAGGCCTTGGAAGGCCATGTAGGAAGGGTTTCTGAAGGGAAGAAATGAGAAGATTAACCAGTGATCTGAAATCTCAGCCAAACAGCAGTTGCCAAAATACTGTAGGCCAAGTGAGCAGAAACCTGGAGTTGAACGGAACCTCATTGCTTGTTATGAAACCAGGGACAAAGGAGACATGGAGGGGGCTGTTTCCTCTAATCTTGTTTTTCTGTGGCTTGTTTTCCCAGTTGTTTCTTGCCAGCAAGGCCTCTCAGAATTTTGGTATGCACTTGAGTGGCATGTTCATATTAAGAATGGGTTTAATTAAAACAGGGGACTTGTCATCAGGAGGACATCCAGATAAGTTAAAGCAATTAGAGTCAATATGTATTCATTTCAAGTGCATGTTTATTCTCAAGCAGAGAGAAGTTCTTGTTCAGGTCCAAAGCTGCCTGTGATCTGAACTCTGTTTGGTTTACATCTGACTGGGCTTGCTTCCTCTGCATAAGGATCCAGTGTGTGTCACTGATGTGCCTTAACTCTTCTGGACATTCCTGTCCAGCTAAACCATTGTGAACTTGTGAGTATGCTGATTTTGCTAGAGTGAAGTATTTAATTTTAGCCCACAAGATTGTTTTTTAAGCTTCTGTATCAAGCACTGTAATGGAGACTGGAGCTTAGTGTGCATTTGTTTGCAAAGCGTTTTGTATTGAAGCATAGGAAACAGCACATCTTGGACAGTTAATTCAGAATTGTTGTTTCCCAGCCATCTCTGGTGTGGATATGGAAAGATTTCAGTTACCCTTTCGATTTCAGCCTGCGTCCTGAAGCCCAAGAAGCAATCAAAGTAAACAGTGGCTGTTTACTGTCTGGGCAGCTGTCTTCAGTCATTTGTTTCAGCAACCCCAGTGCACGTGTTCCCAAAATGCTGTGCTTCCCAAAGAGATTTCTGCAAGCAGCCAGCAAGCCTAGCTTTTCCTAATATCTATTGCAGTTACCTGGGGATGGAATTTAAGCCTACTCACTTCTTTTACTTGTCTAATGCATATGCAGAACAGTTCATTCCTTTTGCTTCACAGTAACCCCTTACAGTTCTTGAAGAATGCTATGATGTTTCCCCTCTGCCTTCTCTCTAGGTTAAATGCCATTTATATCAGTTCTCCTCCCTGGAACAGTTTTCTAGAGCTCTCGGAGTTCCTGTTCTCCTTTCTCCCCGCCCCCTTCATTTGGCTGCCCTTTTCGACATGAGATACACAACACAACCGTATGCCAGCTGACATGTCTTAGAAGTGAGGCTTGGGTTTATGTCAGTCCTGTCTTCTGTCAGTCCTTCCAGTACCAAGTATTAGTTTCCATATTTACCTGAACACTGTGAGGTGTGGATCAAGACACTTTCAAAGACATTTGAAGTTCACAAACCTTTGCAAATATTGCATGAAGGAGTAAGTCTGGACTGCAGGTCTGAACAGGGGAGTGATGCCACACCTGTAGGAGCTGCAGAAGCTGTGGACATCTGCGATTGCTTCAGAATTTCAGGTCTAGGAATATTTCAGTTCTCAGAATTTCACTGAACTCTGAGAATGTTTATATTTCCACCTGCAGTGTGTGGTTGGTTACATGAGCTCTAATTGGGTAGAGATAGCAGCAGAGCTGTCACGCTGAACACACCCGGGGTAGAGGCTGATGCTTGCTGAGTGTTCAGTCAGCTTCTGCAACAGCCTTTGCAGTCTGGAGGGTGAATATTGTCGGTGGCTGAACGTGTGGGACTTGACAACTACCTTGCCGTATGTCTGACAGCGCTGGACGTGCCATGCACACGGATCCGGGCCAGGGCTGTGATGAGACGGCCTCTAAAGGCAGTGGGTGCGCTGATACACGAGTGAGTTGTCTCTCCCCTGAGCTGGCAGGCTGGGGTTGCAGTGCTGCATGTGCGCTGCCTGCATCGCTGTCTGCAGCGCAAGTTTGCGGCCTTTTGGCATCGCTGGTGGCGGGAGCCAGCGCCCATCCCCGTCCTCAGGCCGTTCCGCTGCCCTGGGGACCCGCGCAGGTTCCGGTGTGCCCGGGGGAGCCCGGCCCTGCGCTGCCCCGGCAAGGAGCGGGGGATGGTGGCAGGGGGTCACCGTGCCCTGGGGCCGGGCCAGGCTGAGAACGGCGGGGCTGCGCTGGGGACGGGCAGGGGCGCCGGGG
>JBBMKD010000217.1:6683281-6873452 GCA_037834095.1 Argya squamiceps
GGGGAGAGGCTTCGGGAAAAGGACCTGGAGCGGATCGTGCCGCCGACCCGGGGCGAGCGCATCCCTTGCGGTGCCCATCGCCGACCACCCCTCAGTGCTGGCTGTGGTGCCTCCCGGTGTGCCCGGTTGGCAGCCGGCGGGCACCGAGGGGTGCGACATCCGCACACGGGCACATGGCAGCGGGTGCCCGTCGCCATCGGTGCGTGCCTGCAGCGGGAGCCCGCCAGCCTCCGTGTGTGCCCATTGCGGGCGCCCCGGAGCGGGGCACTGCGGCTCGACCGTGTGCGGTGGCATCGGGAAGGCGAGGGCGACCTTCAGTCACCTCCCGGTGCGCGTCACTGCGCGGATGAGCGCTTTTCCCGTCGAAACCGGCCTGGATCTGGAAGGCGTCAATGTGTAACGCGGGGCTGTGGGCTGGCCCCCGAGGGCGTGGGGGGAGGCGAGGCGAGCCGGGGGTTATAAGAGTCCATCCATCCATCCATCCCCAACGGAGACCCTGGGCAAGGGGGACGGACGGACCGAGGGAGCAGATGCCGCAGGGAAGCCTCGCAGGTTGTGATGTGTAAGGCGACGCACGTCGTGCTATCGTTTTGCAGAGGACATCTCTGGTAAATCATGTTGGCTGGTGGTTTCTAGCAGCACCGGCTCACATCTGCCTGCATGGATGCTTGCTGGTGTCCGACAGGCACTAAAGTTGTGCTTTCGGGGGGGTTTCCATCCATTCTGGAGCAGTGAGGCTCTGGAAACAGGTAGGACTGGTTCTGCTGAGCTGACAGATTTGTGCAAAGCTGACGGGTTTGTGTGCTGCCCCACTGATGCTTCTTAATGTAAACTAATTTTGCACAATAGAAAAACATTTTTACGTTGTTGGTAAGTTTTGTTCTGGCGTTTTGTTTTGTTTTACATTTCACACTTCTGTCATCCAGCAGAAATAGAAGGAAATGTTGATATTGACAACTCTCTTGCTTAACTGACAGAAGGGCAGGTAGAGAAATGTGAAAAACAGGCAGACCTGGATATTGAAACTAGAAAGGAAGTATATATATATTCAGAGTCACACAGGAAGCTACTGTAGTTAGAAGATCAGTTAAAGTCTGATGTCATGGAAGTACAGATGCATCTTTCAGTGAATTTAATACAATGCTTATGCTGTTGCATCAGTACACGTGCAGGTGTTTGGATATGATGAGTATGTTAAAAGCAACTGTAATGCACCAATTACATCACCAATGCTCTAGGTATTACTTGCAAGCTAAGGGTAGCAGCAATTTCAGATGATATTTGCAAGAACTTGCCTGAAAAATAAACAAATTTACGAGAAATCTGATTCAGCTTAAAATGAGGGATGTTACTTTTCTGGCTGGTACCGTCTTGATTTGTAGCATTGCCTTGCAAAACTTGACTAGCCCAGTGTTAATCACGCAGTGTTTCTGCTGACATCAGCTTTCTTTGCAGCCATGTGCAGCTCCAGAAAGCAACACACTTCCCCAGGCTCCTGCTGCACAAAGAACAAGCTGGAAACAATCACATTGCTACTGTCTTTCTCAAGATTCCCTTTGCCACAGATTAATACAAGTTGCTGCGCTGAGGGCTAAAGTTTCAGTGGTACTAATGTTCTTTTTTTGTGCTCATCTGTCATCTTTAAGCCAAATTCTAAGATTTATAGGAAGGGAGTTCAGTATTGTGATAATGGTGCTCGGAGCAAAGCAAAATCATTGCAGCCAGACACTTCTCTCTTTCCCCATTGAAATTGTTGTTTAGTTTGTTCTCTAGGGTTTCTTTTTATTGTGGCTGGTAAAGGCTTTCATCAAGCAGCTCTCTTCCTCTGATTCTTATTCGCAGTGAGTACAACTCACTGAAAAGCCTTTTCTCACCAAATTTCAAGTTACTGTTCAGTTCTTTATGCTTCATGTCTCTTTTTCAATGTTTTTAATTTAATTTGGTTTCCTGGAATCTGAAACAATATCCCTAGGCTTAGTGAAGAGAAAGGTTTGTGAAACTGTTCCCACCTGAATCCTGAATCTTAAATGGTTGTTTGCCTATTACCAGGATCACACAAGTCTTCCCAGTTGGTTCTGAGAAAAAAATCCCAAAACTATTGACTCCCCTCACTCCCTTCTGTGCAGGCTTCTGCTTCTTCATTTTTGGTGTCCACATTTATCTTTACAGTTTGTGTCCTCCTTTTACAGAGACAGAAAATAGTAAAAGGCACTTTGGAACCCTCCCAGGTTGATGCACAGACTTGATGTCCATGCAAGTGAAGGTTTAATTCTCACTGTCACTTCTCTTCCCTGCTGCCAAGCTATTACAGTACAGCTTGCCACTTTTGGAGGAGCATTAAATAATAGAAAGTGGATTGATACCCATGGTCCCAGCAGTGGCTTGGTTGCCCAGGGCATCTTCAGCTATCACAGCAGAGGGCTCTGGGGAACAGACTCCTCATGCAGGTCTGGCAGCTCCCTGCTCTCTGTGGCCTTGAGCCTTCAGAGGAGTTAGAACATACCTCAGTTTAGGTATCAGGCACACGGCGGTGTGAGGTGAAGGAATAACCTGCAAAAACAGGAGGGGAAGGAAAGGGAGGAGAAGGGAAGGGAAAGCCAAGTCATTAAGAATAGATCCTGGGATTTTATAGATCTGTTATTCCTGTGAGGATGATTTCTGAGGGGGAAATGATGGTGTTTTTTACTTTTTACTTGACAGTTGTGGACTGTAAATGGCTTGGAACAGTCAGACAATAGAGATGGTTTTGATGCCTTAAGTTTTGTTATTTAACTGAAAGATGCAAAAGAGATCTGTGATGCAAAATAGGAGTTGTCAGGATGTAGCAGGTCAGCACTTCTACTGCTGTAAATTGGGTGCAGTTGGTAAATTCAATTATACTGTGCAGCATTGCAACAGGTGACAACTAATCCAGAGGGTTTTAGTCTTTCTATTAGAAGAGACTACAGGACTTGAGACTACAAAAGCTTTTTTCCTCTCAGGCCCAGACCTTGCTTCCTTCCCATCAAATGTTTAGAATAGCAGAACTGAACTCAAGAGTTGTCTTTGTGCCAAATTTTAGGGCATTGATGTAATGGAAATCAATATAACAGCTAAAATGTGTTTGTTTTCTAAAAAAATGTGTTTGTTATCTATTTTTAAACAAATATGAGTTGGGGCTATTCACTGTCTACCTCCATTATTGTAGACTTTTTCTGAAAACTTCCTTGCTTTGTCTCATTGTCTGCTTTTAAAGCTGTTACTTACTTCCACTATTTTTTTCCTCTAGACAGGGAGAAAACAAGCCAAGTGATAATTACTGGATTCATGGAGAGATTCATAGGTCAGCCCTTGGGGACTGCATTCAAATAACTCAAATATTTCATGTAGAAATATGGGGATCCCTTTCTGTGTAAAGGGTACTGTTAGAGGAAAGTGCCCATGACTTCTGTCTGTCCCAGCTGCCACCCTTGCATCTCACAGGATCAAGGGACACTCACCAGGCATTGGAGTGAGTCAGAGCTTACATTAATAAGCTGAAACAAGTAACTTTGTAACATTTGTAACTGGGAATGCTGTATCTTCAAGGACACTCAGTATATTAAAATCGTAAATCACTCCCAAAGGACCCAGGATGTCAAAATGTATTTTTCGTTAGTGGGCGATGTTTTTGTTATTTGAGGGCTCAAGGCTGCTGTCAGATGTTAATTAAGTGCAGGGGATCAGTACTTCTCCACTGAGACAACTTGTTTGCTTCTGAAGTTCCTCTGAGAAGATTTTAAAAAGAAAGAAATTTCATGTGAAGCCACTGTTTTTTCAGAGTTGTGTTTACTGTCACAGTGATGTGTTGGCTGAAAACTTGCTTTGTTCTTTTTCTGCAGGTAGTTGTCACATGAAGGTACATTTGTAGGAAACTGACTGATTTTTGTCATCGTCTGTGAGTATCTACCCTCAAAGTAATATCTAAGTGCATCTGTAAACTAGAACTGCCCTTTTTCATGTCTCTATACAATTCCTCAAAGTTTTATGCTGTAGTGTTTTTGTTAACTTTTCTATGCAAATTCTTTAAAATTGCCCAAGGAAAGGGTGTGAGGAGCTCAGATGGGAATTCTGTTATTGTCTGCTTGTTTTCCCCATCGCTTTCATACAGCAGTAATTTTTTTCCATTTCCTCAGGGTTCCTAAGTCAAAAAGGCAGTGCAATGCATTTATTTTTCTGCCTTCCCTCTTAGGAGCCTCCCAGAGCAGAGCTGTTACTGCAGCAGTCTTAATGCTGAAGCTGCAGTGTGGAGGTGGTCCTTGAGAATATTTCCTGAAAAAAACAGGATAAGATCTTCTCTTTCTCTCTTCCAGGGTGAAGGAATTAAAACTGTTGAGAATCATATATCCAGTTAGTGGCAGAGGCAGGAGCAGAGCATGTGTTTTGTGATCATCACTTGGGCAGATTTCTCCCTGTAGAGAGGGAGGGCAGGCTGGTTGTGTGCACAGGAAGACTCCAAAGCAGTGTAGCCTGGAAAACCTCTAAATTTGCTAGATTTTAGAATGGTGATGGATTGTGCCATGCAAAGGAGAAAGGTGGTACTTTTGGAGTCCAGGAAGTGATTGCCAGTTTGGGGAAGGCCGATGTGTGCCAGCTGCACAGAGGGCAGACACTCTAACAGGTTATAGCAGATTTTTGTGTGCATGTTTGCTGCTGTCATGTCTTGGCATATGAGCCACACCTGTACACAGTCTTAGAGCTCACTTCACTTATATATTTGAAGTGATTTTTGGATGCAGCTCTCTGCACATCGCTTTGTTGACAGGGCAGAGTGCTGAACTGTCACTACTGCCAAAATGTCAGTCTTCCTCTTGGCCTGCCCATCCCAGAGTGGCAAACACCTTAATAAATGGCAAGATACTGTGCTGAGATGGGAACTGAGTAGAGATTTTTTGCTCCTGTTTCGATATTCATGGTTTTAACAGCAGGTGACCATGGGGCTCTCTTGTTGAACCATGGCAGATATTATTGCCTGAAGTTTTCACAAAGCCTGTGTAGTAAATTAAATGCTTTTCTGTCACACAGTGCTGGTGTATGTACAACTTAGTGTGCTTTGGATGCTGTCTTGCTGTTAGACAGCAGAGGTGCAGGTAAGGCAGCCCCAATTTCCATTGCCTGTGTGCTGCAGTTGCTCATGAAGGATGGCTGAACCCAGCCTCTGCCTGAACGTGCACACATATTAAGAATGGGTTTAATTAAAACAGGGGACTTGTCATCAGGAGGACATCCAGAGAAGTTAGAGTAAAGAAATTAGGGTCCATATGTATTCATTTCAAGTGCATGTTTATTCTCAAGCAGGGAGAATTTCTTGTTCAGGTCCAAAGCTGCAGTTTGGTTTACATCTAACTGGGCTTGCTTCCTCTGCATAAGGATCCAGTGTGTGTCACTGATGTGCCTTAACTCTTCTGGACATTCCTGTACATTCTCTGCACATCTCCCTTGGTCAGCCACGTTTCTAACACTCTGTTCTGCTCTCTTTGGGTTTTGTTTGCACAGGTGCTGCTGCCCCTGCAGCCATCTGCCAGGATGGTATTTGGGAAGCCCCCAGACGGTGGCTGGGGCTGGGTGATTGTTGCAGTTTCCTTCTTCACCCAGTTCCTGTGTTACGGGTCACCGCTGGCGGTGGGAGTCCTGTACCTGGAGTGGCTGGATGCTTTTGGAGAGGGGAAAGGCAAGACTGCCTGGGTTGGATCGCTGGCAAATGGAATTGGATTGCTTGCCAGTAAGTGCAGAAGCAGTGTCTGTCTTAAATGGAAACATTTCGTCTGTGTGTGCTCTTGGAATTGTATCAAAGAGAGCTGCAAGTGAGGGTGATGCATTTTTGTTTTAGGTCGAGATGGGTAAGAAGATTACATTTATAGTTTCACTATGCATAACCCAGAGCAATATAATGATAAAAGAGCAATAAAAATATTCCCTTTAGAATATTCAAAATTATTGTATTTGAATAAACTAGAAAAGCCATACTCTGGGAAGCTGAACAGTAATTTTGTTGATGCATTTTTTTTTGAAAAATGAGACTTTAACATTTACATTATTGTCTTAAAATCAGGGCAAACTGTTGATCTGAAATGGCTCAAGTGCTTTATGGAAAAAGATTCAGCAAACCAGTTAGTAACTTTTCAACTCTAGCAGTAAACCTACTGCTGAGGGTGGGTGAGGGCTCCTTTGCATTTTCTGTTTGAGAAAAAACTCCCTTTGAAGACTGGAAAGTTATGGGTAACAATAGCATTAAATAAAGCAACTTTACTGGGAGCTTTTCTTTAGTAAGAGATTGTCATTTGGAGAGTAACTGCAGAGTTGTAGGGAAATAAAAGCTCACCTTGAAATTTTCTAGGTTATTGTTGTTTTAATATCAGGCACGAGTATTTACTGGGTCATATCACTAACTTCTGTTTTTCAAAGATTCACCATGGGAACTATTATCTATTTGCTGGATCTGGAAAAAATTGCTTGTCAGCAGGGCAGCTGCTGCAGGCAAAAGCAGTAATGTGATTTAATGGACAAAATGCAGCTCAGGATCCTGAGGAAACTCTCCTCCAAAGAAAGTTGATGTTCCAATACAGACCTGAATAAAGGACAGTGCTTTGTATGGCCCTGGAACTGATCAAATACCAGTCCCACACCTGTGTTAGGGGTTTTACCACCAGGCAGAAGAGAAATGGGCAAAGGCAGGTGGATCACTAACCACAAGACTATATTCAGTCTCAGGGTGTAAGTGGGAAGGACTGTAGACTGCTCTTCCATTGTGTTTTTTTATTTTCTTGTGTTATGGGTATTAACTCCTGCTATTAGTTCATCAAGACCTAAATAAACTTGAGTGAAAGAGTGAAGTGGGAGGAAAATAAGGATAAACAAAGTGATTACTGAAGGAAAAACTATGCAGAAGGAAATTTGAAGAGAACACCCTCTTGTAGGAGACCAGAAGTCTCTGGCTCTGTTAAGAGCCTGAGTCCCCTTTCCCTTTTGTCAGCACCATGCTAGTTTCCAGATTTTAGTGCCCTGTGTCTTGCTACTGTGAGCAACTCTCAGCAGTGTGCTTCGAGCTGTGCTGGTTTTGGCTGGGGGTAGAGTTCATATTCTTCTCAGTGGCAGTGTTTTGGAGATGTGCTGAGTACAGGGTTGATAATGTAGAGTTGTTTCTCTTATTGGTGAGCAGAGCTAACAGAGCTGAGGTCTCTCCTGCTGTTCCTGCTGCCAGGCTGGAGAGGAGACTGGGGCTGCATAGGAAGTCAGAGGGAGACACAGCCATGACCCCAGCTGAGCAAAGGGATGTTCCATGCCATGTGACATCATGTTCAGTGTATAAACTGAGGGGAGAAGGAGGAAGGGGGGGATCTTCTGAGAGATGGCATTTGTCTTCCCCAGTCACCATCACACGTGATGGGGCTGTGCCCTCCTGGTGGTGGCTGAGCACTTGCCCTGCCAGGGGAAGCAGTGAATGAATTTCTTGACTTGCTTTGCCTGCATGCAAAGTGTGCTTTGCTTTCCCTGTTGTACTGCCTTTATGTCAATCCAAGAGTTCCAGCCTTTACCCTTGAGTCCCCTCGTTCCTGCTGGTGGGGCAGTGAGATAGTGGCTGTGTGGGCTTGGTTGTGGCTGGAGTTAAACTATGACAGCAGCAGCCAAGGGAAAGTCCTATGATGAATAACACAAATCAAAGGTGCTCTTGTGACTGATTTTAGAATGGAATGAAGGTTTGACAGGTTAGGAGGAATGCTGTTATGTCCATGTGATTTTGTTCTTTCAGTTTGTCATTCAGAAGCTTGATGATCATTCCTTACCTTTTATGCCTTCAAAAGAAAGTACAGGGAGGGTCTGTTAATTACATTGATGTTATTAGAATTGACTGAAAGCAAATTCTATGTTCCCAGCTTTATCTGAAATGAAAGATCCTGCTGTTTGTCAAGCTGGCATCTGACCCTAATGATAAATCTACTAAATTTCCTCCCTAAAAGTATGCAATCTTATGATACAAGTTGTTTAGTTTTAGTTTTCATCTGATGAATAACATTATCTTTAAGTAGTATATTTTGAAGTGACCTTGATTAGTGTGATGGATGTCTAGAGAATGTAATCAAATTGCTTCAAAATTTTCTTTAAAGCCTGTAACTTGATGCAGTCTTTTTGCCAAGACTCCCACACTTTTAATTAAGGCTCTACTGGAGAGCCATTAAGACTCTTCCGTGAGTTTTCTTCAACTTAACATCAACTTTCTGAACCTGTAGATGCCAGACTGCAAAAGGAATGGCAATGATGGTAGACTAGCAGCCACAGACAGGAAATAAATCAGTGTCCATTTCCTTAGGAAGACTTTTCTCATGGATAGCACTGGCCATCGCATTCCCCAGCTTCTTCAACAGAGAAAGTTAGGGCCAGTGACTGCTGTATTAGTACTGTAATTTCACCAAACCCAAGAAGATGCGTGGATCTGGCACAGAAAAAGGTTCTCTGTCTTCTCCCCCTTCCCTCTGTTCGTGTAGTCTGGAACATTTTTTTTAAGCAACTGATGCTGGTGAGCACTTTCATGTTTGCTGCACTGATATCCTTTCTAAAATGTTTACTTCTGACTTTATGTGAGAGCTAAACTTAGACTGAGACATAGAAACCCAGGAAGGCACCTTGTTTATTTGGATTCATTTCCTGGGCACCTGGTGTTGGGTTTCTGTCCTTTTGCTCCTGTCACAGACGGTGTTGCTAAGGCAGTGTCCAGCCTGAGCTGCACTGTTCACCTCGTCAGCTGGAAAGGGATCACACTGACCTCTTTCTCACTGGATGGCTTGGGTTAGGACTTTCTGTGATGAAACCTTACAGAGAAGTGGAGGAAATGTGCCTGGAACAGTGAAAGACAAGCCCCAGTGTTATTGCAGAAGGCAGAGGTGAGAGCTCCTCTGCAGAATGAGGTGTTACAATATTGGTCAGGCTGCGGCAGATGTGGCACATGGCTCCAGGGCTTGTTCGACAGGAAGAAATTCAAAAAGCTTAGTAGGTTTCCCTTACTAAAACCAGGCCAGAGAAGGATATTTATGCATATTCTTGAACATCATGTGTTTCTTCTGCACCAAGTGTTCTTAATTTTGCATCCATTTGGAGCCTGAAATTAAATTTGATCCATGTTACACTTGTTAAAAGCAAAACAAAGGCCTTGGCGCCTGTAATTGGCACCACGGCTGTTTATAGTAAGAGTTGACTCCACAGTCCTTGGCATAGGAGGAGACACCAGCAATGTCTCCATTCCTACTTCCCTTCATTAATGGAGAGAGAACAAAGGGAAGATTCTCTCTGGAAAGGCATGCCTTGACAATCCGATGGGATGTTTCTGCTGATCTGAGGCATTCACTGCTAGATGTTTAAAAAGCTTAATTTTCTGTTTTCAAGCAACAGTTTTACTACTCTATGACTGCCTTTGCAGGATCTAAATATTTTTGGACAAAAGCTTCACACAGACATAGCCCCCACTGTAAAGTATGGGAGCTGTAAATAGCTTGTGTGTAGGGGAGAGGGTGTCCCCAAGATTCCTCTGAAAAGAAACCCAATTCATATAACAACTTTTTTTAGAAGGGAGCTGTCTTTCCAATCAGTTGGGAGTGGGTTGCTGCCCAGTGTGAAAAGCAATTTTTTTTCTGATCTATATTCATATCCAAAGTACAGGCATTTGGAGGATATTATATTTATTATAACCAGGTTTTAGAAATGTGTTTAATACGCAAAAAATGTTCTTGTATTCTGTCCAGTGGATTTTACATGGAGTCCATGACCACTTTTTCTACTCTACAGTTCCAACAGGCTCGGACAGATGCCCAGGTAGGGTGGGTCAGATTAATGCAGGTGATAAGAAAAAACCTCAGTTGTCCAATATAGTTTGTTTAGCAAAAGGTTTTGTGTATGAGGTGGAGGAGGGAGGACCCTTGAGATTAGTGAGTGGAGGAAGGGAGTGTTGTTTTGCAGGGTTTTTTCACTTCATGTGAAAATATTGAGGAAGAAACTTCTAGTTCTTGATGTCTGTAAAACAAAACAACTTTTTACTTGTCAGAGGTCAGCACATTTAGTAGGTTTAAGTTCCTGAGTGCAGCAGATGGCTTGTTTTCATGTCTCAGGAAGGGACTCACTGACACATCCAGGTCTCATTGAGGGTAAAGCATTTAATTCAAAATAATCTTAATAAAAATACCAATGTACAAATGATCTCTCCTAGGTGTTCTTCCTCTGTGGTCTCTCTGTATGAAGAGCTACTGTGAAAACCAATCTTCTTTCTGCTGCTGCTTCCCATTTTGTCTGGGGATCTTGTTGACTGCTCCCCTGATAATTGTGTTGCTGACTGTGAGCCGTGACAGGTTATGTGCAGAAGAGCAGGGTCTGTTCCTGTGCTGAGTCCTTCTTCCTAGAGTTAGCTGTCATTCCAATAAACTGTGCTGCTGTCTTTTTTTAATTGGCTTTGGTCTAGTTTTAAGATACATCATTTGGAAAGGAAAAAGCCCTAGGGATTTTATTTGTGAAAGAGGTACATATTTATCAATGTCATCAAATATTGTACTAGTTTCAGTGCTAACCCCTGGAGCTGTTGGCAAACTGAACAAAATGCTGGCTTAAAAGTTATTTTTCATGCTTACTATTGCGGATTGCCACTGGGATTTTTTAATGTTGTTCATATTATGGTGAGAGTCAGCTAATGAAAATCCTTATGCTGCCTGAAGATCTGTTTCCTGTGTGGCTGTAGGCAGACTCCTGCATTCTTCAGAATGCCCACTTTCAGCAAAATCCACAGGGCAGGTCTCACTCCCACTCTGTGAAAGTTGGATTTTTACTAGAATTTACTGCCTTGAACCCACTGTGCATCAAATATTCATAAAGGATGACAAGTTTGTGTGCAGACAACTCCTGTGCAAATACCATGGCAATAACTGACGGTGCTGTGCCTGGTGGAAAAATAATGCCAGTGCTGTGGGAAACAGAGAAAGGGAAGAGTGCAGGGAAGCAGGAAAGGACAAAGATGCTGGCTGTCAGGGGGATTTTCTTTTGTGACTCATTCTCTAGCAGTGTGATGAGTGTGAAAGTCGTGCCTAGTGTGAAGGGGAAGATGGAGCTGTTTTTCTGCTCAACTCAGAGACCTGTAATGACTATTTTAATGCTTACACTGGCACTGCTTCTTATAAACAGGGCTGTTGCTGAGTTGCCAGATGTCTTGCTGTGTGAGATGGCAGATTAATACTGAGCTTACTGGAGCAGGTTCTTCAGTTTTGTGCAGGTTGTTTTCCAAGTTAGAGCGAAAAGATCGCTTTGTACTCTTTGTTCTCCTTTGGAATTAGATTTTGTAAGCAGGAGGAGCTGGAGCAGCATCTCCTTGGGGCTTGTCAGGGATGCTTTTGATCATGTTCCAGTGGAGATGTCCTTGTCTGGTTATGAAGCCACATCTTTCAGCTCAGGGTCTCTCTTGTTCTGGCTTGGGGTCAGAGGGTCCAGTTTCACCTCAGATGCTCTGGCAGGGATCAGTGATGTCTGCACCAACACCACCACCCCAGACTGGACAGAAACCTGAAAGTAGCTGTATCAAAATCTAGAGAGCAGGTGGAAGGAAATGCTGTTTGTTTTAGCAAGGTAGAAGGTCAGAAATAAAGAATAGAAAGAGTGCAAATTCCTTTGCTTAATTGAATTATGTTAAGACTACTTTCTGTTCTTTTAGTGTAGAAGAATTCTTTATATAATACAGAGTCAATCCTTTGTTCGTTTTTGAGTCCTGTGGTTTTAGGAAACATACCAATCTTAATTTGCCAGTTCTAGCAATTAATTCTAAGAATCAGCAACAATCTAATGCTCTCAGCTTTTGTTCTCAGCATGTTACTCTGCCCAGGTTATGCTGGCCAGCTTTCCTTCCCACAGCGTGCTGACTCTTGAGAAGCAGCATGTGCTTAGATCTTCCTTTTTCATTGCTTCCAAAATCCAATTAAACCTTCCCTTCCTGGAATATTCTCTTGATTCATCTGTAACTCTGACTCTTTGCCTGGATTAGCCCCAGCTCAGAGTCACCCCCTTTATGTTCCCTGGGCAGATAGGTCTAATGTAGGGCAAAAGTTCTGGCCTCTTTGTCTTTGAGGATCATTTCACCTGCTGATGAGTCTCTGCTCCTGCCTGCCAGAACTGCTTGTCCCGTGGCCGGCAACCACAGGAAGACCAGCCTGCATTCCCAGCTGCTCTCTCCTGTCTACAGACCTAGGCAAGCACCATCCCAACTGTTTACCTCGGATCACCTTTCTGGGCTCACCTCCCATCTGCTGGGAATCTGTGAGTCAGGGAGCACTAACCTTGGCAAATGGCAGACTCCAAAATTACTGCTTTTGCAGATTGAATTGACCATGGCGTGTGTGTGTATCACTTCAAATGAGATGCAAATGTTGTGAGGTGGTTCTGTTTGTTTGTATTAAATAATGGCATTCATCAGTGTATCTAACTTCTAATCTCAGAGTTGCTGAGTTTAGAAATGAGGCTAATATCTGTGTTTATGTATGAAGGTTTGGAACTGCAGGGTTTCAGATAAGTTGTCTTTGCAAGCCAAGTCCCTTGCTGGTTGATTGTTTATGCAGGGCACCAAGCTTGCATGCTACTTAAGACTAAAAGGTGTATTCCAGGTCACACAACTGAAAATAAGTGCTTGTTCTGCAATTTCTGTGAGGAGAGAACTGGCTGAGTAGAGGCAGGCTGAATTCTGCCTCACTTTGCTCTTGTTTTGAAGAACTAAGAGAACTAAGAACTGAGAAATATTGGAGAGTAACCCCTCATGAACTTGAATGTTGGTCTGGCTGCTCCCAGTAAGTGACTTTTATTTTCTCTAGTTTTACAGAGAAGCAGAGATGGGTACTAAAGGGTTCTTTGGTATGACACCTGACTAGTGGGTATTTAATTCCCTCAAAAATCAGGGCAGAGTGGTGTTTGTCCTTGGCTGGCACACCAGCAGATATTCCCTCTGTGTAAGCACCAGGTGGCATTCTTACCATGACTATGATCCCAGGTTACTGATTTTCCATTTCAGTTTTTTAAATCATACATCAAGATGAATACAGATACCGCCTTCTGAAACACAGTTGCTGTGCTCTGTCAAAAAATACCTGCTTGCTTAAGGCCTGGCTGATGGTCTACCTTGGTTTCATGTCTCAAGACGAAGGTTCTTTTCTTAGTTGTGTGGTGACAGTGTTACAGTATGTTTTGTATCTTCCTATGTGTAAGGAATGTTTCACTCCCTCTTTTCCTCCCATCCCCAGGACCCTTTCATGGCCTTGATATTCAGTTTCTCCTTGAGAAAAATTTTGCAAGCCTGACCTTGAGTATTTTTGTAACTGACTGCTTTAGAGAACCCTGTGAAAATGAGTATTCTGAATTGTTATCTAGTTTAACTATAGATTCAAATAGTTATCATAAGAAACATTTCCACAGGTTGATTTTTTTTTTTTAGAAGTTCTTCCTGGTGCTGGTATTCACTAGGAATGCTTTTCCTGTTTTTCCCTTCTAGGTCCTGTCTGCAGTATATGTGTATCATCTTTTGGAGCAAGACCAGTAGCTATCTTCAGTGGCTTTATGGTGGCTGGGGGCCTCATGATGAGCAGTTTTGCACCTAACATATACTTCCTGTATGTTTCATATGGGATAGTTGTTGGTAAGAAACACCTTCCCTTCATTTTGAGACAATTTTGAGTCTTGGTTTATGAATATGAAATGGGAAACTATTTCACAGAGGCAGTGCTAGTCTGGGACTTGATTTATCAAGGAATACTTTACTTTTGGGCAGGGAGGGATGTTGCGCAGACAGGCTGTTGCCACATAGTAAAAGATAAAAACCGTGTGAATGTTCATGAGGGCTTGAAAACAGTTTGTCTTCTGCTGACACAATTGTTAGAGATGGAGAAGCTTAGGTTTTACCTAAGGGCTGGAATTGAGCAGGTCTTCTGCTGGCATGAAATGCCAATCTTAAAGAATAATATCTCTTCTGGAATTTTGTCACATACTCATTCTAATTTGATAAATGAGAGATCATTAGGGACTGATGTTGTTCTCGACATAACTGGATTGCACAAAAAAATGCTGTGCTGGAGGCATGGGAAGGCTGTTTTCCTGGCAGGTGGTGACCTGCCCCTCTGTGCTGCTGTGGGTGGCTTATCAAATTAACTGTGTCAGGCGTTTGGGCACTCTCTGCCCAGCAGAGCCCCGGCGTCGTGCTGGCCAGGCACGGTGCCACAGGGAGGCAGCTCTGCCCAGCTCTGGGGCCAGCCCTGGGCTCTGAGCCCTGCAGCCCTTCCACAGAGCACAGAACTCAGCTGGGGAGCTCCTCGAAGCCAGCCTGCTCCACCCAGGCTCAGCAGCCAGGGACAGTCAGGGGAAGGGGGGAGGGACGGTGCAGGCAGCCTGATGGCCCTGTGCTGAGCCAGGGTGAACCCAGGGGCACAATGGCATCGCCTGGGGGATAACAGAGGGGCATTCAATTCCTAGAGGATGTAGCATGTTTTATATCTACCTCTTTTTATCCAGGTCTTGGATGTGGCCTTTTGTATACTGCAACAGTTACCATCACGTGCCAGTATTTCGACAAGCACAGAGGCCTTGCACTTGGTCTGATTTCAACAGGTAGGACTTTTAATTGTCATTCTCTCCAGCTTTTCAACTGATACAGCCGCTATTACCCTGGCAATGAAAACCAGATTATGTTTTTCTCAGTAACTTAAGAAAGTTACTACTTTCAGTAGTAATGAAGAGAAAAACTCAGGTTTCAAATAAAATAGTAACTACTCTTGCAGGTTTATGCTATGGGTCATCAATACAGATGAGGAAAGGATATTCACTGAAGTGAAAGCAAACTCATGTAGCTTGGGCTGTGTGCCGTGGATAATGAGGGGAAACATTCCACAGAGTCCTCTTTTTTCTTTTTGTTCTTACCCAGGATCAGAGGTGAGAAAGAGATTGGAGAAGCAGGATATAAATGCTGCATCACACTAGCTATACCTTTACACTTTTTAATGGCCTGAGTAGGCATGTTGTCCCATGCCTTGCTTTCTGTGTGCCATGGAGTGTCTGCCCTGAGCTCTTTTTTCGGTAGCTATCAGTGAGGAGATGCAGCATCAGTATAGTCTGTGTTGTGAGGTACTAATACATCCACACAAGCTGAGAGAAGCTTCTGCAGAAATGTTTCTTGGGATCATTTTCAGTGCCTTTGTTTTGGATTCTAGGTAGGTTGCCTTAAAGCCTGATCTTACGATGTCCTGGTAATTTTAGTACCTGGAAGGCAAAACAAGCATGGATTTTGTAATTGATTTTTCCTGTGTTTAGCACCAAAGTATATAAATGGCTTGAATATAACCTAGAGACAGTCTTCAGCAAATAATTTTAAAGTTTGTTATTAAATTGATTTGAAAACCGATGTTCTGTGCTTGTGAGGTTTGTGAGAGGACATCCACTAGTTAAAATGGAAATACGCTCACTTTCAACCAAGAGGCTTTTCTTTAAATTTAGTGGGATTGCATTAAATGCTTGTGCTCACAGTAATTTCTCATTCTTCAGTGTTTTCTTCTGAATGGCCAAATGTCTCAAATACATGTTTAGTCCTGTAGAGCTTCAGAAATGCCTTTGAAGTAAACTCCCACAAGGCAAACCCTGCTCCTTGAGCCCAGGCAGTCAAGGGTGGCTTGTAGGAGGGGTCTTGGTGAGCTCCTGGTCTGTTTCTGCCTGGGAGGAGGAAGGTGGCAGCAAAGAGAAGAAAGAATTTCCCACTCCAACGTTTTGCCCTAAGTGTGCTAACTCAAAATGGTACCTGAAGGGATACATGTGTAGGGGTGCAGGGCAGAAGGGTGACTTAATAGTTCTGTGACGTTTTGAATCAGATACAGTATTGATCCTACTTGTTTATAGATTGTCTGCTAGTGTTGTCACAAATTGTTCAGATATTTTGGGAGTTTTTTTTATTTTGTGGCTATTCAATAAAGAAACTGTAACTTCAGGAGGGATGATGACTTACCAGTTCCTTAAACTTGGGAGAGAGGAGCACACATGAATTACCATTCCTCTGGCTGCTGAATTGTGGAATTTTGTTAGAGTTGAAGAATGGTCTTGGTTCTTCAGTTTAAACCAAACTTATTTTTCTTTTATAGGTTCAAGTGTTGGACTCTTTATATATGCAGCACTGCAAAGAGAGCTAATTGAGCTGTATGGACTGGATGGGTGTCTGCTAATAGTTGGTGCCCTGTCTCTGAATATATTAGCATGTGGCAGCCTAATGAGACCTTTGGAATCATCCAGTTCTCCTCCACCAGAGAAAACGTGTGTAGACAAAGTCCCAGATCAATATTTTGTTTACCATGAAAAGGAAAAGACCGTTGAAGAAAACATTAGCATCCTTGAAAAGGGCTACATTGATGAAAAATGTGTGAACAATGTGCCTGATTGCAAACAGGATAGCATTTTGAATAAGAATGTATTGAGCTCAATAAGCATAAATGAGAAAGACACTTACAAAAAGAAAGTTGTAGAACAGACAAACTTCTGCAAGCAACTCGCCAAAAGGAAGTGGCAGCTCTATTTGACCTACTGGAAGGAGACCATGGTTCTTTTCAAGAACAAAGTATTTTCAGCTCTCTTTGTTGCCATCTTGCTTTTTGATATTGGTGGATTTCCTCCTTCTCTGCTCATGGAAGATGTAGCAAGAAGTGCAAACATTAGTGAAGATGACTATTATATGCCCCTTATTTCCATTATTGGCATTATGACGACTGTTGGCAAACTTATTTTAGGAATACTGGCAGATTTTAAGTGGGTTAACACTTTATATCTCTATGTAACTACCTTAATAATGACAGGAGTGGCCTTGTTTGCAATTCCATTTGCCAAAAGTTACCTTACATTAGCAATGCTTTCTGGGATTTTGGGTTTTCTGACTGGGAACTGGTCAATTTTTCCGTATGTAACGACAAAGACTGTGGGGATTGAGAAACTGACTCATGCCTATGGGATATTGATGTTCTTCGCTGGACTTGGGAATAGCCTCGGACCACCAATTGTAGGTAAGGGCAAGGTGGATAGTATAAACTGAACATGAGCTTGTCACAACCAGACAGAATGCTTTTGCATTTCTAGTAATAATGAAGTGATGAAATCAAAATCTACAACAAAATACAAAGGCTGTTTGGCTGATTGTAGTTTGGCTTTGAGGAAAAACCACATTTCTTGTCCAAGAGGTCAAACAGCATTTTAGGTTTGGCTTATTTAATTTTATTTTATTCTGTTGTTTGGGGTTTTTTAATTTCTGTGTTGCTTCTCTGTTGTTATCAATGCTGTGTTACATGTCACTGATGCACTTCTCTCTTATCCCCACCCTCAGGCTGGTTTTATGACTGGACGCAGGAGTACGACACTGCTTTCTACTTCAGTGGCTTTTGTGTCCTGCTGGGTGGATTTCTCCTGCTGTTGGCAGCCCTGCCCTGCTGGAATGCCTGCACCAAGCAGAGCTCCAAGCTGCCTTCAAATACTTACTCCTACAAAGTTGCATCTAACGCTTAGGTGACAACTGGAAAACACTTTGCGCCTTTTTATATTATATAGTGAAGTATTTTAGTAATTTTCCACTTATTTATGAAGCCCACAAATCCTCTTTCCACTAGAAAAATTCCATTGTTGCTTGTTGTTCAGTTCCTTTTTCTTCTTCTGTTTCTTTTTTTTTTATGTTGTTTTTAAAAACAGTCTTATTTTGTGTACTATGCACCGTGTTTTCAGCCTTTGTCTACTGTAATTTCCTTTCACCCTGTAAAGGGGATGTTCTGCTGTATTATCAGCTGTACTTTTTTTTAAGGGGGGGTTGGTATGGAGGGGTGAACACTTTGAAGCAAAAATGAAGGCCTGTTCTTTATAGGAGAAGGCTGGCATTTCTGCCACCTTCTATAGGTCTCCAAGTTGCACAGTTAGGCTTTACAAAACAAGAATTTGCCTTATTAAAATGTAATACTGTGGCAAGGTGCTTTTAACATCATGCTTAGATTAACTTCTTTGTCTTTTTAAAGTTTCTCCAATTTACAATTAAGTGCCAATTGTGGGAGGGAAAAGAGGGGAAACAAAATCAACCTTGTGTTGTTGCATAACTGAAGTGAACGTCATGATGAAAGCAAGGATTCTTATTACCACTGCAACTAAGAACCATGTTTATAAATATTGCACATTTTGTGAAGCCTGTTTATAAAACTGTTGAACCAAAACCTTTTAAACCAAGGAATAAATGTGATTGTTGAAACCGTGAAAGGAAATGCTGACTTGGTTATTCAAGTTCGTAATTATCTTTATATCGAGGTTGGAGAGATGCTCACTGAAGCCTGCCCACAGGTGAGTGTTTCTAAGCAAGGCACCCACAGTCTTGTGGTCCTGGGGGCCTCTCTTGTTACACAACCACAGCTAAGTTGATTGAAACTGCTGCAGGAAGCTTAATAGTAGGGCTTTTAACAAGGTAGACCTGATTAAAAAGGGGAAATTGTTACAGCAATGTCATCTTTCCTGTCCTTTTTTGGAGTGGATATAGCAGGGAGAAAAGTCAGTTACAGAGAGCAAGAAAATCATGGGGGAGGGTTAGCAGCAGAGGTTCAGAGAAAGGTGATGGGGAAAGACTTGCAGCACTTGAACACCAAACAAGTCAGTGAAGAGAGAGCCCTTGAAACCTCTTGCCTCTCGAGCTCCAGGCTATCCCTGTGTGCGTGTTGGGCTCTGCTGGCGTGGCTGGGGGAACACTGTGTGATGATGGAGCCTTTCCTCAGCCAGGCAGGTGCTCCAGCACAGGCAGGGTGACTTGGCTGGCTCTGCACTGCCCTGTGTGCCCTGTGCAGGGGCTTTTGCTCATAGAGCTGCTCTCATGCCAAGGCTGTGTCTGGTTGCTCCTGCAGGACAGTGACAGAAATCTATCCACGGGTGGCACGTCCTGTGCACTTTGGCTTCTTGCTGCAGGTTTGACGTTGGGTGGAGCATGTTGCAAGGCTTGGCTGAGGTGGAAGTTCTGAGTCCTGAGTTACATCCTTCATGGCTGCCTGCAAATGCTCAGCACTGTTAGAGGCTTCGAGTGTCTCATATGATTCTGGCTCATTAACAGTTCTCCAGAAAAAAGCCAGGCATGTAACAAGCAGCCTGTATTGTGGAAGTGCTGTGTGCAGGGTTACTGTGTTTGCACACCTCATTGAGCAAGAAGGATGCAACACCTAAGTGGGGCAGACCTACGTGCAGGTAATGTTCCCTTGTCTGGTCCAAAGCAGGAAAATCCAGCTTGGCTCCAAACAGTTTTTGCTGACTTTCTGGGATTCACTTATGTTTGTATTAAAACGTGACAGAGATACAATTAGTTAGTCTCTTTATTTTTCCCCCCTTCCATTTGTCAGCTGAGTGTAACTACTTGTGTGCGTTTTCTTACTGTATTGCTTATTCAGTGCCTGTGGAAAGAATATTGAGTATTATGGATAGTTATAAATGTAACTCCAGTCCTAAATTAGAGTTCTGGGTATCTGATATGGATTTGCACCCATTTTATGGGCTCTTAGGACAGCTGTAGTCATATTTCACCATGTGTATATAAAAGTAATACCATGTTTTACACATCTCAAACTGCAGAGATATCCTGGGTATGGTCAGGGCATGTATGCCTTCAGATTCATCTTTTAAAAGCTCACTTTCTGCCAACAATACATTCTGAGTTCTTTGAATGTTATGATGTTAAATTAGTGGTCAGTCTGAAAAAACACAGCTGGAATTAATGCAAATGATTAGGTGGTATGTAGCACACTCTTGCAATGGAAATGGAGTCTATTATTAGGCAGCCTGATATGTGTGGAAATGTGACTGGTGATCTGTAACAGTTTCCTGATGTAACCCTACCCAGCAGTGAGGAAAGAGCCCTGACTGTTGAAGAATTTTATTTACCACTGCAAGCAGTGTGTGCCAGGACTCCTTGCCCTGGCCAGCTGAGCACTGTGATTTTGTTAATCTTGTCTTTAACTGGTAAACAATATCCAACATTTTAATGTGAATTTTACTTTTCTAGTTTCGCAGGGTTCCTTTCCAAGAAGATATTTCCAGAGTTGTTGCAACTTAGATTTTATCTGAGACCCTTTCCTTCTGTCTTTATGCTTCATTCAAATCATGAGCCCATAGTTCAAATGTTTTTTATAAGGTGGCAGGATAGGTACAATGCAAAAATCTGTACCTTATTTGCTTGAAAAGTAGGTCCTCAGCATTGACAGAGTGATAGGGGTAGATAGAGATGGTAGAGATAGGTAAACAGTTCTGCCATGTAGAATTCTGGATTGTCTTGTGTTTTATAGTCCCTGACAAACAGATTTGGAACAGATGGAATGAGATGCTTAAGTAATTACTCTTTATTGTACAAGAAAAAGTTATTGCTTATTGCATAAATTATTCAGTTACTGTGGAGTCAGTAATGAATAGAACATTTATCTTCTTATTTGCAGATCTTATTAAAGTTTATCCTAGTTGCCGAAACACAAGACAATTGAAACTGTGAAATATTATTAGATTCAAAGCATGCTCTGTGCCTTGCTGAATTGATGGGCTTTATCATTAGCTGCAGAAAGAGATTACATTCCTTTGGTAGCTGTTAATTTGTCTACATCATGCTGATCCTGGATTCCTGCATCCAGCATTGACATTGAAAGATGTGTTGAGTAAGGGCTATAAAAACTGATGGAGATGTTTGCACAGCATTTAACTGACATGGAGGTATTTTTTTATTGGAGAGATATTTCACTTCAGGTCATTCAGGACATTTCACATATACATAGGGTGAATATGTTGGGCTGAGCATGATACCAGCCAGATTAAAAATGGAAAAATTAGAAATTATACAGAAATCCAGTTGAACAGGACAGAGAAAATAGAAAAAGTTGATTTCCTATGAAACAGAATTTCTCAAACTCAGAGGACTCATTTCAGTCATATTTTGCTGTAAACTCAATTAACTTGAAGAGCTAAGTTAAAGACTTGTCAGTCTTCATACAAGAAACAGTCTTTAGAGATGTGTCAATATGCTTTCTGATTACTAAAATCCATTTAGATTTTTTTTTTGACAAAGGTATTTGTTCTTTTAAATGCTGGCTTTTAAACAATCAAAACAGTTCAGAGGTTATACACACATAGTCAACTTGAACTATGCTGTGTCATGTAATGAATCTGTTGCAGGAGCTAAATCACAGAATGATTTAAGTTGAAAGAGACTTTAAAGATCCTGTAGTTTAAACTCTCTGCCATGACTGTGATTTCAAGTTTCTCAGAGTAGCTGCTATTCCTGGTTTGTTGTCACTTTCATGGCTCTGTGGGGAAGGCTTGACTCCTTTCTTTTATGTCTTCATTTGGTATGCCCTCACATTTTCTGCCATAGCATCCTATGTTAGTTTTCTTTAGTATGTCCATAGCTTCTTACAGCATCTCTGTTGGTCAGCTTTAGCCAGCTGTGTTCAGTGTGTGGAGTACTTGCTTGGGCTTTTTTCATTAATATTAAATAATCACATCAATCCAAGCAGACTTTATCAGCCCTAGTGCCATTTGATGTTTTCAGAAACTAGAGGCCCAGATGTCTGAAATGTGCAACTTGCTGAAATTCCTGGCCAGAGCTATATAAAGAGAATAAAACATGACTGGTATGTATGCAGATTACTCTGCCTGCTTAAGGCTTCATCTGCTGAGGAAAGGGTGTCTTGTGCATGTGTGCTAAGGAAGAGCTGAGACAGGACAGATCCTGCAGCTCTGGGGTCTCCTGCTGTGCTTCCTTCTCTTTGTGTCTCCTGTGTCAGGTGCAGGGTTGTGCTGTGTTTGCTGCAGTTTTGTGAGGGGGAGGAGAGCACATGGATGGAGTGTGAGGCTGAGCACACAGCCCCCTCCAGTCTGTTTATTTAGTGTGCAACAAGGAACATCATGGAATGCTCAGAATTTTCCCTGTGCCTCAGGAGGCTTCGGGGGGCAGCCCTGCAGCCATTCCTGACTGAGTCCCTGTGCTGCTCTGCAGAGATTAGGTACAGTGGTTTTCCAGGCCATAGTTTTAAGTTGTGGGTTTTTGCCAATCAAAGTGCTAGCTTAAGGCATCCAACTGCATCATTGTGGATGCACTGCTGTAAATGCACTCACAGAACCTCTGAAAATACTTTTTTCCTTTATTTTACCCAAGATCAGCTGGATCTTTCTGTGGTGTGGGCTGAGGTGTAACTGCTGGCACACCATGCTGCAGTGTGCTGCATGGCTGGGAAGGAGCTCAGGGCAATTCCTGTGTGAGCCACCTTTGCAGTCATGGCCCTGTGCACTGTGACTGCAGCAAATGCTCTTCTCCTCTGCCTTTGGCTCCAACCTTAATCTTGCCTGGTCACATTTAAACTTGCAAACTCAATTTCACTTAATTCAAATTAATGTATTTTCCTCCCTTGTTTCTCTTGTTGCGGGCTGCAAAATTATCTGCCTAACCTCTTCCCTCTTTTCCTGTGTCACACACAGCTCATGCTGAAAAGTAAACATGTTTTCAGTGATTAACAGCAAAGACTAGATGCAGGTGAGTAACAAGATGAATACCTACACCCCCTGTTTTGTAAATGGCCAGTGCTCTGACCAGCTCTGTATTTACAGATTGTATCTAAATTGTGTGGGTTTTTGTGGTCATAACTTTAAATTTTGATATATGACATGCATATCAGGTTGGATTAGGTCATGCTGTCTCCCACTGAAATCAAGTTACTTTGCTTTTTAATTAAAATGTCCCTGGGTTGGAGTGTCTGTGTCCCTGCTTTGCATTACTTAGGGGACCATCCTCCCAAATTAAGATAACTGAAATCATCTGGCATGTCTTTCTCAGATTCTGTGAATTACAATAAATCCTTTGTATAAGGTTGTGCAAGAGATCAGAAAAATTCTTAATTAAATAACATTTGCTTCAAGTTAAACAGAGTCATGTGGAGGTGCTGTGAAGAAGTAGGGAACAAAAAATATATTTGTGAGACTAGGTTTGACAATCTGGTGCCTCCCTGGTGTATCCATGATATGAAACAATTAAGAAGTCACTCTTCTGGGTGTGTATGAATTTTAGCTACCAAAAAGATTCCTGGGAAAGAGAGAGATGGAAAGAAGAAATTCCCACTGAGCAGACCATTACCTTGTTGCTTTAGAAACAGGAGACTTGAATTTTCATATGACAGACTGAATAACTCCAAATAGGGTTTCATCATATCTGAAACTGGGAAGCTTGATGGAGATGCTGCTGCCATCTCAGTTCCTCTGGGGGGAAGATCTGCATTTTGAGGGTCTTTTTTTAAGTTTTCTCTAATTTTGTTCAAGAAATGGTATCACAAGACTGCATAAAGCAGAGCTTATTGAGCATGATAGAAGCAACTCTTTTGAAATGAACCAGTAAAGAGCAGTTCTATGCCTTTGGAGGAATACAAATGAAAAACTGCCTCTGCCTGGCTTTTACATGGGCCATAGTGCAAGAGGATGCTGAAGCCTCTACTTACAGTACTCCTCTCTCTCTCTTTTTTTTTTTTTATCCTCACCTCAGGTGCTGTGCAAACTGGAGGCAGAGAGGAGGCAAGGACTAATCCTCCCTTCCTTCTTTACAGCTCCTCAAAGAGGCAATTTTGTGTTGAAACTGTATTATTTATGAAAAATGGTAGCATATGGTGCCAGAGATAATTGCTTCAGCAAGAGATTAATACACCATGAGCTGTCTGGAGCTGAAGCTGGAAGCTGAGTTTCCCTTCAGCTGTGGGAAGATGTCAGAAACCAGCAGCAGTTTGTGGATGGAGCCTCATGGGAGGTCTGTCTTCCTGGGAGGATGATTTGGGATGCAGAAACTGGCCTGGTACTTGCAACTTTTGCTGAAATTAATCCAACATTTCAAATTCCCTTTGAAAATGAGCAGACAGGGAAGAAATAACGATTGCAAAAATTTTGTATTCCTTTGTCTTTTTCTTTTCATCATTCTGTTTCTTGAAGAAATAAACTTGGAATCAGCCAATTTCATGATATAGGCTGAAATATAATAGAAATACAGATTTTCAATAATTTGTAGGGCCTGAAAAAAACCTCTACTTGCTTCATTACAATAGTTTTCAGCTTGTGGCTGTTTTGCTGATGTTCTGTTTAGCAACAATGGCACGATAGTGCCTTTAGATAATGAAGCCATACTGCATTTTGAATGCTGAATTGTTTTCCCTGGAACAGCATCAAGAAAATAAAGAGGTTTAAGTGCCACGTGGAGATCAGAGGAAGAAAATGAAAGTCAAAACAGGAAGCAGAGAGAGGCAGGCTCCAAAACAACCTTCATGACATTTCACTCCAAGAGAGAATATTGACAGTTATTGATCTGTCGCCTGCCAGTCACTTTCAGTTCCACAAAACTGCCCAGGAATTGTGCAGCTTTCTGCAGGCTTTTCAAAAGCCTTTAAAAGAAAGATGATGCTAGAAGGTTTAATGGGCTGGGAAGACAAAAAAAAAAAAAAAAAAAAAACCAGCAAGCAGTCTGAGCGTTTGCCTCCCACTGTTTCATTGGGCAGTTCTTCACATGCCTGTAATTCAGCTGCCTGGAAACAGGCTGGGCTGAGCCACCTCAGGACACCAACACATCCCTTGCCAGAGATGGGCTCAGATAGAGAGGAGCAGCCCCAAGCCTGCCAGGTGCTGTGTGCACAGTAGGAAGGAGCCTTGCCGTGACTCAGGGGATATCTGCTCAGGCACAGCTCTGGACTCTGTGTGCTGCTGCAGAAGGGGCAGCTCCTGTGAGCCTGCCTGGCACTGGCTCTGCACACAAACCCATCTCTGTCCTCGGGCATCTGTTTCCAGAGAAGACCACCTGAGCAGCTGCAAGCAGAAATCAAGTTAGAGGGGATGCTGCTGGGCTTGCCTGGCAGGAGGTGTTGTGGCCTGTGTGCTCTTCCCATAGGCACAGTGAAAAGCAGTGCAAGTAGCAGCAGGGGAGAGCTGCTTTCTTGTCAGGACAGCAACTCTTCCCAGCTGATAATTTGACTTGGCGAGTAGGCATGGTTGGCAATCGGATTGTTGTGATGAAGGATATGTGGCAACCAGTCCTTTTGTCTGTGCTATGACTTTTACCAGCTAAAATGTAGGAAAACTTATATCAGTACTGTAGTAATCAAGAGAGAGAGATGCTTCATTTCTTGCCAATGATTACCTAATACGAGATGCATTTTTCCATGTCTACTTCTGTCTTGGTTGTAGCTCTTATTTCCATTTTTTCCTTTTGCTTGAGAAGCCCTATAGTTTATGTATCAGGTCCATATACTATAAAGCGTGCAAATTTTCAGAATTTACTAAGTTTACTGTTTAGAGCAGCTCATGATGAATTGGGATAAAATATACAAATGCTGTGTGTGAGATGAAAACCTGCTTTGAAAGCCAGTCATACAGGTTTTTCTGACGGAATCTCAGCCGTGTGTATCAGCCCTGACTGTTTCTCGTGATAATTCAGGGATGCTTTTATGGGCTTAACTCCCAAGGGTTCTCAAGGCTGAGGTGGTGCAACTGATGTATCATAGTATGACAGTGCCTTCTCAAAGCCTGCAGCTGGCATCAGCAGAGCTGCTTGCCCTGGTGTTTGCCTCTAATCCTGGGCCTCTCCAGCTGGCTGAGGGCCAGGGATGGATTCCCCACATCACACCTCACTGCAGCCTCCCTGTGGGGCACACACACCCTACTCAGCTCTTGCCCACCAGCAAGGGCCTTCTTTCCTGCTTGGCTGGATACTTGGAGACTCCTCAAGCTGAAACACAGATCACCAAGTTAAGCAGAGCAGGCTGCTTGCAGTTTTCCTTTGAAGGAAAACTTCAATGAACCATGAAGCCTCAGCTCATTATTTTTCTTGCTGCTATTGTTTTTTACTGCTGCCGACAGTGGATTTACCTCTGCCCTCTCTCGTGGTTCCTGCTGTTCGTAATGCTGCTGTAAAAACCCGGTTTGCTAAGGAGTAAAACTAAACGTTTCTGTTTTCCTTTCGTGTTTATCCTTTTCCTATCTTTCTGAAACATCAGCAGCCCTCACAAGCAGCCCATTCTCTAGCTGGAGGCCACAGTCCCAGTGGAGAGAGTACAAAGGAAGCCCCTGGTGCTTGTCCAGCCCCTCTCACACCCAGGTTGGGGCACTGTCTTTCATCACAAGCCTTCCCCTGGGCAGCAGGGTGCTGGGAGACCAAGAGCTTTGCTTTTAATTTAGACGTGGCCCTTGAAGCCAGGGTGGCTTCTCAAAGCACCACACATCCCTTTCATACATCTGAAGTCCTGCAGGGGCTGACTTCGATCCAGAGGTTGTGAAGGAAGGGTTGGAATTTCAGCTACACAGTATGAGCAGTTATATGTTTAATTTGTGCTGCCCGCAGCCTCCCGCTCTTTGTACAAGTGCGATACGAGGAGAAATCATCCCTCCGGCCAGTGCTGCTTGGTACGGAAGGAAAACCCTGCCCAGGGCTTACTGTGTCCGCAGTGGGGTTTGCAGGACCACCTCTCTGGCAAGCCTGGTGTGCCCTCTAGCTGCTGCGGGCTCCCAGGGAACGGGTGTCTGCATCTTCCCGAGCCTCGCAGGAGTCTGCAGGCAGGGCTTGAAAGCAGATTCTTCAGTAATTGAAGCCAGAGGAGCAGTCGAGAGCTAGAGGTTGATTGCAGTGACTGCTGCCTCGTTTGCCCTGTCGTGAGTCAACAAATAAAATTTGTGTTTGGTGCTCAGGTGGAGAATTTGTTGCTTTGGAAGGTATTTGCCTACAGTTCACACCTTCAGCTGAAGAGGGGGGGAGTGGCATGTCAGCAGTAACATGTAAAATGAAAATGCTGTGGGGCAGGGAGCAAAGAGAGTTGAAAGCTTTTTGTTTTAATTCTGCAGTTTTTGCGCAGGCCTTTTTGTGTTGTGTTTCTCTGCAGAGTGCAGGTTGCTGCAGGCTCAAGGCATGGTTAGCTAAGGTGACTCTGAATGTCTCCTGCTTTTGTCTGTCCCAAAGGGACCCAGCAAAGGTGGGGGAGCTGCTCATTCTCCAGCTGCCTTGCAAAACACAGTGATGAAGGGTGTGAGGGCAGGGAGGGTGGGGAAACACTGCTCTCGGTGGCTGGAGGGCAGGGGATTTGAATGCAGCAGGGAGGGGACATCACCCCAAAACATCCCCTGTACCCTCTCAGCCATGAGCTGCTGTGAGAAGGCACTCACACAGGTGATATAGGAGGGCCAGCACAATTCCTTCTCTCTTTTAGCAGTCATATTCGGTGTTGGGGGTACAGCACCATCAGCACCAGGACCTCCTGAGGGCCCAGCAGCTTGAACTGGCTGAGCAGCCACAGTTGTGGTGGTGGGCACAGGTGGGTCTTGTCTGCAGAGATGATGCCAGGCTGAACAGGCACAGCTGTGGTGATGGGCACAGCGTTTTCTAACAGGCTAAATGCCCACAGCTGTGGTGGAGGGCACAGGTGAATCTTGTCTGCAGAGATGAGGCCAGGCTGAACAGGCACAGCTGTGGTGATGGACACAGCGTTTTTTAACAGGCTAAATGCCTACAGCTGTGTTGGGGGCACAGGTGAATCTTGTCTGCAGAGACAGGCCAGATGAGCCTGCGGGGTGGTGAGGAGGATGCAGATTATCCTGAGCCAGCTCCGTAGGTAGAAGAAGAAAACCCAAAATCACAACATTAGTCAGACCTCATCGTGGGATCTTGTGAAGGGGTAGGTGGGCTAAAATTCTGCACCACTTTTTAACCGTTATTCCTTCTGCCAAGGAAGAGGGAATCATCTCTGCTGTCTGTGCTGCAGCAGTGTGATGTTGGAGTAACTTCTGCTTTTCTAGTGCTCCACCAATGGGGTCTAGCTCAGCACCTCTAGTTTTTTTGACTTGTCTGTTTTGCTTTTGTTTTGTGTGTACCTACTAACTTGTGCTAAAAACCTCCCCCAATTAGATTTTACGGCAACATTACTTCTTTATGACTTATTTCTCCGGACAGGCTTTATATCTGAAATAATTATAAAGGGTGTTGGGCTTAATTGTACCTTCATATTTTAAAAACTGGATGGGTCCTTGCCCATGTGTTATATAAACAAGTAGCTATAATGTGTACACAGAGGGCCACCTCCGAGTATTTTTCTTGCTGCTGTAACAGGCAGGAGGGACTGCAGGCAGTAGGAATATCTGCAAACCTGCAGTACAAAAATCAGCTCAAAGGCAAATATCAGGCCCAGGGTCAGCGTGCCTTGGGAAGCTGTGGCATTGTGTGTGGTAGGTGCCATGGAAACATCTCCTGGTGATAACACAGCCCTCGGCTTGTGCAAGGAGCCTCCAGAGGGAAGTGCTGGCTGCAAGGAATCCACTTTTACTAGGAGTTAATTTCTACCTCCTACCAACTCTGGAGGGAACCCACTGATTAAGATGATGCCTAGCAATTACACTATGATAAGTTAATTGCAGAGGACCAGCCCAATGGCTGCAGTTAGCTTTGGCCAGGCTGCACGGCTTTGTGCAGGGGAAGAAAGGTGATGGTGTCTCACGGGCAGCTCAGCTGAAATCCTGGCACTCTGCTGCAGCCTAACATGGGAGCGGGCGCCTCCCTCTCCATTTGTGTGAGTGAACTCAAATCTGGCTTCTTCGGTCCTTTCTCACACCCTTCCTCCTTTCTGAGAAGGCTGCTGCATCTGAAGGGAAAAGGGAGGGATTTAGGGTAATGATGTACAGCTATTTTAGAGGCTTTTTGTAACATCTTGCAGTTTATATACAAAAATGCTGTGTGGTACGTGCTGATATGTGTTCTTTTTAGGTAACTATTCATGCTGTAACACTAACATCATAGTCTAAGCTTTCCTATGTACTGAAAGAGAAAATGGGCTGGGGTGTTTTGAGTGCTGTGTGTGTCTTTGCCATGGCAGCAGGGCTGGCCTGGAGCTCCAGCTCATGGCTTTGCTGCAGGCGTGTGTGAAAAACAGCTTCACTACAGCAGTTCAGCTTCAAACCCAAGGAAAATATTTCCCTTTTCCTTCTGAAAACATTAACAAAAACATTTAATAAGAGGCTGGTTTCACAGTGCGTTGAGATAATGCTACAAAAAAAAAAAAATTAAAAATCCCCCTTCAGATAATGTTTAAATAATCCTAGTGCAAAAATGGTAAATCCAGGTGTTCCTGATTTGGATTTCTGCTCTCATTGCCTGGTAGGGACATGAAGACAAAATGCAGCAATTACTGTGGGTAATGGCGCCTGCCTGTGAGGCAAGGGGCTTAGGGGAGGTGGGAAAAAGGGCAGCCAGGACTCCTTTTGGAGTGTCAGGCAGAATTTCCCCTTCTTTTAAATATTCCTGAGGGATATTATTCTCAAATGTATTTTAAGTGTATCAAGGCATATATTTAGATATATATTTTTAAACACACCCCCAGGCAGCCCTGAGGGGCTGCCTGTGCCCACCCTCACAGAGGCCCTCGGGGACAGCCCCCCCCCAGTAGAGCCCACAGACTTTCCAGCCCACACTCTGGTAGGATGAAAAAGCAGCTTCCTTCCCCAGACAGGATGAAAAGTGCAAGCTGTTTGTGTGATCTTATGCTTTTGCATCAGTTGCTGGGGTAAGAAATTTGGAATTATTTAGTGACCAGAAAGGAACCCCTTCTGAGGGTTGTGCCGTGGCAGCCGTTTAAATTCCACTTCTGATTCCTTCATGAATCTTGCAATTTTTATCCTCAGGAATTAGGTAGAAATTCACAAGTTTCATGGAATTGAAAGGCTGTGCACCAGCACAGGGTCAGCTTTTTCCTGACTTTTGGGGCTCTTTTGAAGGGTAGTGACCCCTCTCTGCCCTGAACAGTGCATCTGCCTCAGCACAAGACCCCATTTTCCCTGACTGTAGGGTGAGGGGGCTTTACTGCAGTTTACCCCATCACAGGTCTTGTCTCAGCTCTACAGAAGAATATTAGTATTTTAAGAATATACAGTAGAAAAAAAAATCTGTACTAAGATGCTAGAAAGAGGACAATTTCACTGAAGCTGTAGATCTTTGGAGGTTAAAATAATAAAAGCCAGTCACTGTTTTTCACTTGCCTGTTTTTATTCCCCAGAAATCATTCTCTTCTGTACAAGTTAGGCACACAACAAATAAAGTTTCACCAGATCTACAATTCAGCAGAGAAAGCACGTTTGGTGTTCCTCTGGAAACCCTTGTACAGGATGGAGAGCAATGTGGGGTTCCCTCTCTTGTGACACAGATGGTGGAGTACCTGGAGGTATTTGGTAAGTCCATATTTTTCCTGCTTGGTTTCTGGAAAATTATATTCTTTTTTAAGCTGTACTTCTCAGCTGTAAATGCTGAAAAATCCTTACTTACAATTATTGTGATTTCTTAAAGAAGCTCTTGCTTTTTGAACTACAGTCCTCGTCACAAAGATGTGGTAAGGCAACCTCTGCTTACTGCTCTGTATTTCTCACACAGGTCTGGAGCGTGTCGGTATATTTCGAATTGGTGGCTCAGCAAATAAAGTCAAGGAATTGAGGCAGAAGTACAATCAAGGGGAAAAAGTAGACCTTATTAATGATGGAGATGTTGATTCTGTGGCCAGTCTCCTGAAGCTCTTTCTAAAAGAACTACCAGTGGCTGTTTTTCCAGACAATATTTGTTCTGGCTTGCTAAAAACTTTCCAAGGTACAGAACGGGCACCTTCCAAGCTTCTGTCTTTTCTCTAACAGTGACAGATAATGTGTTCATGGTACCTTCTTTAAACAAGGTTTTGTGTTTCCTTAACCTGAGACTGGTGTTTAATTGCTTTGGAGGGACCACGCATCTATGAACTTGTCTATGGTATTTTTAAAATTCATTAAGTCTCTTGGATTCCCTTCCTTCCTGTGCCAATGAATCCTGCAATCCAATCCTGAATTCTTTGAGAAAGCTCCTCTTCTGCATGCTTTCTTTTTAAAATTGTATACTGTACTAGTTACTGAGATAATATTTTTAGTTTTAATGTAATCACCACCATAATGCTGCTTGTGCCTTTATATAGCCACTGCCTCACTTCTCTGTTTTCCAAGCTGAAGCCTTTTTTTTTCATTTAACCTTTCCTGGTAAAGGAGGTTTTTCTGCACGTCGCTGTTCTTATTTAGAACTGTATTTTTAGTTAGCATTTATTTTACCAGTGCTCTTATAATCTTCCTGGGCAGCAGTGTGGCGAGCAGCATGCAAAGCCAAGATGAGCACCCCAGCAGTCCACTGCCTGGTTCCCCACTCACGTCTGTAATGGCTGAGCTCCGTGATTTTGACTGGCAACTAGTTCAGGTGTTTGCATACAAATAAGGTGGTTTTGTGGGTTACTTCACAGGCTGCTTTTGTTCGAAGTGCCCATGTAAGAGTTTACAAAGAAAGAGCCAGGAAGTAGTTTCATGAACTGTGAAAGTCTATGCAGAAAGACTTGCAGGGCTTTTGCAAGCGCCTTGTTTTTTCTACCCTGAACAGTTTTGCTGTTATCTTTTTAAATTATTTTTTCCTCTCCGTCCCCTTTTCCATATCTCTCATTAATCAGTTGAGCTCCATGAGCCTTGGCCTGCACGGAATGTGTTTTTTAGGGCTAAAGTTATCCTCAAGGGCATGATTTGCTTATAAACAATGTCAAAGCAGCACAGATGTGTCCTGGTGATCTATGGCAAATTTGAGCATCAGCTGCCAATTATTGAGAAGTACTGTCATCTCAATTCTAGTAACCAGGAGACTTTATCCTACTGATATGGAACTGCTGATCAAATGGAGTTGTTTGTGAACCCATTTTCTGCCTTGTTACCCTTCTTTGAAGAATGAGAGCCAAGAAAATGTTAAGTATCCCCAATTTAGAATTTTAAGCATCTCTTGTGTAACTACAGTTGCATATTTATAGAGCAAAGATGTTTTGAGTCTGAGAGCTACCAATTAGTCAGGAAATGAAGATGATGTGGGGCTGAAAGGGTACAATTTCTCATTCCTCTTAATGAGAATCATACAGCATGTGTAAAATCTCTTGGGAGAGTCAAGGCTGACAACCTTGTACCATCTTTCAAGGCAGCTTTGAGGATTCAGGTACATGACTCCTGCCTGCAATTTCATTAGGAAAGCAGCAAGTGCTGGATGATTCTGCTATAAGGGGAAAAAACATCAGAAACAGTCAGTGTAAAACTCAATATCTGGAAAATTCATGGTTCTTAAATATTCATAAGTGAAAAAGTATGTCAAAATTTAGTGTACAAAATCCTCGTTTGGGGCTTATTTATTCTTCACTTTGTTCTAATATATTTCAAAATTTTCCTTCTTTCTTATATCTAATGTCTATGATCAAATTGTGTTGGTATGAGGAATATCTGTTTTAAGTTTGGTTTGTTTTTTTTTTCTCCAGAGCACAAACTCAACACAACAGAATGCATAGAGAACCTGAGAAAGTTGCTCAGCTACCTGCCCAAAGCCCATCAAAACCTTCTTCAGTTCCTGTCTGCTTTCCTGTTAAAGGTGGCCACCTACAGTGCAGTGAATTTCATGACTCTGGAAAACTTGGCCATCGTGTTTGGACCTGCTCTGTTCAAGTGAGTCCTCTCTATTCAGCTGTCTCAAAGAGCCCAACAAGATCACACCTCACAGGGAGGATTTCTGTCGTAACTCTGTGTCCAATAGTCAGGGGAGCATTTTGTAAGTTCAATGTTTATATGGTATATTATAGGCAGATGTGACAGGTTCTGACCTGGCTGATCACTGTCTGTTGGGCACTAGGCAGGGCAGGCCTCAAGTAAGGAACCATATGAGGAGACATGAGGGCTAGGGAGCTGCTTAATGAAAACTACTTCTCTTTTCTTAGCCAAGATAAATGCTGGCTGTATTAGTTGTTGGATTTGATTCTGAAAAGCTCCTGCTCACTCTGACCTTGTGACAGCATTTGATACCAGAGAAATGAATCCCTGTTATCAAGAAAGAGAAGCAACCCATTCTGCCCTTGCCACTAAAATTCAAGCTGACAACCAAGCAGGGCCAGCTGAGCTTGCCAGCAGTGAGGGCTTGGCTGGAGCTTTGGGGTTTGGGGTGATGGTGAGTGGGCACAACACTGGAAACTAAAAACAGGGGTGGGACAACGTGCCATGCAAGCCAAGGTGGTAAGAAGGAACAGCCTAGTGTGATCAGATAAGGGAGGATTTTCCCTTTCATTGTTGACACTAGAGGATGTCAAAATATTTATACCTGTTACAGCTTGTAAATATTTTAGTGGATCACAGTCATGTCAGCTTAATATGAACCATAAGCCAATGACACTTTACAAAATATACATATTAGCAGTTAATATCTTCTTAAAGCCTTGTTATTCAGTTGGGTGGGTTGGTTTTTTTTTTGGTGGCAAGCCAAGTTCATTTTAAAAGTATATATTCAGCAAAATATGACAAATTCAACATCCAATGGCAGGCTTTGTTTTGGGGAACTGTACTTTTAAACCTTGCTGCTGTTTCATAGGTCTCTGTATGTGGTCTCTGTTTTCCTGCTCTGTGGGTTTATTACCAGGTCTACCAGAATTTGACCTTTGGATGTGATACAAGTTTATATCCTTAACAAAAGCACAGCAAGGAAATGAATCTAACAAGATGCGGTGTGGCTGGAGCTGTGCCACTCTGTCCTCTGGGAAAAAACCTCACCATGGAGGATAGTCAGCAATGCACCAAAGCAGTTTTGTAACCAGACCCCAAGACCCTTAATACCTGAATACTAAAGTTAGTAAATGAGTGGAGGCACATGTGCTTTATTTATCAGTGTTTAGATTAGTTTTGTGGTGATACTTACAAGCATTGGCTGATGCCAAAAGGCCTTCACCAAGAGTCTGTCCTTTGGCCCCCACATTAACTCAAAAACATTTCACTGACTGTCACTCTTCTGCCATCAGGTGGCATTTGCTCTCACCTGGGGCTTCTGTGCATGCACACACATGCAAGAAGACTCTGTTCTTTTATCTCCATTCCCAAATAATCCCAGTGTGTGCCCACTGATCCCTGTATGTGCAGATAGGAATCCACTGTCCTCCCCTATTGATTGATGAGCTGCTTCAGTTTTTAAATGTCCCACTCTTCTGGGACATGGCCCAGCCACTTCTGAACACGTGCCTTTGCCTGGTTTTAAAGTACATTCAGTGCTAAACTGAGCACTTGTGGCAGTGACCTGTCAGAAGCCTTGAAAGCAATCAGCAGAGGGTTTTCCTGCCAGTGACCTGCCAAGACAACAGCTGCCATAAATAGAAACATGTCTGCCCTATAAATGTTATCTTCACCTTTTTACAGTCATTCTGATCTCACCAACTCCAGGAGACAACCCAATAAATCTGGAGCTCAGCTCTTCTTTTGTAAAGCATTTAACTGGTGCTGTGCTTGTTGAATTACCTCCTAGGGTTATGAAAAATCACCTTTTTGGTAGTTGGGCAGAGAGGAGAGCCTTGCAACTGGCCCTGTCAGTGAGATTGCTCTATACCACTTCCTGCTGAGTGACCTGAGGCTTTCAATGATTCAGAATAAATCATTGGTATTGTCCTGTACAGCAGCAAAATTCAAGGTAGTCAGCTGTGTCAAATCATATCTGCTGACACAGGGGAAAAAGTCATAAATATCCTTTATGTCTTTCAGAGCAAGGATTAGTGCAATTATCTGACACGTTGTGAAATATTTGGCAGCCAGAGTGTAAGAAATTGAGACATGTTGGGTAGTACTTGCTATAGTTGTTCAGTATAAATGTGAAGGTTATGGAAAACAATCACTTCTATATCTAATCTGCAGAAATGTGTGCTCCATGCAATTGCTGGAATTGACCTTCTGGAGGTAATGGCAGCTCTATGTACATCATAAATTCATTGCAGGTGTTAAAACTTCTTCATATATTCTGGCAATCTGCATTTTTGTGAAATTACTTCTTCCTTCTTTGACATTAAGCACCTAAACATGTTGTTTATGAGCCTTTTTACTTTAAATTTCTTATCTATTTATATTCAAATAAATTCTGTCTATGATTATCACCTATCTCAATGTTTTGGCACTTTTATTTGTGGAAACCTGTCATGCTTTTAGTTTCCCTGAAGTGACTGAGTAGGAATATTCAGTAGTTAGATCGTGGAACTCTCATGGGCCTTGGGAACACAAAAGCAAAATATTAAACTTCATACATCATAAGCCTAAACTGCACATGCTTCGTGGTTTTTAGCTATGATTATTGTAACACAAAAATTATAAGGCTTAGCAAAGGTATGATATTGAAAATCTAGTTAGAGGATAATGAAAAACTCCTGGTTTTGTCCTGTTAGTATCTGTAAATGCCTGAGAGAACGTGTTGCTATGCTTTTATCAGAGATTTGGCTGATGTTACTTACATTTCTGTGGATACTTTGTTATGCTTCATCTTGATAAAGAGATTTTTAGTTCTGGTCTCAGTAAGCAATTCTTGCATGAGTGCACAAGGACTCCAGCCAGCCAGCTGTTTGCTTCTATTCACTTTGACTCATTGTTTCTGTAAATTTGCAGCAAGCCTGTGGTAGCAGGGAGCCTTGGCAAATCTCCTGGACAAAGCCAAGGCAAGGGACTCGAGTGAACTTTTTAGCCTGAGCTTTGTGGCAGAGCAACTTTGAAAGTTTTAGACTCACTCAAGAAAACCAGTAGCTAATTCTGCTGGTCAAGTTTTACTTGTTTCTTATTGGTAGTGAGTGTTCTCCTGTGATCTGCACTACAACTGATTACGGGGCTTTCATAGGGAAGTGCAGAATCCACCTGGTAGCTCTGCTCTTCCTAGGATCATGTGCCTGGATTGAGCAGTGTGGGAACCTGGTTCCCCTTTACTGTCGCCCCAATAATGCAGTTTCTGGTAGCAGCAGCAATGTCTGAAGAGTCAGGAAGTGATTATTTCACAAAGTTAATTGAAAGTCGTTGCAGAAGGTGACTGAAGAGAAAACTAAAAGTGTGTTCTCTATATTTGGAATGCACACCTGTTGCCACCCATGAATATCTGCTGATGAGACATTGATATTTGGAGTCAGCTGTCTCATCCCTGTCTATAGTTTAGATCTGTTTTAGGATGAAATGAGAACTGGGCACCCAAACACAGGCTGCTAATAAGGGAAAGGAGTACTCAATGAGTGGTCTGGGAGACATTTATCTTCCTGAATAGCTTGTGCAGTGCTCCTTCTGGTAAGGAGTTAACAGCTGGTAGAGGTGGATTGAGGAACAGAGGTCTAAGCTAAAGAAAGAAGCTGAAAAAGAAGACAAAGGACTAAAAATACAGCTTGTCTGGTCTGTGAGCTGAGGGTGTTGATGTTTGGGTAAACCATGAATAATCTCTTAGGATTGTTGTATGCAGCAAAGGCTATTGCTCAGTCAATAAGGTTTTACAACCAGCCTTGTTTGTTGTGGAGAAACTGAGTCTGTCCCAAGAAAAATGGGAATGCAAGAAAGAGAAATGTTAACTAATCCCAAAGAAGGAACTGATGACACAGTGGTTCATCCCGTAAATCTCACTATGTTGCACCTGGCTATAACTCTGCTTAAACCTTCTGCTTTCAAAAGGAGCCCAAACTCGAGTCCTTACAGAAACAACAGTAAGTTTACAAAAGAGGAACATGAATGAAAGCAATTGGACTGGGCCCAATGTGTATATTTGTACTTTAAAATTGCAAATGAATAATGAATGTACTCATTTGGCAAAGAGAAGACTGGTGTATTCATGCTCCACATTAGTCTCCAGAGTTTGTGAATTTCTTGTTTAAATATTAATATTGTACTGGGTATAACTGAGTTGGTGCAGCATGGCTGGAGGAGCTCCATTAAGGGCACAGCATTTATGTAAATGTTCTCCAAGCTTCCAAACAATTGGCAGAGGGGAATACACAGATCCTTCAGGGGTTGAGATTAGAATACTATATAAAGAATCCTTTTAATTAAATTATTCTGACAGGGATAGTAAAAATTCAACTATTATTCATAAAAAACCCCCAAAATTTTGGGAGAGAAACCAAGCAAGGGAAAAAACCCACCCAAATTCAACGTGGTTAATGAAAACATCTGGAATTTCAGCTTCCCGAGAGGTCTGATGTCTGTGGATTTATAAATTAATACACTGAAGCAGTTTGTTACCTGTGTGTTTTTCCAGGCAGCTCTGGTAATAAGACATTCTAGTGATCAAAGTTCACCTTCATAAACACAGGTAGAACAAAACCACCCTTTCCATCCCAATGGCAGTGGGCAATGGCAGATTGATAGGGTGCTTTTTTTTTGCCTGTCCTTTTCATCCTTTATTGGATTATTATCATTATTTATTATTACTCATCCTTCATGTCAGAGTTACTGTCAGGTGCTAAGGGCTTTGCTGTGCTGCCACAGAGGTTCATTGTGTTGTGAACCACTGCAGCAAGGCTGGGGCTCTGTCACTGGGAGGGTCCTGGTGTGAACCCTCCAAGCTCCAGTGGTCACCGTCCCAGCAATTACTGCTCTGCTGGATCACCTTGGGCACTGGGAGGGCTCCCTGTGTCACCCATGGTCAGCCCCTGACCTGAGAGCTCCTAAGATTAATGCATTTCCTCTTCCTTTAGGATTCCTGTCACTCCCTTGGCTTGTGAAGAGCAAAGGCTTTACAATGGCCTCCTGCTGTATTTGCTCCAGCACCAGGACATGCTTTTTTTTGACCTGAACCCTTGTTTCTCTCAGGGACAAGCAGATGGCCTTCAGGTAAGAAAGTTACAGCAAGAAATCAAAAATGCTTCATGAGGTTAAAACCCAGAACTGGAAATACATTTGCTTATACATAGTGTAATTTAATGACTGTAGCTTGTAGCCAGCAATGTAAATATTCATGATATGCCTAAGCTGGAGAGGAAACATGAAGTGTTAAAATTCTAATTTGGAAAAAAATGCAAGTGCAAAAGCAAAAGGTCTGGAAGAAAATCCCAAGGTGTTCCACTTTAAATATATTATTGCCAAGCTTAGTTAGATCAAAGCCACTGGATTTTTTCCTCCAGTGAAACACTTCTTGTTTTTTGTCTGTGTTTGTCTCAACATTGATGATGCAGGAAAGCAAAATCAGAAGGTTTGAAACTCCTCTCTTCCTTTTTAGAACTCACTGTGTATGTTCCAGGCTCTCCTTGGGCATTTTCTTTTCTAAAACATTGTTAGTACTTTGATTCCTTTTTTTTCCTCTTTGTTGAGAACCTCATGGTGGAAGAAACATGATAGACAAATCCTGGTTTAGAGAGAGGGTCAATATAAATCTTGTTTTAACTTGGTGATGTGGTGTATCATTGTTGCTTAACTTGAAATTGATTTTTGGAAGAAGACATGAAGAAAATGTTGTAGCAAACCCTGCAGTTTAATACTACACAGTGCAGTTTTGTGATCCCTGTGGCTCACAGTGAGGCTGGTAGCAGTGTGCCAGGTCAAGTGATGGGCTGTGGAAGAGATCAGCACTGCATGTAAATGTGGATGATGATATTTTTGTTTATGGCTCCTTAATTTCTGGTTTCTTTCTCCAAGTATCCCTGTTAAGGAAAACTAGCTAACTTCTAATAAAAGTCAAATTCAGTGTTTAGAACATACTACATATCCCAAAGGGAGTATTGGGACTGTAATGCTCCTTGGAAGCTTTCTTTGAAAACAAAACCTGTACAGATGCAGGCATAAAGAACAGACTATACAGATAAAAAGATGTTTCTAAAATTGCTTCAATGCCACAGGACATGGCCCCAAATGTAACACTAGGATTGTTTCACATTAACACAATATTGGAGCCCATGCTCCCAGCTCCCCTTTCTCTCTGAAGAAGTTCCATTCACTACCACCTCTGGGAGTTTCTGAAACAAGTACTCAACACACAAAATCAAAATATCAGTTGTCCCAAGATATCTGCTTCTGTTTGCAAAGCTAGAGGAAGCATCAGCAGCTGAAAGAAATTGGAAATGTGTTAGAGAAGCCAGGCAGCCCAGCTTTCACTTGCAGTGCTTTTGTTTTAGAACCAGCTTCACTCCCTGTAATTCTGCAAAATGTCAGTGTCTGTCTGGAATTGTGGTGATGTGGGAAAGAATTCTGCTGAAAAGCTCCTTTCAAGTTCTTTAATGAAACCTCAGACAAGGCACAGCCATGGGGCACTCTCGTGCTCTGAGGTAAGCTTATGAAAGAAATCCCATCTGTGGGTGAGAAGGGAATTCAGTATTCTGTGGCTGCTCTTGTTTTTGTAATTTTTGGCAGGAAACCCAGCACATTGGATAGGTACCCTTCATCTTTCATAATATAACAATTGCTCAAGGTCCACTAAACTAGAAACATCAAAGTCAGGTTTACAAACTAAACATATTAAAAGTCCATGTTTTTCTTCCAGTAAAACAAGCAAAAAGTGAAATGGCAAACCTGGCTGAGATTCCTTGCTGTGTCCTGGAAATGAAGCTTGTTTTTATTGGCTTTTACACAGATACTTGCATTTGGACTACTTAATTCATCTGATTTTGTTGTTGGGTTGTCTTTTTGTTGGTTTTTTTCAGCACTTTAAGTTAACCAGAGCTCTGTCAAACTAAAGCCATGCCAATCTGACAGGCCTGCCATACAGCTGACAAGACTTAAACCTCAGTTGTGTTGTTTGTGGGCTGAAATGGGCAGATTGATTGTTCTGAGCAGAGTTCTGAGTGTATCAAAATGCCAGGAGCCATCCCACTTAGGCTACGTGTGCTGGCTGATTCAGACTGAGAGACTGGGAGAAGAATTTTCAAGTTTTTGGTAGTTCAGAACTATTACCCTGGGCTGGACAGTAGACTATTCACAACCACCAATTACATTTAAAGACAGTGGTTTAAAGTTATATCCCAGCCATTAAATATTTTAACTTGTCCTTTTTTTCCTGTGTGTTGTACATATATTTCCCCCCCACCTTAAAACAGAGTCAGAATGCTGCAAAATCCTACCAGCCTGGGGTTTTGTATCTGTGTGTTGGGCTTTTAAAATGCATTCTATTTGAATTTTGATTTTATCCCCTCTCCACTCCACTGCTCCTGAGCATTCACTAGAATTTAAGCTGTCCTATACCCTTCTGTCCTAGCCCAAAAGCTGCACTAATACTAAACTGTTTTTCATGTTTGGATTAAATAATTCTTTAAGAAGAGGTTAGGCATTGTGGTGTTTGTTTTGACCTGAGGCCTCTCAAGATAACTGTGTTTAACCCAAGGAATGTCAATAGCTCTGTTGGAGGTGTGCAAGATTATCTTAACTTCTATAGTGTGATGTAATTATGAACCAAACCCTGCTAATCGAAATTTGTCATTTCTGAATCTTACATTCCAGATAGAAGTTGAATGTGGACTTTTTTTTTTCAATCTAGTCCGATAATGTTTCTGTATCTTTTCTTTGTACAGAAGTCATAGATAAATCCTTCCTGATTTATGCACACTTCCTTTATCTTGCAAACAAGTAGGAGCATGACTTTATGGGTGCCTACAGGCTACTGCTTGTCTCTCCATTAAAGAGTGGGTTAGGTTAGGAGAAGTGCCCACACCCTGAGAGGAGTCTCATTTCTTGTTCTCTTCTCTTGCTTTGTCCTTTTATGCAAACTTCACTATATATCATCAAGGCTGCTCTCTGCAATCTTAGAACCCTTTTATGAAGAGATACAGGGGGTGGGGAAGTGGAGCTGGACAGCATCCTGGACCTGCAGGTTGACCACAGACAACTCAGAATGAAATTCTGAAACTGTAGTGTGTGGTTTGGAGCTGGTCAGAGGAGTGCAACTAAATATTTCATGGATACTTTATCTGCTCCAATTACGACTTTATAGGGAAGGCTTTTGTGGCCTGGAGAGTTTTGTTAATCTTGTGGGTTTAGGTTTTCTCAAAGAGGAAATGGATGCTTCAGCATTAACTCTGTTCTGTGAAAAAAAAATGTGGTGCCTCACTTGCATGTGAAGTTGTCATAAAATAGAATTGTGGTCTCTCAAATGGAATATCCTCAATGTGGAGGACAATAATTTAACTATGTTTTACTTTGCTAATCCCATGACAATTCTTGTTGAATTAGCTGAAACCTTTCAAAACAAATGAGCAACCAACCAACCAGACATTCTCTCATTATCTGAAGTTTCCAGGTTAGACTAAATTGTCTTGTCAAAATTGTTTTTCTTGGAGAGGAGAACATAGTTCCATTTCCTATTTTTGCTCTAAACAATTTTTCCTAAATTTAAAGTGGTGGAAGTGTTGATTACTTTCTTTCATTTAAATTTTTTCTTTAACAATGTTATATTTTAGTTGGTTTTAGGTGTGAACATAGCAAACCCTGCATGTACCAGGTGAAGTACCAGGAGATTTGTCACTTTATCTGCAGGGATGGCTGTTACATTATAGGACTTCTTAATATTATTTCCCATTCCACAGAAAAACTCTTTTCCCTAATCTTTGTAGATTTGTTAAAACAGGGACTCATTAAACATTACATTTTAATTTTCTGTTTGAGTACTGACCAAACCAGAAGACTGGATGAAAAATGCCATTCACAGAGATCAAAGTAGGTAGGCCCTATACTCCCACAACCATTGTGGCCAATAAATTGCAAAGATGTATTCCTTCTCTTCTGCACAGCAGAACATGTTACTGACTGTAGGCATAAGGATTTGATGAAAACTGCTGTAGGCTGGGGATGTTTAACTTGAAACAGCTCAAATGGATGTGGCTGGAGTACTCATCACTCCTTCTAGGTGCTCTGTGCCAGAGCCCTGCTGCCTGTGGGTGGGAGGAATAGAACTTTTCTGTGCTGAGCCTGTGATCTGCAGCAGCCTGGCCTTTGTGCTGGAGATCTGTCACTTGGAGAGGACAAGTGTGCCTGCTCTCCCTTTGTGGTGAGCTGCGGGCTGTGGAGGAAACGTCACTGATTTAATGTTTGCTCCAGCATTGCTGGGGCTTTCTCTTGGCTTGCTGGACAACTCCTCTGGGACACTGCTGCCACACTTCAGCCCCCAGGTGGGTTGTGCTGCTGCTCTACTTTCCTCTCTTTCCCCTCCCCAGTACATAGAAGCATGTTTTGGTGTTTTTTTTCATTTTTGGTCTGGGTAAGGCTGCACTGGGAGAGAACCTTGGCAAGAGAGGGTGTGCAGTGTGTGACAAGTGAGGACACTGCTGGCTGTGCTTTACTGTAAGAGCAGCTCTCACAGAGGAGGGGGGCTGCTCAGACTGAAATAAGTGCTGAAGCTTTACTGCAGTCAGTGGCACAAGAGCAGAGCCTGAGCAGTGCCACGAGCTGCTTGCACTGATGTTGTTCAATAAGGATATAAAGTGCATGGGAAGGGAAGATCTTTCTAAAACTGGTAACTGACACAGGCCTTTCGTGGCTCTGAAAATGGTTTTGAAGGCAGGATGGACACAGAAAGCAACGCTGTGGAGTCTCACCTTTGTTACTTATTCTGTGAGTGCCCATGTCCACTTTGGCTGAGAATGGAGCACAACAAAAGCTCCCACCACAGTCACACTTACAGAACCTGTATAGATTACAGATTAAGGATGTTTATCTGCAGTTTGTGAAGGGGAGAAGTACCTGATGTGCTCACAGCAGCAGCAGCCAGTTGCTTTGCTCACAAACATCAGCTACACTACAAGGAAGAGGATTAAAATGAATCTGCTGGTGTAGCCACTAGAATAACGCAGATCTCTGCTTTCAGAGGATTTATGTGGCCTTCCTCTGATGTTTAAAACATTTCCCACAACACCTGACCCAACTCTTTAAGATTTTCAGGCATCTCAAGTCAGCAGTAGAGGAAGGAGCCAGCAGCGTTTTTGTCCACGTGGTGTCAGCATTGTTCTCTCCCACTCTGGAGCGGTTCTTTCCTTTGAACACAACCCTTGAACATGTTCTGAGAATCTATCTTAAAATTCGATATTACATTTCTATTTTTGTAGTGTATCGGAGCATCGGCCTGTTCCTTCCTCAGATAATTAATTGATATCAGAGAGGCATGAAGAAAGGGTATAAATTCACCTCCAAACCATTATGAAATGCAAGCCTTTTTTATTTTATGCTTGTGTCACATTTCTTACCTGAGCAGGACTGCCAATTAAATCTCTTACCGCTTTTGTGTGTCTTTTCTCTAGTGAACACGGGCAGTTTGATTTGTTTGCTTATGTTAAAGACTTCTCCCCAAAAAAACCAGAAGTGAAATCTTTGATAGGAAAATAAGTTTTTGGGGAAAAAAGTGTATTTGTACTGAAAGGCTTATGATATAGAAACATCAAATATTTCAGCGTTCTGACTTATCTTTGGCTGTAGCAGTAGGGGAAAAGAAAGACATTATTTTAAACCCTTAGTGGCTTTTCATTTCATGCGAGATTAGGGTGGGAAGTGAGAAATGTTTTCAGAAAAACAGGCAAGAAATGTAGAGTAAAATAAAAAACCTGAAAAAATATTCACTGTCAAAAAAAGAAAAAGGGAAAATAAGAAAATCCAGATCATTTAACCGTAGTTAGTGACAGCGCTGAGTAACAGTGAATTTAATAGGCGTATTCTGAATGCAGTTTCCTCTCACGCTGCTTCTCCCACACCCGACTGTTCCTAGACTGCTTTGTTCCTCTTTAATTAGTTTATTTCGCCTACTCTGGCAGGTACACAAACATCCTTAAGCACTTAAACACCACCAATTGAGAGAAGAATAGGGCTGGCTCGCATGCAGAAAGGCTCGGCTGAATCTTGAAAGGACATTAGCATGTTAGAACCTAATGCAGTTTCCCTCTCTCCCAGTTTATTTGGTTTTCTCCCTGTGGAGTGGAGTCTGCAGCGTTTAATTTATTTGCTTCAAGTCAAAATGGAAATGCGTGTTCATGAGTCAGCATTTTTACTAGATAGTTTCCAGAACTATCAAATGCTGGGCACCTTTTTATTCTGTTTTGAGAAGGAAAGGGATGAAATATGCCTGTAGTAAAAATGCAAGTGCAATCGAGCCAAAAAGTATGAGAAACAAAAGGAAATGTAAGGCAAAGTTGTGTGCTACACCTCTTCCCTGGGGTCTGTGGTTAGAAAAGTTACGTCCAAGTCACTTTGATTTACTGATACATCTTCTTTAAAAAAAATTGTTGAAAGGAACTGGGGAGGAATAAGTGAAAAAAGACATTTTTAATTTAAGGGAGTACTGCTGCAGTTGGCTTTGCATGCATGGCTTGGCTTTTATGGCTGATAATTTAGATGGATGCCTGAAGCTGAGGTTCTGCCAGCAACTTTAATCCTGACCTTTGAATTTTCACTGACCATCTGCTTTAATTAGATGTTGCCCTATTCCCAGGGGACTGCAGATGTGCTCACAAGGATTCTGGCTGGTGAAGGAATCATAGTGTGGGCCTCAGGCTGTTCTGCCAAGTGCTGGGGTGGTCAGCTGTGCCTGGAGATGGTTTTGCAAAAAATGCTGCCCAGGAGTGAGATTTTCTGGAAGCTGCTGGGGCGAGGAAATACTTGAGGGGTTGTTGGTTTGATCTACTGTTGCTTCTGATGTGCAACTGGAACTTTGCCTGGGAGCTGCTGGTGTCACTGGCTGCATGTGAGAGCAGCCAAGGGAGCTCAGATTTTGGGTAATTCTTACCACCCAAGCTGGGCAGAGCACGGAGCCAGATCTTCTGCAGCTTAAATCTGACCTCTGCTCTTTCCTCTTTCTCTCGAGGCTTGCCAGGATGGGCAGTGCTGGGAGCTCTGCCTGGCACAGGCAGGAGAGGGGCTGGCTGCTGGGCCAGGGAAAGGATGATCCCTGTGTGACCCCTGCAGGCAGGGCAGTGGGAAAGCTGCACGAGTAGAGGAGGACAGAAGATCTTAGGATCACAGACCCTAAGATCTGTAGCTTTAGGATTTTTGTGTGTTCTTTCACCCTCCACCAAAGACACTAAGACGAATAAGACTACATTGAAGGGAAAAAATACTTTCAGAAAAACAAAAAAACCAAAAAGGAACATTTTTGTCTATTAGTGATTTATACTATATCTATAGTATTTTCATAGAGCTGAAGTGGAGATCAAGTGAAGAAATTGTGATTTAGAACTCTTTACTCTTTTGGTATTGTTTAGTTCCCCAATTTCTAATTTTATTTCCAGGCTCTCTGGGAATTCCATGTATAGCTTTGACCTTCGTAACATTGTCCTTGGTCAATACAAGGGACCAGGCAGCAATAATAGAGAGTGAGCTGGATTTGGATTCAGGGAGCATGCTGTAACCCAAAACCATGCAGTAGCTATAAAAATATGTTTGTCTTTTGCATATTTTCTCTAGGAAAGTATAGGAAGGAATCTACCACTTAATTGCAAGAAATTATGGATGAACAAAATATTTCCTTGGTTAAATATCTGATCTGCTGCTTTTCTTTCCTTTTCTTCCAACTCTTGCTTTGATTTCTTTAATGTTTAGTCTAATTTCTGGCTATTTTGCTGATCATTTATATTCCATGATGCCTTCCAAGTTTAACCAAAGTGCTGGTTGGGGTGGAAGGTGGGAGAAGACAAAGATAATCTGTGTTTAAAATCAGTATTAAATGGCTGCAGAATGGTAAAGAGCTGTATCTGTTTAATTAACCTTTGCAACCACCAAGCATGGTTTATGTTAGAAGCCTAAAGAACTTGTGAAAACTGCTGTTTACAGACCTGCAAATTGCTGTATTGTAGATAACCAGTGAGCTGAGCCTTTCTCTCCTCAGTAATTTGTTTATTTTACTAAAATCTCTGTCTGGGTCTGTCTGGAGCATGAGGTAAATATTAGCAACAGCAAACACTGATGACTTCTTTCCCAAGGGGTCTTATTCCCTGTATCCACATGGTAACAGACATTGCACTTTCTGACCAGAGAGAGCATAAATAGACAAAATCTAAAGTCAGATCCATGACAATGTTCTTCCTTATAAAGTCTCTTTGTTTCCCATGTCTACAGCAAATCCAGATCCATGTAATTGTCATTCTTTGTGAAGTCACTTTGCTTCATTGTAGCAAAACAGGGAGGAGATTCATTCATTTGTATGTTTAAAATTCACAGATATGCTGTTTCTGAGAACTGTGCTTAGGGATCTGCTAAATCATGATACAGAAAAAAACCCAAACCAAACAATCAACCAAAACCCCAACAAAAAAACCAAAGTCTCCACACAAAGAACTTTGCAAAGCTTTGCTCTGATTTCTCTTTTTAAACCCTTTGCTGAGAACTTTTACCTGAGACACATATTTCCAAGTTATTGTTATGTTTTCCTCCAGTCAAACCTACTTTACTTCTTTCCAAAATAAGGAAATTCATATTGAGTGAAAATCAAAGAAGAAAAAAATAAAAGGACCTTTATGTACAGGAAAGGAGGGCAGCATTCTTTATATTCTCATTAAGCTGTCTCTCCTGAGGAGCTTGGCACTGCCACAGCCACTCCAGAAAGAGAAAGGAAACTCTTCAAAGTGAGATATGGTAACTTCAATTACGGGACAGGTCAGCTCCTAGGAATACTGAGGGGAATGATGGATCTCTTCAACTTCTTCCCACTTAATGGATTCTACAACATGTAATCTTTCCTTCTTTGAAATTTTTGTATAGCTTTGGATTTCTTTTTTTTAGTTGAAATAAACTTCTGAGTTGAAGGGTTGCTGCTGTCCCTGCATAATCTTCAATTGTGGCTTTTCAATTAGTTGAAAGGAAGAAAAAAATGGAAAGTAATGGAAAACAGAAGGAAAAATTAATTTTTTGACAACAATTTACACTTCAATGAAGAAGTGGAGAGTGCTGTCCTTGTCTCACCCTGTTGTCTTTTCTACTCTGAACAAAATATTAATTCTGGAAACAAGGTCTTTTTTCTCTTTTCTCTTTTCCTTATTCCCTTTTGCCTCCTCTAGAAATCCTTTTTCTTGCAAGTCAGGGTATTATATACCTCTTTGAAAACACTGATGTGATGAAGTAGAACAAATGCTTGGCATTGGGGACATACCCTATTTTTATTTAGAGATATTTTTATTTCCTGTTCCTTATTAAATTAAAACCCATGGGAGGAAATTTTCATGACTCCAACTCACTTCACACTTTATAAACTTCTTGGTCTAAAATGGTACTGAAGCATGGAGAAGTCACCTATCTCTAAATCAGATTTTATACTGATGGAGGTGATGTAAATTGCTCCTTGTAGAGAGGAATGGCAAAATTTCTCCCCTACTTCAACACATCTCAGGCTGTTTCTGCAGATCTGCAAAATGTGGTTTTTGTTTGGGGTTTGAGTTTTTGTTTTGCTTTTTCTTCCCCTAAGAATGGAAACCTGTTCTCTTTCAGCTTGAAGCCGTTCCCCCTTCTGTCCTACCACTACATGCTCTTTTAAGAAGTTTCCCTCCATCTCTTTTGTGGGCTCCCTTCAGGTACTGGACGGCCATAATTAGGTTACCCTGAAGCCTTCTCTTGATAAAAAAATAACAGATTACTGTTTTCTTCTGTTCTGCACATCCAGCAGGGAAATTCCCACCACAGCAGAAGCAGAGAACGGGTTCCATTGTGAATAGAATCAGAAAATCATTAAGTTTGGAAAAGATCATAGAGTCCAGCCTTTAATACTGCTATGCCCATCCCACTACTCTAGGTGGTGCTTAGATCTTATCATGGGCAGGTTGGAATTTCTTCAGTGAAGTGGAATGCACATTTGAATTACGTAACGGTGACTTTTTGACATTTTCACAGGGTGTCTCAGTTCTTTCCTCAAATAGACAACAAGTCAACAAATTCCAATCAAAAATTCTGACTGTGCAAGCAGAACTGTGTGAGAGTTTGAAGGCATGGTTGGTCAGCCCAAGGGACTTGAGTTATTCCATAGTAATCCCTGTGAACTCCCTTGTGAATTACCCATGCACTGGGTTAATTCACCAAATGATAGAGTAGTAGGGGTGGTGCTATTTTCCTTCCAGGAATCTGATGCTCAACGGAAGCTGTGCACAGGTGCCAGTGTGAAATCTGTGTCACTCAGGAGAGGGTTAAATCACGTGTGACTGGCTATTTTGCTAATATGGCTGCTAATTAAATTGCTAATTTAGCTAATGTAACTGCTAGCAGTTCTTCTGGTAGTGTTCCAGTATCCACACTGGAGACACACGTGTTCCTCAATGTGTTATGAATATACCAGTTGGTTTTAAATGATGAAGTAAAACAAGTTCAGAGCAACTGACTGCACTAGGGATGTGGCCTCTCTTTAATGCATTTTTTTAAAATATTATTTGTAAGAAGGTGGTCAGGAGTTCAAAATGTGACTGCAGTCTCAGCTGAACTTTTGAATAAACTCTCCAAAGTGCCAGGAAAAATAGTGGATGAAGTTTCTTTGATATATTCTTTCTTGCTGAAGAGAATCTTTTAAAAGAAAGAAGGAAAGAAAAGAGGTCTGTAGTTCTTAAATTTTTTTTCTTAATCTTGCCCTCTCTTCTCTCTTTTGGAGACTTAAAACCTGATCTGAGGCATAATCCAGAAAAACATGTCAAGAGGATTTGTTCATAAGCGTACAGTGTGTTGACATCAGCAAACTCTTATTATGGCTGTCATGTTCTCTATCCTGAAGCCTCGTTCTAATCTCCTGGCAGCATTCAAGCCCAGTGCTTTCCATTTTGATTGCATTAATTAGTGAAGTTTAGATGACTCCCTGATTCTGAAATTGTCAGAATTTTTAGAGCAGGGTGTTTTTAAAGGCTATTTTTGCCCTAGTTAATAGCAAGTAGGATATCTGACTGCATTTCTGCATTGCTTGAATTGAAAATACATGGCCCATTTGGAAGCAGAGAAAATGGTAAATGAGAGCTATATTTATGTACTTATCTTGCCTTTAAAGTTAATCTCCTGTTACTAGTCTTGAACCTTTTAGGTTGCCATAGAAACTGCCACAGCCTCCAACTGTGCTTCTCCCAAGACTTAATTGCATTCTGAGTTTCATGTGCTCTTTATTAACTGCAGCATTGGCAGACACAGGCACGTTGCAGAATGAGTTGAATTAATGGTTCAGTATGATGTATGCATTTTTTAATACTATGTTTTCATATCTCTTTTCAAGTTTTCCTTCAGCAGCTGGTTAAATTCTTCTGTAACATGTAGTGATACCACAGGCATGGATTCTCTCAGCTGCCACTACATTTGATGTTTTCAAGTCTTTGATGCCATCAAAGTAGCTGCAAGAGCCATTAGTTTCAAGGACTTGGGGGTTTTTTTCCCCCTTGGAGAAATCAGATTATTCCTGAACTACCTTATCTCTGCTGAAATTTTTCTGAGTCTTTCTCCTTCACCTCTGAAGGCAGCATTGAAGTGCATACCTGGTGTCTCAGTAGCTCTGCTAAGCTTTTGCTGACTCAATGATCTTTTACCACATGATTTTTGCTTGATCAGTGTGGGTCAAGGGCAGTTGTTGAGCCAGGCCTGTTTTTAGGTGGGGAATATAAATTCATTAAAGTAGGAAAGGAGTAGTGACTGTAGGCAAGGTTTGATAAGGCCTTTCTGGGAATTATTTAAAATGTCCTTGATGAAATTTCTTATCAGAACTGGGCTGATAATGTCTCATTCAACTAGCAGAAGAAAATCTCAGGGATTTGGTTTCCCACTTGGCTCTCAGCACAATGATGCTGTCAGTGCAAATACTGCATTTTACACATGCCATCCTGCTTTCAGTGAGGGTGAACTCATGGAATCAGTGGTTCATATCACACTGTGCTCATTGGATTTAAGTCCAGAACTTCATAACTAAAAAATCAATTCCCCACTGTTCTTGCCTTGTGCAAAAAGAGGAGAGAAAATGAATCCCTCTGTTAAGCCCCCTGCCTCAGCTCTGCTTTTCTTGTGTGGGTGAGAGATGGGGAATAGGACAGACACCCCTGTGCACTGTAGCTCTTGGACCCAGGATATTTCTGTACTTGTATTAATGCAGGCTCAGAGATGTGCTTTTGTCATCACTAGAAAGCACCCCACAACTGGTGAAAGAACAAAGGCAGTGATGTTGAGAAACAGGGGGAGGTGAGGATTTCACCAACATGTCACTTCATGCATGTCAATTTTGCTTTTAGACACTGGCCTTCTGAAGACAGCTCAAATATATCCATTGTAGCTTTTAAATATTTCAAATATCCTTTAAAATCTGATCCCCTTGCTCATCATTTTCATGTGATTCATGTTGTTTACTCTGTTTGTAATTCTCCATGTGTGCTATTTTTCTTGAATTAATGTATTGGTGGTCCCTTATAACAATCTTCATAATTAGGTCAAGTAAGCAAGGTAGCTTGTCTGGCCTCAGCCTTACTACCAATATTTCTCTGTGAGTTTGTGTGCTAATTTTAGCTTTTTCAACCAGAAAAAGGAATTGGGAAATGATGAAATTATGACAATATTGTCAGGATTAACCTGAAAGACTGAAGACCTATTTCCAGCACTTTCCTGCTGGAATTCTCTTTGTTTTTTCCCCCAGATACCTTTTTTCATTAGCTACCTACTTTGTACTTCTTGCCACAACACAGTACACATTCTGTCTCAGAACTTAAATCTCTTCCAACCCATCTCAGCTTTCCTTTTTATTGCCTCTGTGAGCTTGCATGTTAAAGAGAGCTGGGTTTCTCTGCCAGCTCTGCTCAAGTTGCATTTCCTCGATTGCCCTTTGGAATGCCAACGTATATTCTCAAAATCTGTGTGTGCTGGAGATTTTCCTCAAACATTCGAAAAACAGTTGCTCTGGGATGGGATTCATTTGGATTTGAATATGAAATAAGTATTGCTTGTTGACTTCTTGTCATTCTTGAAGCCAAAGAGAAGAAGACGCCAAAGATCTGCCATGTCTCCAAGCTGTCTGTCTCCGTGAGCTCTTTCCAGGCAGTGACAGCACTCTCTTTGCTGAAAGCACTGCTTGCACTGCCTCTGCAGGCATTCAGAACAAAGACCTTGCCCATCAGCAGGATAGCCCAATGTGTGAGCATGGGGAAGTCTTGACACCAATTACATGCAGCTCCCAGCAATCCCAAAAGAGAGAAAAGACTCATTAGAAGTCTGAGACGTGCCAGTAGCAGCTTATTTTGCTCCACTGTGGAGTGTATTGGGTAAGATTTCTCACACAAGCCATAATTTCTTCTGATTTCTGTAGTTTATATGAATTTTAGGATGTTCCCACAGTTGATGCCTAGTTGCTAGGCTTTTCTATGGGCACATGGAATCTTTGGAGTACAGGTGGCTGGATGTTCAGGGTACCTCTGGGGCCACATCAGCTTGTGCAGTTCTGGTTGGGGACTACAGCACTTTGTTGCAGAGAGGCACTCGTACTTTGCATTTCCTGCCTTGCCAAGCGCTTGTATTCAGGTACCTGCTGCTCATCCTTCCTTCCCTTCCCCATCCTGTGGGAGAAAACTGACTCACGACTTGTTGCAGTGCCCCCCTACGCTTGAACAGGTGCTTCCATATTAGGAGAGAATGTAAGCTTCCCCCCTGAACTTATAAGGAAAATGAACCAGAAACTTCTATGCTCTTCTCACCATAACTGGCCTAGTGCCAGGACAAAGGCACCCCTTGCATCTTTTGGCTGTTCCTCAAGAAATGTGGCTATTTTCTATTGGGCAGCATGCCAAAAACCCCTCCTAGATCGTTGAATACTTGAGAGCATGGAGATTCTTGGGGCATTTTGATAGCAGGTGCAAGAGACCTCTCTGCACTGTGCATGAATTTTATTCTTTTGTTTTGCACAGTTTGTTATTTTTGCTTTAATTAAAACCCTTTTGCTTTTTCAAAACACCTCTGACTTGTTGCTGACTTGCTACTTTGGGTTCATCTCCTGACCTTGTCCCTCAGTATAAGAAAGGATGGAGTGAAATTTGAGTTTTGACTAAGCAGGGGTGCTGCCTAAGAGAGTTATACATATCTCAGGCAAATATTCCCACTGGAACAAGGAGAAGCACTAGGAAGGGGATGAACAGGTTGGGACAGGCTATTCAGCAGTCCTTCTGAGTTCATACAACTTTATTTTTTGTTTTATTTACTGCACTAAATACACATTTCTTCTAGCACATACTGAGCAAGATGGGCGGTGACACTAGGTAGAATGTAGGCTCTGTAGGGCTAAGCATTTTAAACTCTTGAAATCTAGAACTACTACTTACTTTCAATGTGATTTATGTCTCTCTACTTCTCATTTGTGCCTCCAGAATCAGTCCCCAGTGAAAATTTTGTCTTCTGTTTTAACCCTGCTGCCCTCAATGGCCACTTAGCAGGTTTCACCTATGAGTTAACTAAGTGGGTAATTCTGTGTGTCCTTGCATGGCATGCAGTGGAAACATGCATGGGCTCTATTAATATTTGTTCTTACATAAACAGAACCAATTTTATTCAGTTCTGCAGCTAAGGAAGCACTGTGGGAACAAGACAGCCAAAAGCTTGGAAATTACTCTACAAGGAAGAATCTCAGTATTTCTTGGCAAAAGCTGCCAATGCTCAAGGTTTTCTTGGTAAGAGCCAACAGTAACAAGGTCTTATTGTGAACAGGAGTCTAAATAAACAGAATTTTTCTGCCTTTTTTGAAAGCTCACACACAGAAATCCCAAAGTTTATTTCAAAGAAGGCTGAATTTTCATCTAGTTATAGCCAGACACTCAATTTTGAGGAGGGGTTCTAATGAAAGAAAAGAGGAGTTGGAGTCCCAAATGGAGACTTACAGAAAATTCCCTTTTCTTTATTTACTTCGAAGTACTGACAGGATGGAAATAGTTTTTTTCCCCTCAGTTCTCTGTCTGTTGTTTTCTCTAACATAGAAAGACAAAACTGAAAGGCATATGGTGACTTACTTAGCAATAATTGGATTACAAGCATCAGTTACTATCAAAATTTTATTACAACAACTACAGAGGTGGCTGAATTGTTGTAGATGGTCTTTGATAAAATGCCTTTTTGGGGGATGATGGAGAGTATAATAGAAGCATTAGCTGGCGTTAGATTTACCAAATCCTAACTTCTAAATGTCTTTTTTTTTTTTTTCATGTATATTGAATTTAAATGTTAAATTCAAACTTGTGCCTGGAGGGTCAGTATCTGCAATGCTGTGTCATGTGCAGGTGAGCCCACAGCCTCACCCATCTGTCTGCCTGGTACTTCCCAGGTGCACACAGGTGCAGGAATGTGAGGAACTCTCTTTGCCAATGGTTTCTCAGCTGGGCTGAGCACTGACAGCTCTGTAATGTGCTATCAGCACCAGACTCTGCTTGTAAAGCTGGAACCAGCACAAACACCATTCGATGCTGGTGCTTTGTCTCAAGGGGTGCAGCTTCAAAGGTGTCTTTGGCTTCCAAAGGCTGCCTCTGGCTGGATAATAATTCAGTATGAAGATAACATCATCAGAGATAAGGATAAGGAAAAGATGAATGATCCTGTTTATTCTTGGGTTATTGTTGTTTGTTTTCCCTGGGCTGGAAGATACAGCTGAGAGGAATTTTAGAATGAGATCTTGCATACTAAAAGCTGCTGCAGAGCTGGCAGGAACCGATACAAGGGAGGGTGGGGCTCTGCCTTAAATCCTTCTCCTTTGTGCATTTTTCTCCCCTTCCTTGGTGAAATCCTGTCTTCAGCTACCTCTGTCTTTCAGTTTTAATAGCATACTGCAGTGGGAAATTCAGGCTGATGGGGAACACATGACCCAGTGTATATGTGCAGAGAAAGCAGGAGCTTGTTTTCCAATTGCCAGTTCCCAGTATGCCTTCATATTATCAGTGGAAATATTAGTAGGAAACCAAGCAATCACAACTGAATGCACTGATCTGCACAATTAGTCTTCAGATAAATCAGGGTAGCTGCTTAATCTTTTGCATTCAGTGCACATGGCAAGAGCTGATGTGAGACAAGGCCATTTGCTGAGACCTGCATATAAAAGCAACAGTAAAGGAGACACCAATCTGCAGAACAAAGCTGAAAAAAAATTGTACCATATGTTCAGCACCAGTGAGAAAAATGAGACATTTATTCCCCAGTCCAAAAGTAAGTTTATAACTCTCTTTATGAACTTGTTTTTCTGGTTCCAAACATAATAAAATGCAACCCATAATTTGTTAACTGCTCACAATTGCACCTGACCACACGACAGATATTTCTGAGGTCCTGCAAGAGCCTGTAAGAGCCAGAGGTGGACCCAAAAAGCACAAAGAAAATCACAATAATAAAACAATTAAAAGGCAATAACTTTTAAAATAATTGAGGAAGTATTTAAATTAAGAAATAATCTCAATTCCCATTTCCTGAGAATGTGCACTGTGCAAGGAAATAGAAGGTAATTATGCTAAGAAGACCTGTGGTAAAATCTCTAATTATAATCATTCAGAGAGAAGTTAATTAAAAGCACATCTTTAATGTAGCAGAATGGTTTTCCCTACGTGCATCCATTTGGGACTGACTCTCTTCTGCCCTCTCTGTTATCTAACTTATATAGTTACAAATAGCTATGAATGCAGCTTATCTGCTGAACAATGGCTTGTTTTTCCAGGAGGGGTTGTGCAGAAGGCTGTAGCCTTTTCTTTTTGCAGGAAAAGAAATAACCTCTCTCAGTCCTAATTGCTGCATGGAGAAGTTACAAGAGTAACTGCAAAATTTGAATTTACAAGTTTCCTGGGGGCTGGCCTTAGCCATGCTCCCTTTCTGCTCCTGTTTTCCATCCCAGGTGGATTCCTGGTGTGCTGGGCAGGATCGATATCCCTGCCATATATCTGCTCCCACACCTCGCTCCACGAGCTGCTCCTCTGGCACTGCAGCTGCCACCCTGCCTGAGCTCCCTGGGGTGGGAGGTTTGGCCTTGGCAATGTCAGGAAGTAGGTGGGCATGCAGATATAAACACAGCCTTGCAGATGAAGTCTGCTGATGAAGGTAGTTTTCAAATGCCCAGCAGGTTAACACTGCTTTTTTTTAAAGAGGTAGCTTTGGTAGCACTGTCTATCTGCATGGAGAGCAATGTCAGGCTCCCACAGCCTTTTGGTAATTAATCACAGATTGTAAAGGAGAGCTGAGAGGATTTTCTCCAGGCTTTTTTTTTCCAGAAGAGGTTTAAGAGTTTCTCAAAAGGTGAAGAAGTTGACAGAGGGTGGAATACCTTGAAAAATCTTTGGGGTAGGAACATACTCCCAGTCCAGACTCTATTCTGTATGTGTCCATGCCCAAATACTTGCCATGTATGTTTTGGTGTCTGGTGTTTTTTTTTTTAAATTTTATTTTTAAGCAATTAAAGTTGTTTCCAAAACATTTCTATATCTCTTTCTCAAACCAGGCTGCACTAAATTACTGCTAATGGGAGTGATGTTTCATTTAGCTACAGGCTTCCCAAATTAGACTTTAGCTTATGGTGTTCAAATCCAAACCAGCCCTTCCACTGTTACAGTTGTCCATTATTTCTGGCTCACAGACCCCACACCAGCAGTGAAATGCATCCTCTTTCTGCCCCTAAAATGTCAGTGCTTGCTAATGAGCACAATAAGAAATCAGTTCTGAAGTTTCTAGGTGAGACACTAGGAAGAACTTTTGAAAAGAGACTGACTGAAAGAGGAGGGTTAGAACTCCTCCCTCTACAAAATGTTTGTCTGTCTGGCAGGGAGGTGACAAAGCAATTGTGTGCTCTAAGGCCATGTGTCAGCTGGAATTTGAGGGAGGTGGAGAGCTGGCTTTGAGGCTGGCTGGAACAGTAAGTGAACAGGACAAGCACTTCCACCTTGCACAGGTTTTGTTTTCAAGCTATTGTGCAGTAGACATGGAAAGCTGCTCATTAGAAGTCTGTGAAGAGCTGGAGGTGCTGGGAAGATACAATAAATTTATTTTATTGGGCAGAACAAACCCTCTGATGATGCTTTCTGAGCACCAGAGTGAAGTGGCATTGCAGGGCTCTGTGTGGCAGGTCTGAGTTGGGGCAGGGAGGGAGGAACCAGAGAAGTAAGGTAACATATACAAACTGAGGTTTTAATATGCAGCAAACAGAACAAGTAACAAATTGAAAAATTACTATAGACACATTTAATCAGGATAATTGGACAGCCATTTTTTAGGAGTTTGATTTGTATTACCAAGCTCAGTATGGAGAAGTGCTGAGTTCACAGTCATATTAGTTTCAAGAGTTGATGACACAGTGAGTGGTTGCCTGGTTTTTATCAGCTCTCTGAGTGAAGTTTTTCAAGTTAAAAGTAGCTGTTTCTGTTAGAAGAATAAACATTTATGAGAGTTTTTACAAACTGTCCACAAAATTAAAAATAACAATATGTTATTACATTTTTGTCAGCTGAGGTAACCTCAGGCTGCTGGTGATTTCTGTTCTGTTCTGGGCTAATATGTTCTGGCCACAGAATGAGAGAGAAGGCCCAGTCAAAACCGAATGTTTCTGCCTCTACTATTTTTTAATATTCTGTACAAAAGACCCATTAATAAATTTTGAGATTAAAGACTTAACTACTTGTCATAGTGAATACTTAAGTATCTTCCTTTTCCTTAGTTTGTACTAATCTGTTTCTGTCACAGGGTTTTTCTTTGATAAAATTATGTTTTTCAACATTAAATATATTCCTTAAGGGTAAAATCATGAATATCTCTGTTCCAAATCTCCTAGGTTCTGTTTAGAAGGTGAGGGCTCAACAATGAATGGCACACTAATTTTTCATTTTGCTTAAAATGGAGATAAAATATTTCAGTTGAGTAGTAAAGGTATAGGTTACATGTATAAGATATACCTCACTTTCTCTCATGCTAAGACAATTCAGCTCAAAACGTCTTGCTGGTTCACCAGCAAGATATTTATTACCATTGTAAAATTATTTAGTACCTTCTTGATGTTACATGACCTCAGATTATGAAATGGCTGTCAAACATATAGCTTTCAAAGAGCATAATAAAGCTAAATCTGTAACAGTGCTACTGGAAACTGAACTTTTTAGGGATTCTTGTATGTTACATACTCACAGAAGATGCATTAAGAGAATTAATACATGTGTTGTTGAGCTCTGTTCCTCTTTGGAATGCAAAGTCCAGCTCCTGGTTCCAGGAAGTGCCAGGATAGCTGTAGAGTAGCTGAAAAAGAAACGTCACATATTGACTTAGATTTGCTGTACCTGTGTCTTAGGGTGACTTTATGATGCCTGTAAGAAGCCCAGTGTTTTCTGTAGCACATGATCTCTCAAAAGTTATGTTTTGATAAATTATCACATGGGTGTGCTCACAGTGATTCATTTTGCTATGAATTTTGAGATCCTATATTCAGAAACGTGTGCAGCCTTTCTTTGACACTTTGTGCTATATCTTCTCTCACAACAGTGTTTTTATAATTATTTTCTTTTAACAGGAAGCCAGAAAAATATTTGCCATAGCAAAGTTTAGCGGAACAAACTTAGAGTGTTATGTCCAAAACATAACACCTTATGGTGTTATGGGGAAAATTTCAGGTTATAGTGGTGTGCAGTTTTAAAAAGTACTAGCTTATCTTTAAATACTCTTACCACTGAAGAGGATGATTTTGGGACTACAAGCTGGTGTTTTTGTATAAGTAGATGCTGTAAAAAAAGTGCCCTCAATGCACTGTGCTGATTGAAATTACCTTTTCGCATTGCAGTTTTTCACTTAGAACAGTGCTGTCAAACAAATGGTTTTTCTTCAGCGCATTTTACCCTCCATTCAAAGAGCAATTTGGTTAAATGCAATATGCAACAGCTTTGTGAACCATCCTGCAGTGGATTAACCATTAGTGAAAGAAGTAAAAAAAATTGGACCCAAAGCCTAACTTTAAAATGGAAAGGAAAAAAAAATCACTGTATTTTTGTGTCTTTATCAAATACAAAATGTTTATTTTGCAGATGTGTTCTTTTCTGTGGCTCCAGATTCCTTGGCTGCAAGGGAAGTATTTTTAAATTGTGAGTTGTTAATTACAGCAATTTCTTACACTAACTGCAAAGATCCCTGGAGAGATCCCAGTTCTTATGCAGAAATCCGTGTGAGATTAAAAACCAGTGATGTGTGTTTGGGGTGCAATGACAGAAGCAATTACTCTGTGTGTGCTGTGTGTTCATAGCTGTGCCACTTCCACAGAGAGTTTATTTTCTTTGTTAGTGTTGTAAAGTTCAGGAGGAAAACACTTTTAGTGCCTCTTGTTGAAAAGGTTCCCGTGAAGACCATGCAGTAATTAAAAGCTGATCTTTCTGGAGGCATTTTGAACAAAAATAATACTGACTCTTTAACCTAGGGGAAGTGCAGCCACTGCATGGGAAAGGGGAAGTCTAGGACTAACCCCCAGATGTTTAACAAAATATTGGAGCAAATCCAGAATAAAGCAGCTGGATGGGGTGGGATGAAATGCACTCACGCACTGGAGTTTGCAGGGGACATTCTTGTGTTTATGATTTTAGAATAACCCAAGATAGAAGAGCCCTCAGGACTTCCTGAGGAGTTTTCCTTGCTCCAGAGTGTCTGCAGTGCTCAGACAGTTGTATTGGCTGGTAAATCTGTGATGCTGGAAAGTGAGAAGTAGTACTTTTGGGTAACAGGATTAAAAAATTGCAATCTCTTCCTTGCAGTCAGGAAATTTAAGGTGAAACTGGGATTTATGTGCATATATTAGTGCAGGGGAGCAAAGAAAGAAAATGAAGAGACTTTGGGGTTCCAGGTGGGTATTCTCACGTGCCAACCCATTAATCTGAGAGCTCCTGAGCTTATTATCTTCCTTTTCAGCTGAGCATAATTAGCATTAGGCTTGTAAGTGAACGGAAATTCTGTAGTTCAGCACTGTGCATGAAATTCCTCTTGGCAGGCACTAAGTGCTTTGTGTGTGTGTAAGATTTGGGTCTTGCTTTATTTAACAAGGCAGTTCAGTGCTTGCCAGCCTGCTTAGTACACTGAAGCTCTTGGAATTAAGCACACACGTGTTTCCCTGACTCAGGACTAAACCAGTTCTGCATTTCCATGATAATTATTCTAAGGTTACTTGATCATTTTTGTGCATGACAGGTTCCTCCTGGGCAGCTCTGATTGGGTGAGGCTTTTTCATTGCTACATGATAACTGCATGACAGATGTAATTCCAATAACACTTTTGTGTCTGTACTACAGCCTGGTGAATATTTGGAAATTTCTATTTTTCTAGAAAAGACAGGAAAAAATCACAAGGAACAAAGGGATAAAAAGTGAAAAGGGTATCAAAACTAGAGCAGATTTTTCAGTTTCCATTTTAACTGTCTAGGCTCCAGATAACACAAGATCGGATTCTATTATCTCTAAAAATTTAAAATAGCACCCCTGAGGTCCTTCAAAGTGAAAATGTAGCTTAATCTTAAATTACAAAATCTCCAGTTGGTTTGAGGAGAGACTTTCAAAATCCTTCCCATTTGGCTACTTCGGTGCTTCTTATAGATGTCTCCTGTATTCAGCCATGAGCTCTTGCTATTAGATATTTATATTTTCCATTTGCCATAATATTTACTAATTACAGGGTTATCACAGCTCTTATATTGTGTAAATTTGTGGGTACCCTGAGCAGAAGGGAATTTAATACATGGGATGAATGATATTTTTGACAACCTCTGACCTTTTGGATGCCTGTAAGTGACTGCTTGACCTTTTCTGTTACCTCTGACCATATGGGTGACCTTTGAGCTCTGGATGACCTCTGACCTTTCGACATTTTGGAGCCCAATCTGACCTTGCAGTCACGTTTGATCCTGCAAGACCATTTCTCCTCTTGCAGAGACCTGTGACCCAGGGTGACATCAGAACTTTGGGGATGACCTTTGATTCCTGAATGACCTCTAGTATGCTTTCTATTAGGATTCTGTTAGCATGTCCAGCTCCTTCACCAGGGCAGAGGTCTTGACTATTAGAACATTGCAAATGCTTAAAAGAGCCAGGAGTGCTGTTTATCCTCCCAAAAATAGCTAAGAAAGCACAAGTGAGCAGTGCCCAAACTGGTCTGGAATTGAAATCTAGCCTCTTATATTCTTTTTCTCCTCTCTACACAGGCAAGCAACACAGAAGATGCAGGAGGAGACAGAGTGACATTACTAAGGTAGGATGAAAGCATCTTTTGTTTTAACTGCTTCATGGAAACTTTTGATATCTCATGAAATATTTGTACGCTATACTACTCTAATGTAATTACAGTTGGTTTGTTGGAGATTCACTGGAGGAACAAGCTAAAGAGTGAAACTTCTCCAAGTCTTAATGCTGATATATATCAGCTGTAGACAGATAAATGCAGGCCACTGTCACCAGTTGACTCCCCAAAAAATGTATTGTTGATTCCTGGGTGGGTTGTTTGTGTGGAGGTTTTTTCTCACTATTCCTCTAATATTTCATTTTGCTCACAAATCCCTATGATCATGGGTCACATGTTGGTGTGACCTGAGTGGCCAGGGGGAACTGCATGGTTTCAGGAAGCCTTTCATGAATTTACACTGGTGTGGAGTTGCCCCAGTTGGCAGAGATAAAATCAGTAAATACATCAATAACTGAAATCCTTTGCTGTGTTTCTGTCAGAAAGACTTGGCTTTTATGAGACTGGCATTTCTCTAAGCAAACAGCATTATGTTATGCCCCAAGACTAGATTTCCTTGCATAATTTCTCCAGCAGACTTGTCTGACCATAGGGACATAGCTTAGCAAAAAAAATGTCTTAAAGAAATATTTCAGATATAAAACATAGAACCACCGTAATGTCTTCCACCCCATTTGCATTTTGGAGTAAAAATACATGGACTAAGCTAATAGCCAAGGCACTGGAAAATCATGCTACACATTCCAGTCTCTAAGATATTGTGAGGTTTTTTTCAGAGATCAAGTTCTTTGAATTCTCCAGTAAAACAGCTGAGGAAAAGATATTATGGTTCAGAACAACTTCAAGTATTTCCCAGATATTTTATACTAACAGATGCTGCTGAAGTATCCCACTTAATATTCTGTTTGCTTTGCCAGTAATGCAGTAGATTAATAAACCACATTAAGTAGGAAATAGCTTTTTGAGAGACCTAGGAAAAATAATTCAAGGTTTTAGACAAAGCCATTGAAGCAGAAACAAGCTGGCATTTCCCAAAAGCTAATCAAATACTAGCAGAGCAGTAAGGGAGTGTAACACATCATTTGGAAGTCAAAAGTCAAAGGAGAAGATTTTAAAAGATACTTTATAAAACACTGCTTCCATTTTCCAGCAGCCAGTACCTCCTAATGTCAAGCCTCTGTCGCTATAGAAATTACCAAGTCCTGTTGAAACAATCATCTGTTCTGTGAGGGGACTTCTAAATCACTGTGATTGCTTAGATCTGGTGAGGGACCTGCACACGCTCCTCACTCATTGCTGGGGCTGAGACAGAAATTCTGCCTGTTTTATTTCTACTTTCCTGATGATAGTCAAACAACCAGCAATTGGTTTTTTTCTGGTCACACAGAATTTAAGTTTTTCCTGTCACACTGTTGATAAGTAATGGTTTGGATGACCATCTGGGTTATAAAACAACTGAATTTCAGTAGCTGCAATGAGAGGAGAAATAAAAATGAAAAAAGAGTGTGTGTAAATGTATTTTATAAATGCTGGAGTGTATCATCAGGGAGGCTCTGACTGCTCAGCTTGAACTCTCCTGGAGCTAGGGCACTCTTTTCAGGGATTTAAGGTCAAATCCCTTTGGATACAGAGTGGAATTAAGGCCAATTTTTCTGTCTTGTGTTTAAGCCATACATTTTGAATTAAAAAATTGTTTAATTCTCAAATATTTTTGGAAAATTCTTGTGCTATCATTTTGTCTCCTTAATGGAAATTTCTGCAGAACCCTAGGTTCTGTATCCTTGAGACATCTAGAGTCACGTTTCTCAGAGAACTTAATGTTCCTGGCTGTGCATTCTTCTATAACCAAGGTCTGGTGAAGGTCAGCAAAAGGCTTTTTTTTTCCCAGGAACTTCACTTGATTATGCCATTCTTGAAAGCAATGCTTTATTTTTTGCTTAAGAAGTATTGTCAAGTGGGCTAATTGCCAATGTGAATTTCCTCACTTGTTTGTATTTATTTCAACAAAACTAAGTAAATGTTGTTGGTAAATATTCACTCTGCAAGCCCTGAGGCCAGTCAATAAAGCTGCAGCCCCAACTATCTGTTACTGTCACTCTGTTGAAGTGAAAATGCACAGTAATTTCTTTCTAGCAAAACAGGATGAACGAATCCCTTGGCCATTTAATTTGGGGTAATGTCTTGTCTGAGTGTGGACTGGAGCACTTGAATGAAGTGAGCTGGACCTCCAGCAAGCAGGGGCAATATTTACATGGTGCTCTACTGTTGGTCTGAAAAATTATCCAATGCTAAGGTCACTTTTAAAAACAGCTTTTAGGTGTGAGAGTTTGCTCCCCAAAAGGTGTGTACTGCACAAAGACCAAACCCCAGGAAATGTAGGACAGAGAGCTGTAGTCTCAGTCTGCTGTAAGGAGTAAGTATTGGGAGCAAGTATTGCACTCAAGAAGCCTGCTGGGTGTATTGTGAAGCCTCCTGATTCTGAACAAAAATGTTGGTGTTTGGTTGCCATAAAATCACCTTTTCCTTGAAGTCTAAGCACAAGGAATTGCTGCCCAGTTTCTCAGTAAATGCTTCAGTAAAGTATGATGCTCTCAAAAGCACACAATTGGGAAAGGACAGGAGGTGTCCTTTAGCCTTCCCAAACCGATGGCTAGTTCTGAACTGAGAGCAAGGCTAGTTACCTCACACCTCCTTTCACATCCCTGACATGGAATATGTTCTCTGTTGTTTGGAATGCCCTTGTGCTGCTGCTTGTATAACACAAGCAGTTTCAGAGGGAACAGGATGATGCTTCCCTTTTTCAGTTTCATGTGCTCTTATATTCCAGAACTGAAGCTTGTCCCAGTAATTTAACTTTTATCAAATTCCTTTTATCATGGAAAAGTGGGGACAAGTCACTGTAAGTGAGCAAGTTACAGACTTCAATGACTTTAATTTTTTGTATCAAGAGTTGTCTTTCATTTACTGTTACATCCTGTTAAATTAAACCACAAGATCCCTGATTTTCTGTTATGTTTCATAAAGGCTTAAGTTCAGGGCATATACAAATCCCTCAGCTTAGGAATCAGATATACAAAAATGTGTTTGATAGATGTCTGCAGATGCTTAGCAGGCAGTTTTAATGCCTACATTAAGTTAGTTATTAAGGGCAAATAAAAATGTCTGTCTTGAGGGACAGATTATTAGCATACACAAGAATCTCAAAATGCTGGAGGATATTTTTCTTTTGGAAAAAATAAAACAAAACAGTCAAGGCAGATCCATCCTGCTGGGCTTTGATTTTTGTTACTGTTTTAATGTAAAAGGTGATTATTAACTCTAATTAGATTTACCTGCTCTGCTGGCTAAATTTGAGGGTATCTGGAGGTACACCCCATGTCACTGTAAGCAGAGCAGTGTACCAGGCTGGCTGTGAAAGCTGCTAAATTCTGCTGAATCGAGCAGGCACAATTAGCCCTGTTGTTGTTATGGGAAACTGGTCTTTTGTCCTGCCTATTCCAGTGCCAGAATAATCATGTTGCCTTTTGGACAGAGATGTGCAGAGCAACCAGAGCCCTTAGAGAACAAAATATTAGAGGTACAAAGCTGACATTCCTTGTCACATGTATCAAGGGTGTTTTGTCAGAACTAGGGATTAACAAACTAGCAGGTCCACCAAGACAAGCCTGAAATGAGGTGTATTTTGAAGGAAGGGATAACAAGGTTGATGTCTCTCTTCCCTCCTTTACTCACCAGATACTCTTTTCATAAAACATGCAACAGCAATTTGTAGTGAAGACCAAAGATGGCAAAAAATAACAAGCAAGCATGTGATAAAGGTTTCACGGTATTTTTTCCTCTGATGTGATATTTTGTCTGTTCACACTTTATATTTTAAACTGCTGTTTGGTTTTTTCTTTTTTTTTGTCTTTGAATTAGGAAGATTGACCAAGGTTTGGAAATCTGTGGTTACACAGTAAGCTTGAGATCATCATGGCTCTTGCAGAACAATGGGACTATTTTTAGAGTTTTGCCTGTTTGTTTTATTTTGGTTTTGCTTTTTTTTGGTCTTCTCATGCAAAAATATAGGAAATTAAAAATCTGTTTTGCAGATTTTCTTGGTAATGAGGTCAGTCATGAAGGCTTATTAATCAGTAAAAGCTCTTGGTTTACATTATTCTCCCAAAATCACTTTTAACATTTTCTAGGTAAGAATGTTAGAAAAATTCACTGTTTTGTAGGTTTGTCCACATGCATACTCGTATACATGGGATTACTTTGGTGTTAGCTGAAGTGATGTAAAGTTCTACATGAAGCTTTCTTTGCTTTGGTTTTAAGAGGCATTTTTTGCTGCTTGATATGAATTTAACCTAAGTAAACCTGGTTAAAGGGCAATACATCCATATTATTTTGCTCTAGCTTGACTATATCACTAAATATTAGCTCCCCACGGTGTGCCTGCACATCTTACTGTGGAGTGATGTGATACCACTGTGTTGGCTCCCCCACATCTGTTTAGAATGACCTGTTTTCATCACTGTTACTGCTACTCCACTGCTTACCTTTTGAAATTTTGAGGCTTTCTTTCTTTGTTTTTGTTGTGTGGTGGTTCTGTTTTTCCCACAGTAATGTTTGTAACCGGATTTCTTTCTGTTTATGCAATCATCTGGCCAAGAGAAAGCAAGTGCAGTGATTTTGGGCACTGCCTGTGGGCATGGAGGGATAGACAGATCCAGGCTAAGCAGACACAGTCACATCTTCTCTGACAGATGAATGATTATGGGGAATGTGATCCACTGTCCAGAGCCAACTCAGCTCTGCTGGGTACTGCCCAGGGAATTTTTCTCTGGGGCTGCCACAGGGAATTTTTCAAGTGTTTTCAGTGAGGATGCAGACAGAAATTATGGAACTACACTTTCTAAGCAGAAATTGTGCCAAAGGTCAAACTGTCATTTCTAACTTTCACTGTTAGAAAGGATAGATATTAGGGAAAAAATAAATTAGAAAGGAAAGAACTTTTGAGTATTTTCCAAACAAAAGAGAATAGTTTTCATCCAGTCTAGTAAACTTGTTAAATCCAGTAACAAGTGACATGTGCAAAATCCTTGGACGGTGTTGCTGGCAATCATGGTACATTGTAGCTCAGTGAATTCTTTTCCAGTTTTGAGACTTTGAGATTAAAACTCTGCAGAAGTTTTAGGTTGCCAGATTTTCATCTGCAAGTATAATTCTCTGAATGTCCCTCATTTCTCCTTAACAGCAGTCATTAAAATTTGCTAACATCTCACCCTTTCTTCAGAGAGCATGACAGACTGAGGAAATAGCAGTTTCCCAGACTTTATGCCAAAGCACAGTTTTACCTTAATTGCTGTCAAGCAGTTTGTTTCTCTCACAGCTGTAAAGCAGGTGTCTGTATCTCAGCAGAACAGTGCCATGGTAAATTGAATGAGGCAGGCACTAGTATATATCCCTGAGAGCTGAAACTGCTTTGAGGATTGTGGGTTATATCAGCTGTGTGGCAGGAGCTGAAGAAAGATAATTACAGAAACTGTTTTCCTATTGATTTCATATGAAAACAGAATTTTTGTAACTTAAGAGCTTTGTGTAGTCTTTGTAAAAAGTGAAGTCAGTCCTGTTTACACCAGGGACTATTTTGAGCTAGAAAATCCATAATTCCTCCAAAGGTTGAGGTTGGGCTTGCTTTCCTTTGTTGTTAGAGTCTGTCTCGTATCAAACAGCAAGGTTTCATTGCTGGCAGAGCTGTGCACCTAAACCTCTCTGGAATAACAGGGCTGCATCTCTGATCCAGCTGGTGACATATCTTGCCTGGGAACTGAGTAGAATCACCTTGGGCAGTAGATACCTTAGAGGTGGAAGGTGTATAAAACACCACAGGGAGGCCTTGTGTGGTGTGGCTGTCCCTCAAGCAGGGCTCTTTCACCCAGTGTGCAAGAACCAATCAACACACCGAGCTGAGATATTTGGTTTTGTTGTCATCCTGCATAATGGGGTGTCAAGCATCACTTATTTCAGGATGCAAGCACAGCCATTTATGCAGAGAGGTAACAAAGAATGATATAGAAATGGGTGATTTGGTGACTCACAATTATATAACAAAATTCACAATATATGTGTGGTGGTCTGGGTCTAGTTCATTATCCTATCATTTACAGACACAAATTTCCCTAGGATTGTAATTTTGAGCTTCATAATTGTCCAAGCCAACTCGAGATCCTATTTTCATCCTATCTGCTACTATGAAGTTATTATTTAACTTTATACTCTCTTTGAGTTTTGGCTTGAATCTATTTGAACAATTAATTATCAATAAAATAAGGATTTCCAGTACTCTGTTGCTGGGGGCTCTTCATTGCTCTGTTGCTCTGGCACGTTGTTGTCATGGTTTCAAGACCAGCTCAACACTCCCTGTGAACTTTTTGTGGATTTTTTAACATCATGTGACGTCAGTATAAACCCAGGGGTTTTTATAATTGGAGTTAATTGGTAACTCTCATTTGAGTGTTACTTTTGCCAAGTGTAGCTGCTGATCGTATTTCTATTCAGAAATATTTTATGATGACACACAACTTGCTGAGATAAAGTTGCATCTTCTCTTAGCTCTTGATGGTTCCTATGGGATAAAATTCTTCTCCAGAGAAACCATAAGCCAGTTATGTCAATGAGGGGGGAAAAATTCCAGAGAATGGGTTCAAGAAGCACATTCCCAAGTCAGAGCCCTTGTTGCAGAGAATAGATTTCAAATGTGTTAAATATACTTTAAATTACAGACTTGAATTCCTCTGGAACTCAAATACCTTTGAGCCTTTTTTTCTTTTAAATTTTTCTTCCTTTTACTGCTTGCTGAATCAAACAAAATCTGCCCGTGGTGTGAGATTTGCTAATTGGGCCTTTCAATTACCATAAAATTCGTCAGTGCTTTATAAAGCGTGTTGCTGTTGTGTGCCGTAGTGATAGTGTAATTAAAGCAGATGCAAAATATATAAATAGCCAGCTCTTTCTGCATGTGCTGTTCCTCCAGGCTGTGTGTGGAGCAGCCCTTGGCTCCAGGGAACGGGGTCATTCTGATGTTAATGGCAGCACGTTATTCCAGCACAAGCAGCTGCGGGAATGCAGACAAGTACTGGGCTCTGCTTTTGGAGCTGTTCCTCAGCTTCAGAGGGAGTTAATGAGCAAATTGTTCTTCACACAGGGAGGGGATGAAAGAAATTGTCTCAAAGCTGATTTTATTTGCTGCTGAAACAAAGTTAGGGAGCAGAACTCTTCAACTACTTGAATTCATTTTAGCTTTCTACCCTAACTCTAGCATTTTGCATTTTTCGTGACTCAGACTGCATGGGAAAGAGGGTATGCAAAGATTTTTCCTAAAATAAGAGCTGTCAATATGGAATATTTTAGGCTTTGTTTTTATGGTCAAATATGTCTTTATTTTGCTCTTTGTGTGATTTGTTATTCTGGGCAATATTGAAGGGCTGTGTTGTCCACTGGCTTTGTTGCTCTCCTGCAGATACATCTTTTAAAATGGCCTAGCCTGGGAAATAACAGATAATGAATTTTACAAACTCCTTTCTCAGAAATGGCACTTAAGGTCTGTGGTTTTCTTCTAGTGTGACATTAATGCTGTTTGTGGCACAGGAGAGTCTGTCAAGAGAATTTGAAAATTAGAGATATGAATCATCATGGAAACAGTGGTAATGTTATTTTCTGTGACTGCTGGTCTGTGATGTAACTCTGGATCAGATCTTGCTTTATTACTGAGAATAGAAATTCAGTGGGATGGGAAAGAAGTTCCCTAATCTTTCTTGATGATTCCTTTGATACCACAAGCCATCTAACTGTTTAATTCCATTTAATTCTTTCAGAGTAATTTAGTAATTGAGACTAATGGCACAAAACCTCTCTGCACAGGAGGTTGAGAATGCCAGTTATTTATTGCAACAAATTTCAAAGCATTTCTAGAGATGATGAACATGGCCAGAAAGGTGTTTTTGTTATTTCTCTCAAATTGCTGAAGAAGGGATAATTATGCCAATAAATTATTTACCAAGTTTCATGAAATGTTCAGAACATAGAATTGAATGCACTTTTACAGCACTAGTAATATAGTGCTGTACAAATATACAAAGCCTCTGATTTTGCCTTATATTTTTAAAAATAATTAATAATTTGCTCTAATATTTCAACTTCCCTGAATCCCCAGCATATTGGGTTGAAATGCTGTCTGTTTTGCTTTGGCTTTCTTGTGATCTGAATATTCAATTATGGTTAACTTCAGTGAAGTAATTCAATTAAGTTTTTGGATCTTTATGAAGTAATGAAATAATTTTGGTAGCTAACAAAAATAATATTTGGCATTGCTTTTCATTGTATTACAGTACTGGACATTTCTGATAAAATGTTTCTGGGGGTAATTAAAAGGATGAAGTTCAAAGTCTTTTGGTATAACCAGTGGGGAATGCTGTGAAGGCCCTTTCTAATCAACAGGGCGATATTTTGCTTTTACTACCAGCTGCTTTGAAGGCAAAATTTTTATTCTGCAGAAAAGACTCAGAAAATTTTTGCTACTAAGTTAATGTCTCAATAACTTCTCCTCACATGCCACAGGCTTATGTCTGGATGGAATAAGGGAAAGCATTAGTAAAAGCCCAGATTCCTGGTAAAGAAGGAATTTTCTTTCAATTTGACTTGTGCATGGAATATTTTAAGTGTTTTAATATTTATAGCTAAATCTGGTTTGCATTTTATGTAGACCATAATTCTGAGAAACAGCTGTGAAGCTTTTCTTGCCTATGGCCAGTATCACAAATTAATTAGAAACTGTCCTTACATGCCATCCAACATCTGAGTCCTTCCTGTGCCACTCCAGTTGGAGCTCACGTCATGTGAAGCAACACCAGCATAGACCTGTAATGGTCTACGAGTATGCACTAAAACACCTTTTCCAGTCTGTTGGCAGCAGGAAGAAGACCTGGATTTGGTTTAGAAGGGCAATTCTGTGCACTGCTTGGATTCTGAAATTGTTAGTCCTCAGTGGTCTTTCCTTGAGCCACATTGCCCCTGAGGGAAGAAATGTGGAGTGCAAACTGATGGGCAGGACAGACACATCCCTGGCAGTGCAGCTGTGGCTGGTGAAGGCTCTGGGTGTGTGCATGGTACATCCAGGGCCCTGGATCTGAAAGGGGCTCTGACCTTGTGGCCAGGCCAGGAGGGGCACCAAGGCGTTCAGTTGTCACACCTGGCTCAGACTGCTCTGTGTTGGAAGGGTGGGTGATGTAAAGCTGCAATTTAATACTTAAGGTTGTTGTTATTTTCCCTGATATTCTGATGATTTCTGTGTGAAGCGCTGACACTCATTTACCACCACATTTCCCAAGGAATGTTGCATTTTCATTCAGGGCTTCCCAAAACTTTGGAATTTTTGCATCATATTCATTGCATGTGTTTTTCTTCCATGTAATGCAGTGATATAGGGAAATAAGAGTATCTCTCCAAACTAATGATTATTTACTTTCCATTTCCTATGTAAGGGGTTCATAGGGAATAACTTCCTAAAAATACCCAAATCAACACAAAACTTCACTCTGCTACTTCTTCACGCTATGACTGCTGTAAAAGTGAGCTTCCTGTATTTCTGTTTTGGTTTTATTGTAATATGTTGAAATGGATATGTCAGCAGGGACATTTTTCTTCCTGGATTTGAAGTCCAGTAGTTTTCCAGACAAATAGCACATTCCTGAGTTATTGGAAAATTCATGCTGAGCTGCTTCACATTGGCTAACTTTGCATGTCACCTCTGATGTTTCTGTTGGCTGGCAAAAAAAGGCTGTTATTTGTGACTTCTATTTTAATTTCTATTATTTCTACTTCTTTGGACTCTCTCTCTGCAAAGCACTAAATCTAGTAGCCTGAAAGTGGGAAACTTTAAACATTAAAAGGAAAAGACAGTGATTTCACTGAATACAGGCAAACATCCAATCATGCTGCTAAGATGTTTAAAATCAGTTGTGATATGACTTGTTTGATGATTTTGAGAAATATTTTTAACTCTGAGAAGACTGATAAGTGGATAATTTATTCTTTTGTGAGCACAAATGAACAAATGCATTTTGTGTTTTTTATCTTGGCAGTTCTATGAAGCAGAAAATGCATGATTGCAATCTTGTTAGGGTTCAGTTTCAGTGTAAAAAACCCAAGGTGTCTTTAGAAAAAGATCTGAAAAGTTTGCTGATTATGCTTCTGACTTGGTTGTTCTAGAGACTATATTAAAATGGTCACAGGAAAGGCAATATCCTCACTGGAATTCAGACCATAGATTTATTTTTGATGGCTTATGACTATATAGTCTTTCTTTATAAAGTAAAATCTGAGAAAAAAGTTTTAATTAAGCCCTTACAATTGTCAGCTTTCATCCTTTACCATTTGAAGGTTAAAAATGTAATTCAGTGACAGACAATCTTACTAGAACTGGGTGCTGCAGATGTTTTCTCATGGATAAGTCTTTCCAGTAAAATCCTCAATGTGCCAGAATATTGCTTTTTTTAATGCTCCTTCCTTAAAAAATCAAATCAATGACTCCTTCACCACTTGTCCTGAAGAGAATTGACAGAGGTTTTCAAAGCAATAGCCAGAATGCCTTTCTCTCATCCAGTCGTGTTTTGAATTCTGTATATTGTATTTCTTCTCAATGCTTTGATGCAGAAAGTTTACTACTTCTTTTCAAAATTAAAATTTTGTATAAAAAGTATTTAATGAAATTTTTTCTCAGCTGTTCAAACAACTGCATTCCCTCATAGTCCATAACATACTGTGGGAATGATGGTCTGCCTCACAGTTTCCAGTTTTACTTGTGGCTTGCATTTTAAAGGATTTGTTCAGATGAGCAAGGACTGCCCTGAAAGGTGGTAACAGAGTTTTAAAGAAGCTATATAATAATATAATAATTATATCTATAGTAATAACATTATATATATAATTAAAATGGTAAACAGGAAAAGCTGCTGAGATGTTTTGAGAATATTATAAAGCCCTCAGTCTGGTCACATCTGAACACCTAGGAAGAGCACAGGAGATTTTACCAGGGTTGTAAAAGTGTAATGTGGCTGTGCTGGGAAAGCAGATGGTGCAGGAACACAGTGGGTGGGCTCCTGGAAAATATCCACCCAAAGCACACAGCCTCAGGTGTCACAGAGCTGCAGGGAAAACACGGGGAGGTTTTGCAGTGATCCTGGTAGATATTTTTGGGCTGACAGGTAAGGGCTAAGTTTACACCTTGCTCCTGCCAGGCTGAGATGAGTTCAAGGGAGGGTTGCAGGAGCCATAGGGGCATGAAACCTATGGGTTCTCTAAGCACACAGGCTCCAGGATGGGAGGAGGTGCCCTTGTCCTGAAATTTAGTACGTGATGGACAATTTGTTTAGTTTCCCTTCAGTGGAGCTGAAAGGTGTGAGGCAGGTTAATGAAAATATTATGAAGTGGTCACCAAGGAAATATGACCTTCTTAACACTTCATTCTCCCTCTCTGAATTTGATTCATCTGTCCATTTCAGTCTTTTTCCAATGAGTTTGCTCAGATTGATGACAAAATAAGCTTCATTTTAAAATACACCTTGAAAGCAACAAGGCATTTTTCTTATTATATATTTATAGTTGTGTCCATGACTTGATTTACAGGAGATTTTTGTTCTAAATGTTTCTGCTTGTCTATTGCAGTCTGGTAACTGCTGTGAAATGTAAGGAAAAGGGCAGTTTAGGACTAGTGCAGCTGTAGAGACACACATAAGTTATAAAAATCAAGTTAGGAGCTGATTAAACATGGAAAAAAGGAGCCCATGCTGAGCTCTGGTCTCACTACAGCACAGTAAGAACTGCCTGTGGTTAACCAGTTTAAAATTAACTTTATCTACCCACTGTATTAGAGTTGCAGCAGTGACCACAGCAGATGTGGTTGCAAGTTTCCAGGACAGGTATGCTAGAAGTACTTGGAAATGGCAAATTCTGAACCCTTCTGTTTATTTTTTTGTGTTTTTCTGTAAAAATTGACTTCTTGTGTTGGTCTAAAAATACTTTCATATTAATTGAGTGAAAAGTCAAACATGTACCACTAACATAATTTTCTCTGCTTCACAATGGTCATGTTAAATTTGAAAGCAGCACTCTGACAATACTTTAGAGGGTGGTAAACTTTGTTTTTGAGGAAACTGATTTCTTGTATGTTGTTTATTTTATTAGCAGTAGTCTCTCGCAGTTCAATTCTAAGTTGGCCAAAATATATTAGCTCTTTATAGCCTGGACATCAGAATGGGATATTCATGTTTATCTGAAAGTGATTTCTCATATGAATATTCACACCTTGATCAACATATTTTTATGAGAAAGTTGCCATTTTTGCTTAATTTTAGGGTGGACCTTTGAGACATTTGATGCTTAGGCTGTTCTTTTTCATCTGAAATGCTACTGGAATACCCCTGATGTCCATCTCACCTGCCTGGTCAGCACAGACACCTGAGCTGGTCACTGACTGTTGCTTTTCTCCCTCTGTCCTTAAGTAAGAATGTTTAGGGGAGTTTAAATTTCTCATGAGGAGATGACGTTTTTGTTGCTCAATAGCCAGATATTTCAGAATTCTATTAAATCTTTCTTTTTGACTGCACAGGAGCTCTGGGCTCTTTCTGAAGTCTCCCTTTCATATCCTGACATAGATCACAAGGATAGCTTTATCCATCTGTGTCTATCTTGGACTTCTTGTTTTGGGCATTCTTAATGACATTGTATCTTGCTTATCAGAACAAAAATAGGTTTTTGTCAGAGAGGTTCTTTCTCATTTCCTGCTGACTCAGAAGGAATGGTTTTATTAGGGAGGGAGGCAGTTTCATTGTCTTTTTTGCTTAATTTGAGAGATGACATTGACATTTCTGAGCACTGATCAGTTCTGGCATTTGTTACACTATTGATCCTTATGATAAATTCTGGCATTTAGACATCTCTCAATACCTTCAGTTTATTTGCAGCTTTGTGTATGTTAAGATGGAGATAATATTTCAGCTTTTAGTGAAGCCTTAAAAATTGTTTAAATGTTCAGGCCATGTTTTACTGTAGCATCTTTTCTAATGCTTTTAATGTTGTGTGGTTAGCTGAAGTACAAATTCCACGGAGAAAAACAGCAAGTTCTCACCTCAGGCATTGATTCAACCTCTCATGGGATCAGTGCATCAATTCACACTGGAAGTGTGATCCAGGTGGCCAAAATCTGAGCAATCTCCACTTTTCTCTGTACTCTCTTCAAGGAGTTCAGAAACCAGTGCCTGTGGGGACCCTTGGGTGGAGAAGTGTCCTGTTGAAGCAGATAAATAGATGCTATTATTTCTCATGGCCCACCTAAGCAGTGCATGTTTTACTGCTGGGCTCAATGCCTTACTCTGCCTGCCCACTGCCTTCCAGAGGGCACCAGGGCAGTGGTGAGGGAGAAAGGCTGAGTTAATTCTTCTACTGCTTGGCTTTTGAACCAGTTGGAATATGCAGGAAATAAAATTTTAAGAGACAAAGTTTTGAGGGGTTATGTTTCCTGTTTCTCAGAGTTTGAGCTCCGTTTGATGAGTGTTTCTGCTGGGAGATGGTCACTCATCTGAGAAACAGACTGGACAGAAGGAAAGATCTCTGATATGCCTATTTTTAGGCAGCTTCCTATCCAGATTGAGGCTATATTTTGTCTGGTTTTCTTAACAGCTAAAAATAATCTCTCCATGGCATGGTTGCTCTCCAGCAAAGGCTCTTTCCGTACTGTTCCAAGTTCAAGGAGATCACAACCTTCTGGAAGTTTCTAAATTGGTATCTAAAACTAAGGCAATAAAATATGTTCTCATAAAAAAAACAGACATGCAATAACACAGTGGGGCAGGAATGTCTGATATAGATGTCTGTCAGTTGGAGGCTGTTAAATTACACTTGAAAATAAAAGGAGCCCAAAGTCACTGAATTAATGAGAATCATCTCAGTATCATCAGGCCACACAATTAGAAAATAAGTGCCCCTCACTGGGCCAGGCTGGTGAGTGGCAATGATTTACCCATGTGCATGATTCTCTGACTTCCTGCCAATGCAATTTCAAGGAATATTTAGTACATGCTATCAATTATTGTATTTCTATCTTGCTTAAAAAGGAAATATAAGAGGCAGGCTAAATTAAGCCTAAATTAATTATAAATTGCCTGAGACAAGATAAAAAAAATGATATCCCAGCCTGAAAATAAATAAATATAAAACAGGAGGCTGAAGCCACAGAGGGTGTCGGCACCTTCAGACGAGCCTGCATAGAGAGATCCATAAACCCATGGTTTGTTGTGGGCTGCTTTGCTGAAGGGTTGAGATGCCTCAGATACATTTGTTATCATGAGATATTCCACAGACACGAAAAGAAAAATTTGTGGGGTGATTTTCTCTAAAGATTACTGGGTTCAACATTGCCATAATTTTTTTTTTCTATAATATTGAATACAGTGATAACTACAAAGATTAAAAAAAAATAAAAAACAACAAGACTGAGAAGGTAACTATGTATACTCTTCAAACAACAAAATAAAAATGCATTGAAATATTGTAGTATATTTCAGTATAGCATGTGGGATGTAATAAGCAGATTAATACTTAAGAATTAAGCTAAAACAAATTAAAAACTGTAAGCAAAATAAATAAATGAAACCACCCAAACTTACAGACTTGAATTCTGTCAAAGCTAGAACTGTCAAAAAAATCTGTTACACATATATATATTTTATCTGTATATTACTTTTTCTGAGTGGTTTCTCATCTTTGATTCTTTTCTTGATTTGAACCATGAGGTAAATTGAATTACTGTTTTCTGACATAAGAACTCCCTTCTTTTCTCATTTCCTTGACCCATTTTTCAGTATTGCCTTGGGTTAGTGGTGAGGTTTTTTTATCTGCTGACTTCACTGTAAATCTCTTTCTTGAGATGAGGTGGATATAAGTTGGCTGAATCGTAATTCATGAGCTGTGAAACTAAAAATCTATCAACTGTTTCTTTAAGATTTGGGATGCAAGAACACCCCCCCCCCCCTCCCCCCCCCAATTGATCTATAATAAATCTAAGGAAAAATGTTTACCTGTACACGTGTGGTCGTGGCTTGTCCTTAAACAATGCATGATTTCTGGTTTTGGTAAAACTGAAATACCATCAAGGCATGTGCTTTATACTGAGAAACACAAGTGATGGAACTGAACAACAAATAATTCACAATGGGATAGTTTCTTTTGTCATTTTATGCTCCTTTTCTATTGATTTCTGAACTCTTCAGTGTCTTACCAGGTGCATTTCTCACGTAGAGAGGGCAGCCTGTGCAGGGGACAGTGGTGGGGATGGCATGGAAGAGTCTTCTCCCTGGAAACAGAAGGGCACAACATCTGTAGGAATTGTATTTGTAGGTGGTACTTTTGCACCAAGAACTCATGAAAAACATAGTGGTAGCAACAAATGCTTTGCTAGTTACTGTAAACATTTGGTGCATACACTTGCACTCCTGTATTTACACAGAAATGAAATCGATTAAGGGCCAGAATGTGAATATGTATAGGTCAAATTCAGAAAATGACAGTTTTTAGAAACTGCAAGGGAGAAGAAATTTCTCAAATAATGTAGCAAGGTTCATTTTGCTTGGCAGAGGGAGTTGTTCTGAAGAGTCTTTATTGTTTTGTCGCATGGTAGAACTGATGAGGCTGTAGTTGTATGACAGTCACCATTCTGGCTTCCACTTAAAGGATAAAAAATTTACTTTCTTCATGGTACCGCTAATAGAGAATGAGACATTTTAAAGTGTTTCACATTTTAAATACAGCTGTGGTTTCTCTTCTCCACAAAAGAAAGTGATTTATTTCTAGTGTCATATTTCATGTTCTCTGGTACAAATATAATAGCTAACAAGCTGAGGGGTGCATGCAAGACTATCACAGGGTATCAGTGAAATATAAGTAAAGCCTGATTTTATTAGGTCAGCCAGAGATGAATGACTCCAGGACAACTGCAAAGGTCTCAAGATGTCAATACTTATTCTTTTTTTAAACAATGAGAACAGGGAAAAAACCCTCCAACACCAAACCATTAAAGACGGTACTGCTGCGGTTCAAATGCCTTTCTTTGTCTATTTTTAAGGAGAGGTGTTGTGGTAATGCTTGAAAATGTGCAAAATAAATATCTGCATAATGCTGCTGTAGATTTAGACAACTGAGATACTGTAGGAATTCCATTATTTTGCTTTGTTATGAAGTTTGGCATGAACCTTAATATCTGAGTGAGATAACAACAGGATGTCCTTGGTATGTGTCCCTATTGTTTAGAAAATCTCAGATTATGTCACCACTCATCATGAATATTGATGTGCCATAGAGATAACCCTGCTATTCCCCTGTAGGATTTATCTCCACTGATCAGCAGCACGATTGTTTTTCTAGATGTTATCAAATACAGTTGGATAGAAAACTATTGCCTTGTGCCTGAAGAGCTTTCCAAGCTGTGAAGTACTAAAAAGGCACTGGTGATCTCTTGAGATCTTCTATTTGGTGTGCATGAAGTCTATTAAAATAATTCCTTTTTGTTGAGAATGTGATGTCTGTTGTGAGGTAGCTTCATGCAGTCACAGAACAGTATAGGTTGGAAAAGACCTTTAAAGGTCATTGAGTGAAGTGTTTACTGCTGTAAACTGTTACATATATAGGAATTTAGAATCCTAAAATCTTAAACACAGATTAACAGATCTGAAAATTTACCTCTCTTACAAACTACTAAATTTTGTATCATCTGCTGTGAAGCTCTTTGATCCTAAAGGCACTCATCATATTCATCACCTGAATAATTTTCTACCCTGAGTTCACTTATGTGCTTCAGTGATGCAAACCTCCACGAGAAATACATTTTAGTCCAGCTTCAGCGATGTAGCACAGGTTCCACTGGTGATCATGGTAGCTTTTAATGAAAAATTAGGTAATAAGGAAGTGGAATAGAACTCTGAAGTTCTGCTTTATCAGTGGGGTTAAAAATAAGAGCACCAAAAGGCAGGGAGAATACCTATAAGAAACATAACTGTATCTCTGTAGATGTCTGTACATAAAAATAAAAGAATCTTAGGGTTTTAAGTTTTTTTTAAAATCAGGTACCAAAGATACTGTGATGAATTTCCAGAATAGTGAAATAATTTTGGTCATTTTCTTGCAGTCTTAGGAACTTGCATTCTGTTTTCATTTGGCATTATGCTTTTAAGTATTTCATTTCATGCTATTGAAAGAATTGCCTTATATTGCTCTCTGTTAGAATGCCATCTATGTTCCTTTTCAAAAGTGCATATTCTTCTTTTTATATATTTCCTCAGAGTGGTATCTTATGTAATGCTGAAAAAAATTGCTCCTAGTCGATTTTTGCCTTTTATTGCATTTATAGTAATAGTGGTTGTGCAGATATGATACAGGTCACAGATTTTGCAACCAAGTCTATGCCAAAAAACCCCTGATTTTTTCAAAGGGCTTTTATGAAGCTTTGAAATTCTTGGGAATCAATGGACATAAGTAATGAAAATGTACAAAGTAATAAAACTTTTCTAATATTCAGATTAATGAGACATAAATTGCACAATAGATTTTGCATTGTTGGTTTTACAAAGCAGCTGCTGCTTTGACCTCTGCTGCCCACTCTGAAGCATGGCAGGACCTCCCTTAGTGCAGGATGTGCTGTTGTCTTCTTCCCCCAACATCTGGGGCTAATCAGCTCTTACAAACAGGAATAAGACTCTCCTAACACAAAGGAAGTGTACGCTGCTGCTCTGTTCTGACAGTTCATATTGTTTCAGGCAAGTGCTCACTTGAAAGCCAAAAGAATAAAATACAAGTACAGTCTTGTTCTGTCTGAATTGCTCCCTGTTTACCTCTCCAGATATGTCAGGGTATTTTTCTGTTATATCAGCTGTCGTTTATTTGAGGTGTATGGTAAAAGAAGAACAAAATCACTCTAGAAATGCTTTCTCCTGTGGTTTGCCTATTACATTTCAAGCCATATTTTAGGTATAATTGAATGAATAGTTTCAGGATAAGAAATAACTTCAAAACTTTCCCATTTTCCCCCAAAGTGCAGAAGGATTTCACTATCAGTTTCTGTCTGCCTGCTCCACAAAGACACTGCCTGTGTCTCTGGATTTCTTGCTTGCACAGAGCTGTGTGTAACAGGTCTGCTGTGGGTGCCAAAAGGGAAATGGAAAACCTGTTTCTGACCTGGAGATACTGGGCAGTGAGGAGGTGATGAAAATGAATGCCTGGCTTTCATGGAGTTATTACCATCCTTTAGCTTCTACTCATGGAACTTTAAAATAGAAAGCATTATTTCAGTTTGTATGGTGACAGGATTTTGAGAAGAAGTGTGAAATGCCCCAAAGCAGAACAGAACAGAAAAAAATGATTTAATGCATTGAATATATAAATCTCTCCTTGCCACAGGTTTTTGCACAGATGGTCTTGGGGCAGTGCCAGGAACCTGCAGGTGCAGGAGGCATTCCCTTAGTCCTCATTCCCTTCAAGTAGCTCTCAAACTCACCACTTTTTGAACCCTGAAAGTACATTGCTTTTTCCTTCTCACCAGATGAGGTACAAAGGTTGTGCCAGCCAACTAGAAAGCCTGTTGCTTGAAATGCTTTAGAACACTTTGTCTTACCCAGTAAGATACAGGCAGCTGAAGAGGAAGATGTCAAGTTCTAGCAGGTCTCAGAAGTGTTACTGATTGCCAGTACTTTGCCCCACAGAGGGAGGTGAAGCAGCTCTGTGGTGTTGCTATAGAAGCTGCAGTTCCTGAGCACCATCCTGAGAGACACAAGGGCCAGGAAGGCTGCTGCAAAGACAGTGATTAATGCTGCTGTGTTTGTAAACTGATCCCTCACTGATCTGAAGGAAGCCTCAGGAGATCATCTAATCCATAATTCTGCCTGAAGGAAAGGTGAACTCCACCTAAACCATTCCTTACAGACATTTGTCTAACCTGACCTCCCCACCAGGGATGGAGAGTGAGCAACGTCCCTGACAGATTCACTCCAGCATTTAGCTAATTTCTCTCTCTCTCTCTTTGATCTTCAGCTGCACATTGCCTTTTGTCATGTAATAGTTCCTTAGCTTTTGTGATGTCCTTGTTTTTAAGGCTTGAACTGGAAGTAAAATAGGATGATTAGGTCCTCCTAGATTAATTTAAAATGTGAGTGTTAGGACCAAAAGAAAAGACTTATTTCTTTTGGTTAGTATTAACCAAATGAGCTCTGCTAGAGTGTGGAATGGGTTAAATAGAGTTACTGTGCTTCCAACTACCTAAAGAGATATGAACAAATTCTGCTTCTGAAGCACATCATGATGAATAATTTAGGGACTCTGGGACTGCATGCTGTACATAAAGGTATTACAGGGCATAATATATCATTGCCATGTATAGAGTGTCTCTGTAATTTGAAATAGAAAATATATACAGTATCCTAGCAGGAAATAATGTGTGCTTGATGAAAATTTTCTGTCTGAGAATTAGTGTCTTTGTCAAAATGACAGATCAAAACTCTAACGTGAAATTTGTGTTTCAATAAAATTAATGGAGCCCATTGCTAGGACTTGAGAAAGCAGCTCCTGATGCTCTGATGGTGTAGTGGTCATAAATAAGCCAGATCAATTTCCCACAGAACATCTAGACAGGCAGAACAAGTCTGCATTGCAGCACCTGGCAGCCTGGAGTATGCTGGAGCCCAGGGCCCTGGCAGCAGCCCTGCTTTGGTTCTGTGAGATGTGCATGCACACATTGCATGTGGGATGCAGCTCTAAATGCACAGAGCTGCACAGCTTGGGGCCTGAGCAGCATCAGCTGCCCTACCACAGCCCTCTGCAGGTGTGCTGGAAAACACTTGGAGTGTTTTCAGGCTGTGCTGCTTATGGCTTCATTATTTTAAACAAATATTCACTTGAAAATATTTATATCTGTTAGTAAGCCAGTCAGTTTTGTGCTCCTCAGTGCTTGCTGCTTATAAGAGTGTTATGCTAAGGTTTTTAGTAGAGGCTTGGAAGATGAGTCAAAGTTTTCCATGAGGGAAGATCAAGACACATGTGATTCATCCATCTCATGTGAAATATGGAGTGAAAATGCATATGGTACACCAGGTAGGAAGAACATCTCATTTGTTTAACTCCCTGGGAATAAACCATTCATCAACACTTCTGACTTATGTGAGTCAAAACTAAACTTCCATCCTGAGCTGGTTCTCACTTGATGGCCTTTCTATTCTTTGAAGTATGCTGGATTTGACTTTAAAGCATCTTTATGTATTAATTCTCTATTATTCAATGTATGATTCAATGCTGCTGAGTTCCATGAGAATTCTAATGCATACTGTAAAATTACCTGTAAAATGATGTTGGTCCTGAAAATTATTGCAAGCAGTCAGAATATTAAACTTAGTGCCACTGAGTTCTGGTGCCAGTTTTAAATCTTTGATTCTTTTAATGGTGAATATTAGAAAAACTGGAGGCATCTATATTCACAGCTATTTTTGTGACTTCTTGTCAGCCTATGCAATGAACTGACTGGAAGCAATAAAATTCCACTGGTAACCTGGACTTATTACTACTTTCTATGTCACTGCCCTAAATAACTTCACTCAAATGAAAACTTCAATCTAAGATTTCTCTGCAAAACACTGTATAAATATCTGTTTAATAACCTGCTGAGGGAGAGCACTGTGCTGTCTCTGTTAAATGGCACTGGAGAGCACTGTGCTGTCTCTGTTAAATGGCACTGGGCTTTTCATTTTTTCTGACTAGTCAATGTGGAAAAAGGCTGGCACACCTTTGCCTCATCCTCCAGAACAGTTTCTACTTGTTTCAGTGGTGTGGTAAGACCACAGGAGCTCAGGGCACGACTCTCCCCCTTGTGAGTGATGAACACATTTATTGAACACATTTATATGTCAGGATGCCTTTAGAAAGCAGGAACAGCACCAGAACTCCTGAAGGACTCTTTCAGTTCTAGGTTGCCTCCAGCCAGAGGAGGACTTGGCTGTGTTTCTGTTCAGCAATGTGTGTCTTTGAGCTTGACTATGCCTTGTAAAAAGAATGAGAAACTGACTGAAAAGTGCAGCTTTGTGCAGATTGCATTTGGTGAAAAGATGCGTCCCTAACTTCCCAGGTAATTTTCTTTTCTAAGAAGCATTTCTGTAGTGTTTAGGTTTGGGGAATGGGATTTGTGAGGGCAATTGGGTGTCACTAAACCAAGAGATGCCTCCAGAGGCCCAATCCTCCCTGGTGCTGAATTATGGTACAAAGTGGAGCAATTTAACAGGAGACGTCAGGAGTGAGTAGATCTCTGTAGCCCAGAGTTTGGGACAAACTCTTTGGAACTGAAGAGCTGAAGGTCACAGTCACACCCCAGGACAGACAGATCCAACTGTGATTCCTGGTACAATTTGTGCATGAATTATGGGAATGGTAGGATGTTGAGAGACTGAAAAGAGAGGCAGAGGGTAAGCATCTCTTTTCTTACTTTTTCCTTGTAAATTCCTGCATGGACTATTTTGTATTTTTTCTTTTTAAAAAAGTCTGCAAATGGAAAGGTTTTATTTTGGACAAAAATAGGTAATGTGTTGGTACTTTTCACTTCTTTTTTCATCAGTTTGTCACTGATGACTAAGTGATGGAGTTCTGAAAAGTGTGGTTTTGGTTTAGCTCTAGAAACCCATGCAAGGTTTTCTCTTAAGCAGGTAACATCAAGGCAAAATTTATTTCTGTCCCTTGTTTTCATCTGCCCATCTGTCCTATCTGTTTAGTCTCTATCTTTGCAGATATGATTTTTTCCAAACATTGGACATGCCGGAATTTTTACTTCTGTTTTAGACTGAAAGCCTACAACATCTGCAAATTGGGGCTGGAAATAGGAGAGAATGAATTCAAATGAAAATCTCTCTGTGGCTGATGTAAACCACAGTATACATCTTATACCCATCTGAGGTAGCTGCACATGAAGGAGTTTTCATACAATTCTATTAATAAATGACTTTTTTGAAGTCAAACTGGTTTTGATTACATCCAGAAAGCAAAATGAGTACAAAATATTTTTTCATTTTATGGTAATTCTAATTTTAGTCTAATTCTTATCAGTCAGTGACTGTTGTAACTATTTCTAATTATTTCAAACTTGCCAAGGTTGTTACAAACTACATTCCATAGAATATTCTCAACCCTAGAGTACTAGCAAACTACCAGAAGACCAAAATAGGTGCACACAAAAAAAGTAATTTTTCCATACAATTGGCATTAGTTTTATCATGATTTAATGCATATAAGAATAGCATTCATAATTATACAACCAACTGATCATTTGCAGTTACAGAAATGCAGTTTGATGAATATACAAACAAAGGAGAAAGGCAGATTGTGTTTCCCTGTTTGCATATGTTGCTGTCTGTATATCTATTTCCTGGGCTTTGAGTCCTCACTCTCTGGGGTGCTGAGGTTAAAGACCAGTCTCTGGGCTTGGCTCCATAGCTGGAATTTCCAGATGGCTTTTTGTGCATGAGCATCAATTCAGTGAAAAAGATGGTGTAACATCCCTGATTTTTTTGACTGGAACACAAAACACATCAAACATATTTACCAGCCCAAACCTCTGCCTTGGAAAAATTAGGCTCGCAACATTTCAGAGATCTGACAGTCTATTTTTAGATACAGTTGGGAAAGATGTCAAACATGGCAGTGACTTTACACTGCACAGTAAGAATGGGACGCTCACAAGATGTCTCATCTAAATGGTTTAGTTTGCAGGACTTTATTACAGGTTTTGGAGGAAAAAAACCAATTTTTATGTCTCTATAAATAGTGTAAAGATAAATTACCTTGGCTCTTATCAGTACTTTTTATTCTAATCTAATACTTCTGTTATCATAATTAATTCATTCTGTGCTTATGGGAAACTTATCAAGAATCAATCTTTTCACTTCTGTCTTCTCTTTTTCAAGTCCAACACCAGACTGATTCCCCTCTCCTCTGTTTTCTTTCAGTGCCTCCTCCCAGCCCACTTGACCAATTCAGGTTCTGTCAGCCTTCTTGACAACCATGACCTGAGGTACTTGTGCTCTTTGTGATGTTTTAATGGGTTCAGTTTCTGCTCACACTCAACAATTCATTAACTTCTAGTTATTTTTTCAGATGTAAGTGCTGTTTCACTTTTTTATATCTTGTCCTTAGCCTGGCTCTGATTCCACAAGTCAAAAGGGTTGTTAGCATGCACGGTGTGTGGAACAAGGGGGGCTTCAGCAGGTTACTGACCAGGTGTCAATAAACCAGAGAGCATCAGCACATCCCTGCCAGGCAGTCACCTTTCTTTTGTCCCCTGCAGTTTTCTTAGACTGATTTTTAAAAAAGAAACACAACTTTTTTCACTCCTTCATTTATGACTGCAGTCCTTTCCTGTTTTAATCTTACTTTGAATAGCAATCAGAAAAGAATATTCAAGCTCATATTCAATGTCTAAGGATTTAGCAAAGTCATGCTAGAAACAGTTCAAAGTATCTCCACATCAAGCTGGATTCAAATAGCACAGATATATTTTTAATTTATGTTTGTGGGAGTAATGGAATGAAGGCTCTTCATTGTGTAGGTGCTGGTATCTGAAATGGATTTACATGGATATTTTAGTAGATTAATGAAAAGTTTTCAGATACTCATAGTTGTGTGGTTGTTTTTAATCACACAACTGGGTGAACTCTGAGGTCTTGTTGACCTAAGCAGTAGCAAAAACTATGTTCTAAAAACTGCACACTGTGGAACCTTATATAGAAACATAGATGTCTGGATGGTGGCTTGACTTATGGGAATTATGTGATTCTTCAGATTCCTAGGGTGTTTCATGGTGTAGATGGCTGTTCTGTACCAAGAAATGGATTGTGCTGTCTACAGCAATGTTACAATATTTTAAAATTATGGCAATGGTCCCACGCTGGAATGGTCCTGCCCATCTCCTTTTGGCTTGTGCAAGAATGAGGCAGTCTGCTTATATATGAGAAGTTTTGAGGCTATTTGCTTAAAATCTTTAATTGCAGAGGAGACACCTTAAGTAACAACTTCTAAGACTTGTCCACCTGAGAGCCTGAGGAGACCAGCTCCTCTGGAAGTGGGAGATGAGGTGGGTAAAGAAAATACAAGGACATTGTAGGAGATAGCAAGGCAAATGTAGGATGTCTGTACAGCCCAGCAGAGCTTTCTGTTGCAGAAGGCTACATCAGCTCTGCATCTCCTGGCAGCTCCATGGTGAGGAGTCCCCATCTAACACATGAACGACTCTGCAGCTTTCCAGGGAAATGCCTGGATGAGGTCTGGGGCTGAGTGTGGTTGGATATTCTGTGCACATCTCAGGCCTGTGCTTTGGGAGCTGCCCTGCTGGTGGGGAAATCCTGTGTAACTCTCTGTATGACAGAGACCAAGAATTAACAACAAGAGTAGCTGCTGGGACTTTTCCTCTGCAGGTTTTGCAGACTGTTGCAATGCAGCCAGGTAATGAAAGCCTGTCTGGGTAGCTGGCTGAGGTCTTCAGGAATTCCTTATTATCTTTCTGAAATTCATAGTAATTCTTTTGGATGTAGACACATAATTTTCTGTGTGTAATTTCACTGCCATGAGAGCATGTCCTGGTGTTATTCTGGTCGTGCACTTTGTGTTGCTGTGAAAACAGATTGCTGCTGATAATAAGTATTTCATTTTGTTAAGACTACTTTAAAAGAATATCAGAAAAGGTCACTATTTTTGAGATTATATCTGAAAATGTGCTTCCAGTTTTGTAAAACTTTTCCTATTCAAGTGGAAAGTTATTTTTTTGCACAGATCAGAGGATATAATGAAAAATGTTGATGATTACTTATTTCAAGAGGCAGCAGTGTTGTGACTCACTCACGGGCATCATTCCCTACATCCATAATGGATTTTGAAAATTGGAGCTGGCTTCTGCCAACAAATGAAATATTAATGAATGCAGGGTTGCATAATACAGTTTTTGCATAGTGTAATTTTTCCAAGGAAATGAAATGACCACCTCTTAAAAATAAACTGGGGAAATGCTTCATAATCTAATTTTGCTGTGAACCAAAATGTATTTGGGTGAAAATCTTAAATATCTGTGCATTGCTGTACTTGTTATATACAGGGGCTCTGCAGCTTTGATGCATCAGATGAAACTCCTAAAGGTGGATTAAATGGTTTATTACAATGACTGCTGCATTAGTTGTAATGACTTAATCATACTTTTGAGTGTGGAACAGCTCCAGATCTGTTTAAAAGTGTACACTGCACAAGAAAAGGAGTGAGGATGCTGAGGATGGCAGAAAATCAGGAGCACATAAGTAAACATTTTCTGAAAAGAAATTCCATGGAAACTTTGTTCCAGACAGCAGAAAGAGATGCTTGACTAGTCCTCAGCACTTGTCAATCAATCCATGAATCAATCAAAATGTACTCAGTATGGATTAAATTTAATCTCTCCTTGGTTACTGCCTAACCCTTGAAACGACAACATTTTTTTGTTGTTGCTACCTAAGGCTGTAAGTAGGGATTTGGGTCAAGGCATTCAGCAACAAATTGGGGAAAACAACTGGATTTTCTATAGTCAAGGGAAGGGTAATAAATAATAGCAAAGCCCATTAATCCTCTTTTCCATTAGTGGCAATGTCAGATAAAGCTGCTTAGTGACTCTTGAGGAATGTTACATGGATGATTTATTGCATGTGTAGTTTTAGATGTTAAGTGTAATTTTGGAATGTGGTACCTCCACAGACTCACCAAGAGATAGAGTAGAATAGCACATGAATTACAGCACCATATAATGGGCAATTTCTGTATGCCTCTTCAGCCTTTTCTGTTAGTTCTGGCTCCTTTGAGTGGATATGAGGCTCATCTGCTGCAGAGGCTGGCAGGACACTTTGTGGTAACTGGTGAAATTAGAAAACCCCTGTCTTTGATGATGCACTTGGAGAATGGATTTAATTTGGTTCCTTTTCTTCCTTTTCTCCTGCCTGTTTGCCATTTGACGTATGACTATTTATAAGAATGGGCTATTAATAAATTAATTTGTCTACTCTGAATTACAGATGCAAAGAATAGTTATGGTTTTATGAATATTTTTAATAGTGGGGATTAATTTTACTGGTTTTACCCTGTATTGAAGGGTGGGCTAATAATGAACAAACTCTAAACTTCCACCTCTGTTAAAATATCCCTACTGATTTAAAAATGCAAACTGCTTTATGCTGGGAGGTGACTGTTCCTCAAGTTCTCCTTAAAAGCATTGCTGTTCCTCACCCCAGCTGCATTTGCTCCTGGGAGAGGACTCAGCTACTTTTTTATTCTGCTGGAAATTCACTGCACAAACCAGGGCTGTGATGGAGTGATGAGTGTGGTGCACCTGCAGGCTGGGTGCAGGCACTCACAGCAGCATGACTCACCCCTGCATCCTCCCAGCCTGGCATTCAGCTGGATTTGCCTTGTGTTTGACTAAGAAATAATCTGCTAGGTTCTAGACAAATGCCTGACACTTATTTACTACATGTTTTATTTAAAGCTTTAAGATACATTCATGTATCATTGTGTTTTGCTTAGGTCTGCTCTGTGATTGTGCTTTGGCAATCACTTTAAAACGGTGCAATGCAAGGCAATTGAGGAAGAACACACAGAAATTATTTCAAAAGTGGTTCTTTTTCAAAAGAGCTGTTGAACAGGTTAGTCAGAACTGTGAGTCACTCCAGTTGAGTCACCCTTACTTTTTGGTGGCTCTAGATTATCTGGTTTTCCTGTTTCTCCACGCAGCTATGAGTAATGCTGTGCTAAGAACTGTACTGCTTTGGAGAATGGCTTTTCCCTGCTCTGCCTGAACACATTTATGCACTGGGCAGTTTATAAATTCTTTTTTTGGCCCATTCTCTCAAAACACTTGAGGGACTGGTAGCAAGACACAAATGATGGGAAATCTGCCAAGTTTGCATTAAAGGGAGAGAAAAGAGGGCAAGAGCTCTCACTACCAACCCATGATTGGCATCACTTCTGTGAGGTTAGTAGGAAATACTGGGAGTTATCCTGGTTGGGATTACTCCTTGTACATCCACAGGGACTGAGACGGGAACTCTGGGGTAGTTAATCAGAGCAGAGAAGATCTGTGAGGAACAGAAAAAACGAGGAGGTGGCAGAGAAGAGCAAATATGCCCTGAGATGGCAACTGGGTTGGTGCCTTAATAAGTGTTGGAGCTGAGTTTGGGTGTGTTGGAGGATTTTTTTTTCCTATATTTGTAGTGAGCATGTATCAACACAGCTGTAGTGTTAGGCATAATCCCAGAGCCTTTACAACCATCATCCCAGACACTGAATTAGCAATGTATGTATTGGCCAAGGGTTTTCAGCTTGGTGGCTACCTAAAATTAGTCTGAAACTGTGTAGGTGCTTAACTGTGGGTTTGAGAGCCTGGATTTGGGTTAGAAAGTGTAGGCTGTAGTTCTTCAAGCTTCAGCAAAGAGAGGGAAGATACTCTGAATATGCCTACATTTAGTCTATTCATTACTCTTTTTTTGGTAAGTACTGTCAGCATTTTTGTTAATATAAAGGCAAGATGTCTTTTCCTTGTAATCTTAAAAAAAGAGAGAAAATATATTACAGTCAGGTTTTAAAGGATTAGTTATTATTTTTCACTGGCTCTGCTCTGAGATTTTTGTAAAGACTCTAATTCTCTCTAAAAATGGATAGCTCACCTAGAAATAGAACTTTTTTCTGTGATTGATATATTTCTGATTGATGCGTCAGAACTGCTAGACAGAAAATATTATTAAAATGAGAATGAAAATGTCTTTCCTACATTTACAACTCTCTGAGTAGTGTCAAACCAAAACCAATTTTCTCTAGTTTATCAAAGGATCAGGGGACTTACAATTTGAGACAGAAAATGTGATCACGTCATTAAGAACACTTGATGTGCTTTACAATAAAGGATTTAAATGCTTCAAAAGGGAGAAGTAATTTACACTTCTCTTTTGCAATAGATTGCAAAGTGATAAAGCTGCTTTCTGCATAAATTTCTTTCCCACGTGGTTCTGCTCCCTTTCTGAACCCTTTCTGGTTCAACAGATCCACACAGGAAATATCCGAGTCACAAATAGTTTGCATTGGGATCAAATTGATGTGAAAGGGATAATTTGTTCAGGGTCAGCAGCTGTTGTAAATTTACACAAGGTCTTCCCAGAGAAAACCACTGCTTTCAGATTCTTTTTGAACCTTAAAAGCTGTTACAAACACGGGATGAGAGCATATTCCAACAAACAATGTCCTGAAAAGGAGAATAGAGAAAGCACAACTGAAGGGCTGAGTGCTGCCCTCTGTGCTACAGCACTTTAGAGAGCTGATTGTGGAGACCCCTGTGAGATGCTCTGAGCCAGAAAGAGAAGAAAACTCTTCTGCAAAGTCTTGTTCAGGGGGGCTTGTCCTGGTCCTTGGAAGGGGATCTCCTCGTAGGAGCTGGAAACAACTACTTAACTTGTCCCCATGAGGATAACTGTCTGTTGTTAGAACCTTTCTGTGGTGCCATGGATGGTAAATCACTGTGGCCTGGCTGTGTCAGGACTCAGACCCTGGTCCCTGGGGCAGGAGACTCCATTCCCAAAGGAAAGGAGATGTCCTGGTGGTCCTGGCATGGGACATGTCTGTGCACAGGCTCGGTGCTACCTCAGGACACTCCTGAGCCAGGCAGCCAAGCCAGCCCACGAGATAAACACACACACATTAAGCAGGAGGCAGAGCAGCAGGAGAATAAAAAGGCAAGAGCACAGATGGTGTGTGGTTATGTGGATAATTCCTTGGCTTTGTAAAGAAATTTGGTCCTTGTTCCAGTGACTGCCACAGGCTTGTCTCTCCCCAAAGTACCATTATGCAAAAGAAAATCCTTCTAAGTAATGAGAAAATAAACTTAAATATATGTACAAGACATTTATGCTTTATAACGTGTCATTTTCTTATATTTTATGTAGGGTTCTGATTTTATGCCACAAAGTTGAATATTATGTAACAGGATTGCATTATTTAGTTTCTATAGAGTGTTGTGACCAGTTCTGGTTGTTTTACTCTGTTGCAAGACACAAAGTACTGAGAATGTACATTTGGATGAAATACAGTTTCCTCTGTCTTTCCCTCAATATAAAAGAAAAAAATACTTTGCTTATTGGGAAAAAAAAAAAGCCAAAAACAAATCCAACAAAACCAAAGCAACCCAAAATATAATGGAAGGTAAAAATATCCTCAGACTTTGGGAGAACAAACTTATGTCAGTGCTAAGGAGCTGTGTATATTTTTGGTAAATTAGAATAGTGCATGGTAGGACACAAGCACAGATCATGAGCCTGGATGGAAACAGAAGCCAAACAGAGGAGGACTACTTGCTAGCAGAAGAAATTAAAACAGCAAGATGGAAACTGAGCAGGAATTGACCACTCACTGTGACTGCTATATTTGGTGGCTCATTCACAGCATTTTGGTGAAATACAGGTGCAGGGGACTGTGATATAACTGATGAGATGTTTCTCACATCAATGGATCATGATATTAGAAAAGTTAATGGCCTGAATCAGTGGGTTTCAAATGTCACTGACTACACATTTAGTGCATAGTAATTCAGAAAACAACTTGGGAAAAAAATGTAGGATTTGTTACCATGCACTTTTCATGGCAGGAATGAGAATGAGCAACAGGAGCTTTATAAACCCCCACAGAAATGGATGAGTTAACACCCAGAAGATCTCCCTCAGCTGCCCATCATAACTGTTTTTTACATTGGGACTGTTTGCTTATATTTGCTGGATTTATTCTGGATTTTGCTTGTGCCTTTCTATTACATTCCCCAATGTGAGTTTTCTGTCTTTTGTCCACCATGTTATTTTCTTTTCTGATGTATGGACAGCTTTTCCTTTCTATGAGATTTAGATGGCTGGGAAGAAATATTATGTCTGAATTGACAGCCAGGAATAAGTTGACTAAATGCAGTTCTTTGTAGGATTTTTTCCATGGCTCAGAATGGGCTCCAGAGGGGCCTGTGGGAAGTTGGAGCTGTCATGGGTTTATATTTATTGATGCATGTAGCAAGTTCAGAAAAGAGCATATCAATAAACACATTATATCAATTTTGACTCAATGTCATCAGCTTCTTCTCTGACCATACTAGCCCCTGAAATTAATAAGCACTTGGCAAAAGAGTAACAAGATTTACATGTATAGATACTGACTGCAGTGAATGGGGTTAAAAAGGTCTCTGTGGGCTCCTGTGTCTTGAACGGTTTTACCTGCAAATGGAGACTCCTTGTTTGTCCCTGCTTTTGACGTAGGAAGGAATATAATCTTTAGGTTTTCAGACATTTCAAGTGTCCAGAGAAATGCAGAGTAAATCTAAATCCACTGCTAAGCATACCTGTGTTACTGTCTGTATTTCCTTTTGTTTCCAAAAGAAAAGCAGTTCTGCTTATTTATTATGACACAGGAGACTTAAGTTACAGGTTATACTTTTGTAACTACATTCATTGCTATTCTCTCTCTGAACTTCAGTCAGCATTCCTGGTGTTACACAAGCAGTAGTGATTATTCAGAGTTTTCTGAATGTGATCTAAATGCATAAAATAGTTGTTAAGTGGCATAAGCACAATACAATTGTGTAGTTTTAAATTTCATGTCCTGGCTTAGTTTATGCATCAATAGTTCATAATTTGTCTGTATCAGATTTTCCTGCAGTGCAACAAAATAGAAAACAGGAAGTAAGCTCAGGAGAAGGAAAATATTCAGGGTCTTGGAGAGTCTCTGTCTTCATACCCAAAATCCAGGGACATGTGGTCAGAGGGATCAGTCCTACTGAGCTATAGATACTGTGGCCAATATCCTTGGGTGGTGTGATTAGCAAAGCTTTCCCCAGGTACAGCTGCCCAGCCCTCTGAGAGCAGCCTGTGGGTGTTTTCTGCTGGTGGTCAGAGGCTAGAAATACCTAATGACAGGTTTTGTAAACTACAAAGGGGCTTAGAGAGGATTCATGGCAAATCTGTTTTTATGTTACCCATCCCTGAGATATCAGTAGGACTAATCAGGGAGTGTCAGGTGGTGCACAGTAACGCTTGGGGGGAAGGCCAGGTGTCCTCTGGAAACACATAATTGCTGATAATGGAACTCTTGGACAATGCTAATTAAAGAGGTGCCTCTGTATGTCACTGAGAATAAGCTCTGAAATTAGACAGCAATTGCTTTAGGTTGGTTTTGATACATGGCTTCTAGATTGGTATTGATTTTGTTTAATATCATTCTGGCTTCTCTGCTGCTGAGAAGATAAAGCTACAGGTGATGAAATGTAGCATGAACTGGTCTGCTAGGTACATGGACCAAGATCTGCAAAGTTCCTCATAGGTGAGTGCACTGCTACAGGCAGATGTGAAAAAAGACAAATACTGAAGCCTTCCAGGTATATGACTCTGTGAATAGATGTTTGGAATGAACATAAAAATTAAAGATATGTGTGTGTTTTTCCTCATCTTGCAATATTGAGAGGAAAAACTGATTATGAATTAGTGCTGTGTTGAGTCTAGCCTGACTTTGGTGTAAACCTGCTGGAAATAATTTTGTCATCAGTGACAGTATGAAATTATCTGCAGAGGATCACTGCAGCTGAGCAGTATCTCAGTCAGCAGCACCTTAGGCTGGTACAGCTGGGCTGATCATGCAGCCCTGTGAGTGCTGGATAACGACTCTTGGGCATCTCTGTAGAGATTTTCAGCAGAGCTGATGGCTCTTCATGAAACAACTTGTTCTTTAATAACAAAATTAGGGACATGGTTCTGTATTTACAGCTTAGCATTCTTCCTCAGACCACAGGCTTGTATGAAATCAGCTGATGCTGTCTGAGCAGGGCACCACGAGTGGGGTAGCCTTGCAGCAGAGTTTGGTGTGGGTTCCCTGCCCCAGCAACTCCCTGTGCTGGTGGCAGCTCTCCCATTGCCACTGCTGGTGCTTGCTCAGGTATGTGCACTGGGGCTGCAGAAATATAACCGAGTTATGGGACTGCAGTGATCCACAATCTGCACAAAATTGTCTGGCTCCATTATATTTCTTCCCTTTAAAAGAGCAAGGATCTGTGCCTTTTGAGCTACAGGATGGATGTGCCCCCCTCAGTGCAAACTTGGATGTACTATGGGAGTGTGTATGGGATTCAGGGACTGCTGCTTAAAAGCCTGGAGCCAGGAATTTTTTGCAGTTTGATTGCACACTGAAAAATCTCCAGAAAATATATCTATTCACACCCTGAAGGTCTGTGCAGGTGCACAAATTTTTATCCAACCCAACAGAAAGGCACCTTATGGAATTTCCCTGGAGTGGATTATGACAGCTGTGTCTGCACCTGCGCTCAGCTGGAGTCTCCTCCTGCATGGCTCTGTCAGTTCATTTTGAGACACACAGCAATAACAACTGAGTGCTGCTTCCCCCAGGTTCCCCCCTCTCAGATGATGTCCTAATTAGGTCACAGAGAAAATCAAAGATGTAGAAGCTGCATTGAGTGCTCACCAACCGGCTCCTACACGTAATTGCTGTATTTTAGTTCAATTTCTCCTGAGATGTTTGCTGATGTCTCAGAGAATGTTGCCCATAAAAAGGCAGGCTACTCGTCAGGAAAGCAAGTCGGTGAACACATGAATGTTTTGAGCTGCAGTGTGTAGCACTCAGTGTTTATCACTACAGGAGAGTGCATGTGACTCCTCTCTCACATGGCAGCTCCTTGGTTTTTACCTTACAGATTGGAAAATAGCAAAAGTATCCTGCAGGATCACTTTTGAAGAAAGGGCAAGGCACTGGAGCGATCCACAGTGCTAATATTTTGCTGCAGAATGACTCTTTCCCTCACCCCTCAAGAAAATCCTGTGTGTGGGAAGACAACAGACTTGCTAAAGTCAGAAATGAGTTACTGCTTTACTGCCTAAAGAAAAGTCAGAAGTGTGGCCTCAGAAGCTGCAGTGTGACCTGCCAAGGAAGCATATTTAATGTGCTCCTCAGAGCAGTGAAGCTGAATGGGTTCTGTTCATGGCAGCAAACACAAACAGGTGGGACTCAGTGCACCTCCTTGTTGGTACAGCTTGAGAGGGAGCTGAAGGGAGGCTGGAGCACTTCAGGGTATTGTTTCTTGGCAAGAACACACGTGCTCCAAGAAAAACAAATTTGTCAATATTTTTGTGAGTCTCTGAGCTCAGCCAGGTCTGGCAGGGATGACTTGACTTTGTCCAGAGAGACAGTAGTGGGGAGATCATTCCAAGTTTCCCTTTATTTGGGTAGTGGGACATGAGTAAGTTTTCCCTGAGCTGGAGGGCATTGCCCTGACACTGTGCCTCTCACATCCCTCCACAGTGCCCAGGGCAGCTCCCTTGTATGGCCTGGCTGCAGTGCAAAATATTATTGCCTTTGATGCAGCAATTCGAGCACAGGCACTTTGCACTCTGTGGGATAACAAATAATAATAAAGAAAATAGTCTGGCAATAAATGCTAATCACACCCTATAGGCTTGCACTGAGTTATTCATTAGGTAGTAGATGTTACATGCAAAATACTAACTTTCCCAGAACCTTAGAGAGTTTAGAGTTCTTTGTAAATGTGTAATTTCCCCTTTAAAATACAGTTCATTTCTCAGTACAAATTCTTTGTTATTCTGCAGTTAGGGTTGAAAGACTTCATCTTTTGTCTGAGTCAGAAACAACCATAAAAGAAAGCAGTCATTTAGTGAGATGAGAAAATTCAGGAAATTGAGGTAAAGGTTCTGTTCTGCAGGTGAACCCAAAGATGCACAAAGCCTGCAGGGATGTGGGCGTGGGGGGTGTTTGACATTTTAGACAACTGCAGATTGGAGTGATGCACTATTCCTCCTTCTCTTTTATGACATTTTGATTGTACTCTCCTGCTCTGTTGAAGCCAGAACTATTTCTGCCCACTTTTGTCTCACTACGTCTCCCTTCTTTTGCAGACTTAAACTGCCTTTGTAAGGCACTCACTGCCAGCTAAATGCTGTTCTGAGCTTATGAACATATGATTTATTTTGAAAATGTGTCTCTGTTCCGTGCAAAACCAAGCTGGATGCTGTGATTCCTGTTTCATTCTTCTTCCTGACCTAGCAGCAATTCTCCTGATGATACAAACCAAATAAAGAATGGAATTTCTATGCCAATTTGTCAGCCATACATAGACAATTATATCAGTCAAACTTCCAGAAGTGAACAGCAACATATTTCTGAATCTCGGTATCTCCAAAATGTATGTAGATGTTTGCTTTGGGGATCTCTGACGTTTTTGTTGTCAGCTAAGGGCTGTCATGTGATGTTTATGTTGGCTAGATCAACACTTGGCAAAAAAGGGTAAGAACAAAACTGGGTGTAAAATGGGATGCTTTTCTGCAGAGAAAGTGTCTTTTCCTAGACATAGGATTTGCAAAAATATGAATCACTGAAACTGTTCAGAAGAAATAAGGAAAAACTGATTTAAAAGCCTTTATTTTCAGAATTTCAGAAATACATATTCTGATTAATTCAAAATAAAAAGTCCTTGAAAGTTTATCTGTTATTCAGTGGGAAAGTTCAAAGTTTACTTCACACATAGGTGTAGCTTTATTTTCATTGAGATTCAGGACAATGAGATGCTGGCATGTCATCTGAATGTGGTGATGAAATGTATTTGGCACTGAGAACTTCAATGTGTTAAAGAGTGACGTTTTACAGCATTATGGCCCTAATTGGCTTGCATGTCATTATTGAAAATAAGGAGGTAACAGCAGTTTTAGGTTTTATCCATGCCTTAGAAGGAGGCAGAGATGCAGGTTCAAGCACCCTTGGCTCTCCCTTGTGAGGCCAGAGGCTCCTTGCCTGCTCTGGTCTCACCCCCAGCACATGGATGGGCAGCAGGTCGAAGGAACTGGGGTCAGCCAATAGAGCCCAAGCCAACATGGTTGTTGAAATAAATGTTTGCCCCTAAAGACCAATTACTTCCATGTGGTAAAAGCAGAAAAGTTACTGTGAGTCTACTGTAATTCCTCTCTTGTGTTCCCCAGGAGCAGGGTGGCTCCATTTATCTGACCAAAGCATTGCTCTGAAACAGGTTCCTGAGTTTGGCTGGCCTTTACTTATGTGCATTTGTCATTGCTATGCCTGTTTTACATGGAATTTCATTTTGTTGAATGGTTTCACGACCTTACAGGAAGAGACTCCCCATGTACACTGATCAAGTGCTAACTTTAAAATGAGTGGAAGTTTGTGAGTGAGCTGCAATGTAAAGTCCTTCCCTAAAGGAGATTTAGCAATCACTGTTCAGCACCAAAGTCCAGACAAACCACAGAAAAGTGATGATGCTTTAAACTTGGCCTCAGTCCAAAGCATCCTTGTCTTACAAACTGATCTTCAGCTGGGTTGTGTTCCCAGTGATAACACCAAAGCCCAGCAGTGTGTTTGCACAGGGAATGAATTTGCAGAGAATTGCACCTTGACTTGTGCACCCACAAAGGCAGAAGTTGTATTTGTAAGAGCTCCCTTTCTTGTGGGGTGTGTGTAGGCACCCAGTCCTTTAAATTCCACTCTAGCCAAGCTGTGATGCTTATCAGTGTGAATTTGTGATAAAATGTAGGGATTCCTCCATTACACACTTGAAATGTTATCTGTGAACCCAGCCTAACCATTCAAAATCAAGAGTCAAGCATTCACTTAATTGTTCTGGAATATATCCCTTAAAAATATCACTTATTTTTAATGACACTCTATTTATTGAGCATGTAAATTAAGCTTTTACTTCCCACAACATCTAGAAGAATACCTTTGTTCAATTGCTGTCCTGCAAATAGAATAGCAGTACAGAAATTTATATTTATATTTATATTTGTATGGCTAGAGCAATAGAAATGGATACAGGAGGAGAAAAAATTTGAAATTTCAGTTTTAAGGTAGGATTTAATTACTGACCATTAAATTTAGCTTTTCTGTTCATCCTTCTCTCACACAACCTGCTCTCTGAAGGGCAGAGGTCCCTGCAGACTGGCTGTGATATTGTGATCCCCAGGTAATTTGTGCCACAATGCACACTGATATATATGTACAAATACAAGAAAGGGCCGAGCAGGCAGTGTGTGTGAGAGGTGGGGAGGCTGGGACGAGGGGAAGATGCTCTGCATTGTCAGTGCTGCTGGTGAAGAAAAGCGATTGTCAGGGCTGTGATTCCTGGCTGCCACTGCTGCCTGGGAAATGTGTGTCAACACCACGCAGAGGCACAAGCTGCTGCTGCGGGGAGGAGGAGGAGGAGGAGGTGCCTCTCTTTATCCCTGCTCGGCTTGATGCTGGCGTCTCAGAGATGCCTTTGTCACAAACAGGAGTGCTCGCTAGGCGTTGTCTGCGTTGCTTTCTCTCCCACAGCCCAAACAACAACCATAACAACAACAAAAAAATCCCATCTCTTCTATGTAGCAGTGAGATTGTTTGTTTGTTGTTTTTTTTTTTTTCCTTTTATTTTTAATTTGCTGCATAAGATTTCAGGATGATCCAAGAGTGTATTCTTTGGATTTGAACGGTGTTGTTCAAGGGGGGATTCCACTGCTGCTTCAAACCCAGCAGTTTGCAATATTCTGAGCTGACCCTGCTGAACACATTACACCAGGTCAGAAACATTTTGTTGCAAGAGCACAGCAGCCTATTCCTTTCACAGGAATGGTTTCATCTACTGCTTGCTGTTGGCTTAATAATCTTTTCCTGCTTGAACTGTCCATTCTGCCAGGGTTTTTTTTTCATAGAAACCCTTGGGGTTTGGCCATGAGCTGAGCATGTAAGAGACCACTGAACAAGAAAACCTCCAGACAGCTTAGATGGACAACCCTATTTAAGTAAAAAAAGCCCCTGCGTTTGATGAGCCAATTACAGAGAGCAAACATTTAAAGGACAGAATGCCAAATACTTGTTTGTAAACCTAAGCCTTTGTTAACAACACTCTTAACAACTATAAAAGATCGTGATCACAGTCTACCTGCAGCCCTGCCTGAATCCTGGGCACTGCTGGCTGGGCTTTGTGAGTGTTGTAGGACTGATCCCCGTGGTTTCTGGATTATGAGCATGTGCAGAGCAGCCCAAGGTAGAGCCGTGCATGCAGAGCGAGCACACAGACGTGCCTCGCAATGCCATGTTTGTGCATGTGTGCCTACAACTGAGGAGGATACAGCCAGCCTGCCTGCCTTGCTGATTTAACTGATGTTTTCTTGTTTCTGTTTCAGCATTCAGGATAAGTCCTTCAACACGACAGCTTTAGCAGAGTAAGTGAACACTTTAAAGATGTCCTTATTTTTGAACAAGGATGATGAGTTTAGTTAGCGTACAGAATAATTGTGAGTGGCATGTGAGGAGTCCCAAGCTATCTGTCATATATCTTGAGTTTTCTGTAATGCAAATATATTATTGACTGTATGTGAAGGATTGCATAAAGCTTCTGCCTCTAAATGCTCTGTGACTATTTAGCAGTGAAATACCTTTTTTGGGAGAATGTATGCTGGGTGCACATCACACATATTTAAGTGCATGATTTTCAGTGTTGGATAAACCTCCTGTCAAAATACTGCTCATTTCTGGTGCTGATGATCCTGTCAAACACAAGCATGCCTGTTTTCTAAGGACGCATGGTCTGTACTTACCACAAGCATTGTTAGGAAAAAAAAATCATTGGGAAATATTTTGAAAAATTCCTATATGTTATTTAGACAGGCCAAGTAGCAAAAATGTCATTTCTTTGTTATCAGTTTCATAAACTCCTTAGATGGCGTTTTGTATATTTCATAACCATAAGGATGTATATGTTGATTTTTCTTGTTGTTTTACAGAGACAACAGAACAAGGGGGGACATTAGAAAGTTAGAAAGACAAACCCTCTAGGAACTATTGCAAATGAAACGACCTTTGTCTTATTATAGTTTAAACCACTTCAATATTGCTGTCCTGTGCATTTCTATTTTGCATGCTTTTGATTGTTTCAAAAGCTTTTGGGGAAGATTCTGCAGCAGTAAGGAACCAAACTGTTTTTCAGGAGGAAAATGATGTATGGATTTTTTTGTGTATTAGGTGAGTTTTACACTGCTAAAATGCTCATAATCTAAAACCCCCCAGCTGGACAGTGAGCTGTTTGCTGAGTGCTGTGGGGACAGGGGACACTCTGAAAGCAGGCCAAGTTGTATTTATCTGAGCCATCCCTAAGCATTGTCATAACCTCTACAGGTAAAGTAATATTTCAAAGGGATCTAAAGAATTTCACTTTCTTATATTGCTCTACTTTATTTGCTTATATTTTCTTGCTTTATTTAAGATTTAAATTCAGTCACACTTTTTGTGTGATTGGGACAGATATGGAAGGTTTGAACTGAAGCTAATAAACCATGAAGGGGTTTTTGTTTGCTTGTATGCTTGTTTGTTTTCATTTCTGGTGTTCCTGTTAGTTAAGTGATGAATTGTGGTCTGTAGAATTATGGGTGGTCCCCCCTTCACAGAAAAATAGCCAGACTACAAATAATATATTTTTCATATTTTTTTCTCCTTCCCTTTTCTCTGTCCCTAAGTACATCCATTGTTTCCTGTCGAGATTCCCCTGGAGCAGTCCCTCAGCCTGCCTCACCCCTGAGGTTTCTGGGACCTGAAGGTGATGGCTTTTCTCTGTGGGGCTTCACATTAAACCCAAGCTGGGAGTGTGGTGCCAGCCCTGCCTTGGGGAGGTGGAGAGGGGTTGGATCTCCCTCATTTTTTTCAGCTGCTGTTGGTTCTTTTTTGTGTGTTTAATCTTCTATTTCCAAACAAAGGGGTAGAAATGTGCTTTTAGAAAAAAAGCAGGTGAAAAATGGTATCTGAACAGCATTGTCCAGTTGAACAAACTTGGTTTCCAGAGTTGCCTTCCCTAAATCTTGTTTGGAGCTGTCCCCCAACACCTGCTTTTCAGAGCTGCTGAGGACACACAATTCTTACTTATTTCAGCACTTATTGTTTGTGTTGTCCATCTCTGAACACAGATGAAAATAGATTTATTTAGCAGAAGAAAGAGAGAGCTTGCCATGCAAATCTAGACCTCCTAATTTACCAATTTATCTCTTTATTTGTGACAAAGGCAAAGCCAGGGGTTCCTGAATGACATAAAGCCAGTGGCACAGCACTCTCAGGAACATTTCTCTGGACAAGATGAGTGCCTGGGGGTGCAAAGCTCCCAGCAAGCCATGCATGCAGCCTGGTTTGGGAGCTGTGCACGTGAGCATCTGAAAGGTCAAGGCAGCAAAAGGGAGCAGCATTCACTCTGTTCTGAAATGGCTCCTGTGGGAAAGTGAAAATGGAAGAAAGTTAAAGAAGCTGGTCCCATTAACCCAGAGACCCTGGAGGAAACACAGAGACAGTAGTACCCAGAGTCAGAGCAACACTCCATCCTGACTCTGGCCAACGCCATAAGGTCAATAATGGATGTACTTACTTGTGAGAGATACCACTCAGTCAGTAGCTGGATTGGGCACTGAAGGGAGGGGATTCACATCACTGGTTTTGTTGAAAGACAGCTCCTACCCAATGTAAGCCTCAACCCATTTGGATTTCTGACCTGAAGCTGTTGTGGCATATTCTCTGGTGGTTTAGGAAGATGCTGCTGCAGTTTTTTGGTTGGTGGGATGTCTCTCTGCTACATGGCCACAAACTACCTAAAGACTTACCAAACTCTCGAATATCACCCTATCTATTAAATACAGCTAAAGCTAGACAACAAGGTTTACAAGTTACTGCTGAGAGGAAAGGAAGGTGTGCATGTTTGTTTTGGTATGTGCAGACAGACGGCATGAACACAGGAGATGCATTTCTTTAAGAAATCAAGGTAAAAGCACTCCACGATTTAATGATGGATATTTGCATTATATCACAAATTCATCTTTTTAAAGGTCCTGCTATGGTCCTAGCCTCAAGCACTGTCTTGTGTGAGTGAGCTCTCAGCCTCCTGGTTATTATTTATTCTTGCACAGACAAAAACTTCTGTTGGAAATTTTAGACTGTGTTGCTTCTGAACTTCCTCAGGATCTTTTCAATTTTGTGATGGTCATTGTACTCTCTGACTCATTATTGCTTATCTTTCCTACCTATTGCCATCCAGTTACTCAAATACATTTTGTCACACTCACTTTAGTTGTTTGTAAGTTGTGTCTTGTTTTATGACTCCTGTCAGTTGCTGGATGCTGAGTTAGGACCTCTGCCTGTTGAGATCACCTCCTGACAGCCTGCTAAGCTCCCCCAGCTAAGGAGAGCACTCCTTAATTGGACTTGGCTTGGCCACTGAACCTGTGCTCAGCCATCCATTGTCCCTCCAGAGAGTGTTCCCCATTGCCAAAGTGGTCTTTCAGAGCTGAAGGCTGCCAGGTGAGGTGACTGGTGAGAGGAGTGGGGAGCAAAACTGGTGGCAGAGCTGCTTCCTCCCACCTCCTCTCTCTGAGGCACACTCAGGAGGGAGAGTTTGTCCCTTTAGGGGGTCCCTGGACTTTGCTGGCCCTGGCTTGGCTCATGGTGCACATCTCACTTGGTGGCACCTTCTCCTGTGTCTGTGCTGGGAGCTCTATCCATCCAGCTCTGACCTTGCCACTGTCACCTCACTATGCACTTTCTTTCTGTTGTTTCCTCCCTCTGAAATATTCCTTCTAGCTCTCCAGCCATATTCCTGGTTCCTTTCACACTGAGCTTCCTCACTGAAACCCCCCAGTGTGTCCTGTGCCCACCCATTGCTGTTTCCCATGAGGCCAGACGGGAAGCTGTGACTGGCATCCAGAGGCAAACAGATTTCTACAGTGAATTTTTCCATTTTGCACATCAAGCCCTGTCTTCCATCCATCACCTCCCTTTGCCATGTGGGGAAAGCTGCACTCATTGCAGGAATATTGTGTGATCAGGGGGATCTGCCACTGTAGTTCTCTGCTCCAGTTGTGAGCAGCAAATGCTTTCATGCATATGCTGATGTATTCAGGAAGTGTAAACACTTGAGTGGCCCTTTAAATATTTTCTGCTGCAGTCTGACTTTTGATATAGACACCAGCAGAAGACTGGTGGGGAAGAGGAATATATTAAAGCCCTTGCCATCAAATTGCAATGCAGAGCTATGGATGTGTCACTTAATGTACTCTCTTCTAAGTGGGGCAGTTCTTCTCAAAATTTGACAAGTCAGCAAAAGTACAGGCTGCTTCCCCCATAATGAAGAGATTCCTCTGTCAGAAAACCTCAAGGGATCCGGGCCTCCTTAGTGTCTGTGCCCTGTGAGTATGAACTGAGGGTGAGGAGAGGGCCCTGACTTTACCCCATCAATGCCAGGATTGATGTTTGCGTATTTTAGGAGTGCATGCTTATGGATGCATGTTTGTTTAAAGGACTGCTCATGGGCTTTGCAGACTAAATCATCCTGCAAAGTTGAGCCATGCAACCACAGTGTCATGTTCAGCTCTCAGTGGTTGTGGTTTAGGATATTTATCCAGACTTCTCTTTTGATTAGGCAGCCTTAGGACAATTCTTTTGTTTGTAACTTAAAGGAAGTAATTGATTATGATTGTTCTGGCATCTTAAGAAATAGTGCTACTTTTAAAGACTAAGTGTCACTTCATAATTTAATTGGGGATTCTTTTTCCTGCTCTAATATCAGAGTTAATACTTTTGTGAGTTTGGGAGAACAATATCCTTAGTTGTGTCTAATTATTTTTGAGGTTAATGTGAAGTATATTATAAGCAATTAGAATACAGAAATTCTTGTAATTTTCCTGTGCTTCTTATGGTAACATCTGAATTCCTTGTAATTATTTCCATTTCTCTGAAAATGATATACCAAATTGTGCACACTTAACATCTCAAATCCTTTTCTTCCTCTGAGATTTGGACTATCATGGAGTAGCTATGGCAATAAATGACCCTAAATAAAGCGTGAGGAGAAGAAGAAATGTGTTTATAGTTTGAACTGCACTGTAATGTTATTAAAAGCTGAGTTTCTGCAGCTGGCAGAAAATCGGTAATTATCTTGTATTCATTTTCAAGGTGTGACGGGTATTCAGACTCTGTGCATGAAGATCAAGCAGGCAGTTCCAGTCCCAGGTACTCTCCTCTAAACTTTGTCTGAAATCCATTGGCAGCAAATGAAGCTGTGGCTTCTGTTAAACCATTAGAAAGAAACCTTTATTCTCAAAGGATTGCAGAATTTCTGGGGTATGACCTGCAAAAGCTGTTAGTATTTCTGGGAAATACGTATTTATCTTGTGTATTTTTTTGTGATGAATATGAAGAATAATTACTGTTGTTATATAAGTAAAAATATTATGGTCTGTATTCTTAACTTCACATCATACTCCTGTCATTCAGATGCAGCTGTGGTGCTTATACACTGAATTTTACTGTACAGCAGCTGGTACAAAGCAGTAGTAAGCAGAGTTTTCCAACTGTATGAGGATATACTCATTGCTGAATGTGTCTGGGAAAAAAAATTCCTTCAAATTGTAATTTTACTGAAGTATTTTTGAGGAATGCCTCTCTCATGGCTATGTTAGTATATATTGACTGCTAGGGTATGCAACTTAACTTTTCAGGAAGGTTTTAAAATCAGAGGGTACATTAAAATTAGCAACACTGTACATTGTTGGCGTGCCCGTGGGCTATAAAGCTGTAACTATAACAACTGCCTTGGAGCACACTTGCAGAAGGCATGGCCAGCAATGGTGTTCAACTCCATGGGCACCCTGCAAGCATCCATCTGGATGCTGATGGGCCACAGATGGAAAGTGAGTTTGGCAGCTCAAAATCCTTGGGAGAAAACATTGAACTAGCAAGTTATGGTTTCTTAAAAAAAACCCCAAAAAACAAACATCTCAGGGAGATTTGATTCAATAGCCCTTGACTCCCTCAGCTGTGGAAGTTTCACACCAGGAGAGAGGTGCTCTCCCAGCCAACCATCAGGATGCTGCCAGCTGAAGCTAACATCTGAAATCCCACCTGGAATCTAATCTAGAGGCAGGGATTTTGGAGCAGCAGTTCTGCCCAGCTCCCTCTGCCAGCTCCTCAGGCAGCCTCTCCTTCTGCATTGCGGTAACTTGGTGGTGCCAGGGAGAGGCTCCCAGGGGAGGGCAGGAGACCAGGCTGAGGCTGGAGTGATGCTGTGCAGGACACTAGCAAGGTCCCCTTGGAGAGAGCTTGCACATTGTGGTCTGGGTGGGGATTGAAAATGTCTGTTCCAGATCCCACACTAAGCATCCATGGGTAACAAGGTGAGGTGTCTGTTCAAGCCACCAGGTGTGCTTTTACACAGGAGAATGTTTTCTCCAGACACATCTCTGGCTGTTCAGACCTTACTCTGAGTTGTTCCTCCTTCCCTTTGTGCAGTGGCCCTCAAAGCCAGAGACCATCAGAAGGGAAGTGTGTTGTAGAGAGGAATTGTTGTCTGTGATGGTATTTTTGGGGAGATTATAACTTACTGTGAATCATTGGGTGGAGGAATTCTTCTGCATGAATAAGATCTCAGATTTTATTTGGGGAATGTGAACTGTAGGTCTGAAGCCCAAGAGTGCCTCTAAAGCTAATATTTTAGTAACTTCACAGCTGTGTAATAATGCTAACAGTAGTTTAAATCCATTACTGTGTGTAGACCACTAAACTTAGTGAAAGCAATATGCCATAAATAGCTAAGATCTTGTTGCTCTTCTTCCTTCATAATGTTTTGACAGGTGTCTGAAATCCTGCCTGATGCATTTCAATTTTATTTTCTTACAGAGATGATGATAACAAAGAAAATTACCCGGATAACTCTGCTGTCTTAGAGGAAAGGCAGCTGCCTTGGCAAGACACTCAGCAGCACAAGCAGCAGATTGTAATTGACTGCTCTCTAAAGCCTGAAATGGGCAACTTAAAGCTGCGGAAACCTAAGCCCATTGCCAAGATAGAAAATGGAAAAAGCCATGAGGAAAGTCAGGTAAAGAATTAAACATACCAGGGGTAGGCTTGTGGCACAATGTCTAAGCAACTTTTGAAATGCAAAGAGGGACTTCCTGGTAATTCATGGTGTGATTTGAGGCTCCACAATAATCTACCCTGATTTCCAGGGACCTGCAGTCTGCAACCCTCCTGTAATTACAGTTTCTTTCAGCCAGGGAATTACAGGGAGGGTTGTGCTTCAACTGCTTTCAGAAGTGAGTGGAGAGCACAGCTGAAGATGTGCAAATATTTCTCCTTAGTTTTCCTGTGTTTCCTTGGACCAAATGCAAAAGCTAGGTAGCTGCAACGATAGATTGGACAGTTCTGTTTTGTTTATTTGATCAAGGATGTCTTACAGTGGTATTTTGGCTGCAAAGAGAGAGATTCCATGGTTTTCTTTCATCTTAATTTCCATTTTTCTCATATTTAAACAGTAAGTCCATACCAATGCAGTAGGATCCTGGTAGCTGGGCTACCCCCCACCATCTTCCTAGGTGGAGCTGGGGGATCAGAACAGTAAATTTTGTAAAAGGTGTTAAGGAAGACTAGAAATGAGGAAGCTTCTGCTGCTGTCTCTGGAGGTACATTTACTCTGTTGACTCTAGAATTCCACCTCTCATCAACTGCTGAAAATGCCTCTGTTCTTCCCTGGTGCTTCCCAAGTGGTGTTGGATGTATGGTGTAAGGGGTAGAGCTCTAGTGCAGATTTAACCCCTCAGCTGGAAATATTCTCATATCCAAGACAGTTAATATTAATGCTGGTAGGTTTGTTGGTCTGCAGGAGGCACAAGGCCTGACATCTGCAAATACAGATGTCTGTGTTTGCATAAAACTGTGCATACACAAATACAGATGTCTGTATTTCCATCCCTTCTTTGCTCTATAACATATTTGGCTACTTTTTGTATATGTTTTTGTTTTTGTATGTGTTTTTGTATATGTTTTTGTCTCCTCCCTTCTTGTTTGTGGATAGAAGTTTGCAGAGTTCTTTCTGAAGTGCTTCAAACCTATCATAGACTAGGAATTATTTTGGACCAAGTTTAGAATGGGATTTCATAATTTTAGACAGAATGTCTTACTTCTAAGTGAGAACTGTCCTTTGGAATCCCCGAAGGAAAATGAAAAGCAAATGGCATTATCACAGTCTCCTTTGGAATATCAATGTCAAACTCTTGCCCTAAGCTTCCTGCCTGTTCTTCTGGAGCTCATCCAGAAGTAAAGCAGTAACTGGAGTTTTATTTTGTGACTGTACTGCATTACTGGGAAATATTATTTAACCTGCAGGGAGATGAGGTGTGCATGTTTATCAGCTGAAAAGAAAGAATGATGGGAATTGTGCCCTGTGAAGAGCAAGTGGAGGCAGATCAGGAAGAAGAGTGATGAGGAAGCAGCAAATGGGGCAAGGTCTGTCTCATAGGTCATCTGTTGATCTTTCAGCCTCTTCTGAGCCCCCTGTGTGTGCCCTGCCTGTGCCTCTCACCCAACAAAAGCCAACACAGCACAGATTTGCTGCTCTGTGGCATTTTACATGGTCCCAAGGGGTTAACTGGTAAAGTTTTTTTCATGGAAAACTTTTTGAGTGTAGAATTAGACTGCTATAAAATACCAGTGTGACTTAAGCATGCAGCCTCTGAAAGGAAAAACGGCAGCTAATTTTCACATGACTCAAGGGCTTGAATTAGGAAAGACAGAAGTGATGAAACACTGTAACTGCATCAACCTTTCTTGGTGAAACCCCTTGCCACCAAGGCACTGGATGGGATAGATGGTGTACTCCCAAGCAGCTGACAAACAGCATTTTCTGAGCATGCATTTGTGAAAGAAAAGCAGGATGCACTGCACATATCATTAAACTTTTCATCCTTGTTTCCCTGAGATTATTGACAGAGTGCTTTTTCAGCAGTCTCCTCTCTTCCCCAGCCTGACTCCTCTGTGGCATCAGAAAGAGTGACAGCAGAGCAGTGACAGAATCTCTGTTAAAGGTGTTGCTCTGATAAGCCAAGGAACTGTTTGCTATTCACTCCTATGTGTTATAAGCCCATGAGCTGCTTTTACAGAGAATTGTCCTTTTAAAATTAGAAGAGGCTACTGGGAGATGAGCAATCTCATGTATGAGCAAATAAGTTTGCTGCATGTGTTGGAAGGATTAAAGTCTTTTTGGATGGGAACCATTTTTGTGTGCCTTTCTAGTTGTGAGAATCCATTGTGGAAAGGTCACTGAGTGGGAACAGACAGCTGTGATCAAGCAGAGGAAAGATGGCCAGCTTGAGGATTTTGATCTTCACAAGGCTCTCAGCTGAAGTGGGATTCCTATGCCTCTGATATTTTTGGCATAAGTGTAGCCCTGTGGTCATGTGCCTTTAGTCTTCACAAAGAAAAGGTTATTAGATTTACACTGATGATTAAAAAACCCAAGTGTAATAAAAGAGCAGCATCAGGTGACTTCACTTGACCACTTCTCAGATGACAAAATATCACCAGAATAAAGCTGTAGTTTGCATGTTACCTGCAGTTATTTCCCTGGGGGCAGGAGCTGGCTCTGGAGGCAGCTGTAACCTTTCCAAACAGAGTATGGGAAGAGAGGAGGCTGCTGGAATGTGACTGCACTGCTGTACTCCAGCTCTTTGGTTTCATCTTTCCCATAGTTCCATGAGCTTCCTTAGCAATTCTGCAACACTCATCTATAGGAAATCAAATTAATAGGATTTATTTGACTTCAAAGGTGAGGAAGCATATGCCCAGAATGTACTCCAGGGAGTCAGGGTGAGAACAGATGGTGAGGAATAGAAAGTCTGTTTTCCTTGCCCATTCCTTTCTCCTGTCACTCACCTTTGGTGCACAGTCATGAGTATGGATTCTTGAATGAGCCATCTTCAAATTCCCTATTGATACTGGGGCATATTTACAGAAGGACACCAAACTTCCTAGCTAATGGGCACAGACAGTAAAAGTTCAGTTTTAAAGTCTTATTATCAAGGTAAATGGCTATAAAAATGAAATGGTGGCTTGGCAATCAGTGCCTGGAGATGAGAATGCTGAAAACAGCTGAGTTAAATTTTGTATTTTGAGTATAAATGGAGTGTGCAAATTGCTTGGATGTCAAAGAACTTCCAATAATTTGACATTGAAATTGTGATTTTAAGTGCATAGTAATCAAAAAGCCAGAGCTGATGTTGACACATCAGCTGCAAAAACACATAAACACATCAGGCAGTCTGCAAGTTTTGCTTCGATTTCTGGGTATACTCAGTTTATGTTTATTATGATGCAGCTTCGTTGTAGAAGTCATCCTCTTTAGTGAAAAAGAAACAAAAATGCACTAGAAGACTGAGCTCTGCTGTAGGTGCCTGTGACACATCAGAATTTCACTGCTCTTTAGAAACAGGGATTGCAAGTTCCCATCTGAAGAGTCCTATCCCAACTTTTGACTTTCATGCATCCAACCAAGCTTTGAAACTGGAGCAAAGTCGAGTACATTGCTTTAGCAGGGAAGGGAGCTCTGTTGTTTTGCAGAGCACGTTGTATTTTAATTTTTTAAACTATTAAATTTTTTAAACTATTTTTAGACTAAAATATTGGATTACAAAAGCTAATAAAGAGGTAGGAAAAAAGTCCCACTTTGATTATCACATTTTCAAAGATCTTTGCAATGCAAAGGAAATATTACAACCCATTTCATAGGTAAAGAGACTAAGATGTGCCAAACACATCTTTTCACAGCCCTACAACTGGTGTTCAAAAGCTTGGAGTTAAATGGATTCTTTTCTCATTCTGTTCTTTTACTCAGTTTTTTGGACTAAATTGCCTTTTCTATTTTCTCTGTAGCAGATTGGATGATGTGACTTTTTTTCCCCTCAGTGCCTTTCCCTCTCCCCAGAGTAATACTCTATTCATAAAGCTACATATAGGCTAGGGAAGAGAAAGAGGAAAATGGTTAAATTTTATGTATCTTATTTAAGTGAACTGTGCTTGCCTTTGTCAGACAGACTTTTTTTTGATCATGACCAAGTAATAAAATCTTAATAACGTGTGAGTAAATAATTTCAAATAAATTCTCTGTATAGAACCTCTTAGCTCTGAAGCTGACAGCTGTTATTTAAGTAATAAACAGAAAAGTTACAGTCTGCTTTGGTTTCAGAAACTGTTCTCCAGTGAAGTAACATACTACTTTGTTTAGAACCTTTTATCTTCTGTATTCTCCAATTGTTTCCAGAGTAATAGCAAAAAATAAAAATCCTCAACCAACATCTGGTCTCATGGAGCATTTTTTTCCTGAAGCAAAATATTTAGCTAGGATTGGATTGCTACTGACAGCTTTTCATTTTTTTCTCTTTGTGCAGGAGCTGGAGTGTGCACTGCCAGGCCTCTCAGAGTGGCAGGGGAAGGCTGGATCCTCAGCTAATAACTATGCACAGAATGTGGCTTTGAAATGCCAGGAAGCAGTCGTGAGATTCCAACCAAGGTAACACTTGGGATAACACAGCACATCTCACTTCTGATTAACTGTAGGAAAGGCTAATTCATTTGCTGCCTTCTGCATAAAATATTCAGACTCCTGGCTCATGTTGGCAGTGGATTCTATATTTATACGTCTAGGACTGTTTGGAGAAAGCAAAAGGGATAAAGATAAGATGCAAATTTCATCATTCTTTAAACCCCTTACATCTGAAGCAGAAAGAACATCCTTAGTTTAGAAACTTCAGTTCCTCTGTGCCAAGTTTCAAAAATACTTCTCCGCTTCTTTTCTTTTCCTCCCAGTGCTGAATTGTCTCTTTTTCTCAGAGCTGCATTCTCTGAGACATGGGGATGGGAACCTTCACACCTGATTATAGCAAGGGTATCTATTCATGTACAGTTTAGACTCTGGGTGCTGTGGCAGCTGTGCTTGTTCTGGTGCTGGAAGGGCACCATGTATTCAGGTCTGGCATTAACTGAGTCCTGATGGCAGGTAACTCAGCTGGTGATGGGGTAACTCAGCTCTGGTAAGTATTGGAAAGTTTCTACTTTCGTCCATCATGGCCAAGCAAAAGGCTAAAAATGGGGTTTCAGATCACCCAAACGACCAGTGAAGGTGTGTCCTAAGGATAAGATTTAGTCCTTACTGAATCTGGGGGCACTGCTTTACAAATTTTCCCTGTTCAGGTGCTGGTTTGGCTCTGCTTTTCTGTGCAGAGTTTTTGTCAGGTGGGCCAGGTCTCTGCTCTGTCTTGATGTGCATGACAGCCTTGGTGCTCTGTGGCAGTCTCTGGCTCCCTTTGGAGGGTCTGAAGCAGCAGCAGTCCATCCATCCCAGGGATGCCCAGTGGCTCAGGGCACAGCTGGCTGACAGCTGGAGCTCACTGGCTCCAGGTTTGTTTGCAGTCAGGAGCCATCCAATGGCACTTGGGTGCTTTATGTGACATTAAGTGGTTGCCTTCTCCACAGCTTTTAGGAGGCAACATTGTAAATGATCTTAATTTGTGCACTCAAAGGAAGGTTTAGCAGAATGAAAGAGCATTTAATTAGCTTGGACAACAAAGTGCTTTTGCCCTCCAATGCGTGTTTGTGCAATTGAAACACTGCATTAGAAACACAGGAAGTGTTTCTAATTAGGAAGCCTGCCTTCTCTTTTTCTGGAATTCCTTATGCAAGGAAAGAATCCCATGGACTTCTTGTAAGGAGGAGCTCACTGAGTGTGGTGTCAGACAGTCAGACCTACCCAGTGGCTCTGCTGTTCCTGTATGGAGAGGTAGTAAAATAACTGGGTAATTTTGAAAGGAACGTGATGAAACACACAGACTTTAAAGATAGAATAGAGGGAGTGTGCATGAATAAAACAGCAACCACAGCAAAGCTCCCCTGTCCACTTCAACAGTTTGGCCTTTTTAGTCTGCCTGGTATTTAACCATTTTTCACTATGCTGTTTATTCTTGTTTAACACCGTGGTAGCTCCTTAGAAAGCCTGCTATCCACAAGGGCTAAATCTGTTAGGTGATGGTGCCTGGATTTGTCATTCTAATTGCTGTGAAAACACAGTGATCAAATATCAATTCTAGCCATGTTTCTGTTTGATTACATTATGAAAAAAAAAGGAAAAAAGTAGGTTTTTTTACTCTCAAAAAAAGAACTTTAAATGAAGAGGGGAGGGGAGGGACACACTGCTTCAGTGGTGTCTCTATACACCTCTCTCTGCATATCAGATGTGTAGGGGGAGGACAGGAGGAAAAGGATTTATTTCTGTCTGAAAAGAAGGATGAAGGTAGATTGTTTCTAGTGCATCCTGTTGTTACTTCTGCTTTATTTATTACTGCAGGGGGCACTAGCTCTGCCATTAGTCTCATTGGGGATTAAAGGTCTAAATATCTCTGAACTCTACAGAGGTTTTTAAGAAATCTGTTCTCGTGAGTGTGAGGCAGCTAAAAAAGAGATAATTTTAACTCTTAATATAGATTAAAGACTGCTGAAATACGAAAAACTTTTCAGTGCAGTTCCTGTGAAGCAGAAAAATCTAAGTTTAGGATATCCTAACAAAGGATGCTCATAAACAGATGTGTGACAGAGAAGAACAAACCAGGACATGTAAGAGCAACAATCCACAGAATTATGACTGAGAAGTGTGTATTGTTTCTTTGAGGGGGTACTTACATTTTTTGCTGACCACTGAAACAACAAAGGAAAGGTTTTGTGGGATTTGAGGGAAATGGAAGAGTAGACTTGAGGAGATTTGCAGCCAGAAGAATAAGGGAATAGTGTCTTGTTTTTGGCTAAGCTGTAGCTGACCTGTGAAGCAAGGATTTCAGTCTCAAGTGGTGTTTCTCTATGTATGACCTATGAAGATCAGCATCAGTTTAGTATTTGAAACATCATCTGCATGGTCTTAGAATAGTATTCTAATTTCTAATCACTACATTGATTACAGTGAGTACTGCTCTGGTCATTGTGTGTAGCTGGGTTTGGATAGGGGTGCAATATAATCTGCACCTTGATAGAAGGTAGATAAAAGTTACAAGCAGGTCCTGGGAACAAGTAAAGAAATTGCCTTTTTTTTAACAGATACTAGAAAAGCCAGTATGGAACAATACTCATGATTACAAACAGCTATCCCTGCCAACTGGCTTCTCAAAGGCAATCAGGAAAAGTGGGGTGGGCTGCAGGCTGTGTGCAGTTACCTGAGCAGGGCCTGGTGCTTTCCTCAGATGCCTCTTAGAGAGAGAGGAGGCTGAAACAAAGCACCCCTGGGCAGTGGGAAGGTCAATGCTTCAGCCAAGGCTGCATGTCAAGTCAGTGGGGAATTCAGAACTACAGCTTGGGGTGAAGTTTTCTGCCAAAGAAACGTTCCTGAAAGTTCCCCCTCTTCACCATGCCCCAAATAAATAAAATTCATTTAACAGGACTTCTCTGGTCCCAGGGCTGGTCCCTATTCTGCGATTCTGTAAATCTATTTTTGGCAGAGGCTGTCGGGTGGTGGTTGCTGTCATACCTATGATTGTTCTGCAGAAGTGGAAACGCTGGCAGCCCTGGGCTGCCCTGGGTCTTGGGGTCAGCCAGAGCCTCCCAAGGTTTCTGTGCTTCCCTGAGGGGAGGCCAAGCTCTAGCAAGGCTTTCAGTATTTAAGTTTGCAAAGCAAATATATTTTGAGCGAGCAGTTCAGGTGAGAACTCTTGTGGTTTCCAGGCCTTCTGCTGAGCAGCTACAACTCAGAGATGAGTGGGAGGCCGCAGGGAAGCTGCAGAAGGGCTGATGTCCCCATGCAAACACGCATGGCTGAGGCAGTGCCTGAGAGGCTGCATTTCTTCACCTGCACAGGCAGCCAGGTGAGCAGGAGAAAAGTTGATTGACCAGTTCCTAAGAAGTGATTGACCAGTTCCTAGGAACAATTTCTTCAGAGGTGTTGGTATTAAAATACCAGTGCTTGTGGTTCCAGTGATACTTCTTGTACCAAGGCATGGAAAAGTCTCTGAGCAAGCCTTTGGGTTGCAATGCAATTTAAAGACAAAAAAAGCAAAAGGGGGGATGGGGGAAGAAGATAAGAACATCTCTTGCTGCAGCCCCAGTAAAGACTGTGCCTGCTGAGTACAAGAGCTGCTCATAGTGAGAATAACAAGGGCTGGCTGGGTTACAGAAGGGCTGGGACCAGTGAGACAGGCACTGCTACTCTGCCTCTCTGTGCAGGTGTGCACTTTATGTTCACCCCACAGCCTGTTGCAATTCTGCATTGCTTTCTGAGGACTCACAGGTACGCTTTTGAAGCATCCACCTGCAGCCCCGTGTAGAGGCATTTGGATTTGATAACGTTTTTTGCCTTTTGGGAAGGTCTCAGAAAGGAGCCTTCTGTTTTCTGGGTGCTGGGGTGTGCTGTGGTGTGTTCTGCACTCCTTTGAATGCATCTGCTGTAACTCTGGACAGGCTGAATCAGTCCCCTGGCAGGGAACTGACACTTCCAGCTATGAGCTGTTCACCTTCCAGGTCACCCTCATGGTGGGAAGGGTGGAACTGGCTCCTGGCCTGGACACAGGGGAGGAGTACTGGGCCAGGATAGACTGAAGGTGACTCTGGAAAAGGAGTTTCATCCCACAGAACACTGTGAGGTTGATGGGCAGGACTTACCCTGGCAACATCAATGCCAAGGCTCCTCTCACATGTGGCGTTGTGGGGTATAAACACACAAATATCCTAGAGATGGGGATTGTGTGATCAGAGTTGGACTGCAGTGACATTTGCAAGTCACAAAACGTAATGCTCCCTTCTGGGTTTCACAGAGGAAATATGGTGGGGATTTGCTTAGGTTATCTTCAAACATTTCCCCCAACTTTTAAAATGATGTGGTTTTATTTGAATTTTATGCAGGTTTAAAAGTGATGGTGTGCATAATTCAAAAATTCACATGTTCTGGTCTGTTTTTTAAACAGCACAGTGCTCATGCAAATTTATGTCCCCCTTGAAGTCTGGTAGGAGCTCTGTTATGATAATTAGAATTTAGATTCTTTTTTTTGTTATATCCACAAGTCTCAAATGTTCATGTTACTTATTGCATCTTTGCCATCTCTGTCATGGAGAAAAGGATAATTCTGCCAAAGCCAGAGTCTATAAAGGAGGGTAAGAGACATATATTTGAGTAGTAGCCACAGAGAGAATTTAATTTTCATTATTTTATAGGATATAAATTATACAAAATAAGGGTCCTTGCAATTATTCAAAATTTCAGCTAAGGCCTGAAATAATTTTAATGTACTCAGCAAAGATGGAAAATTAGGGCTTGTTCCTGCTGCTTTTGAAGTTAATGGATATTTTATGATTGACTTTTAATGAGAGTAGGATCCAAACCATAGTTATTAAACTGTAAGCCCTGTGTTGCCTGGTGACAATCAGAAAACCTGCATCTGCCTAGCAGAGCAATAAATCTTGGTGAAAATGAAAAAGCACACCCCAAAACACTCTGTGTAGAGTAAGATCAGCTCAGCATACGAGACTGAAAATATAAATGCTTGTGACACAAAAATGGTTATCTTAATGATTTCAGTATCTCCAGGATCCAAAGAATGCATAAATAAGAGCATCTTATTCCAGTATTTCTAGTGTAAAAGGAACAGTAAAATTAAAGATTAAAGGCATCCTAAAACAGCTGGCAAAAAATCAACCATTTGCTTTGAAAAGTTAAATACTGAAAGCCTTGCTAGAGAGGTGGCACCTCGTGGCTGCTGTAAACCTTTCACTCTCCAGTGTGCAAGACTTGTGAGTGATACAGCTGTGAATGATGTAAAACTTCATACAGTTCCTGTGCAAAGTGCTGCTGGCATTTACTGTTCGCTTTTGTCTTCCTTTAAAAATTTTGTTTTAATTTTATTAAGGAGAGTTCCCTTTTGCTGTGTTATGCACGCTGAAAGGAGTCATCCAAATGAATACAGAAGTTTACAAATCTGACATGTGCTGTTTTTATCCTTTCCTTCATGTCTAGCTCTATTTCAATGCAATAAATCACCCTAAATGTTTTTTCTTCATTAATGAATTAGTTCTTCATCTGTTTGTAGCCTTGCAGCTGCCTCCTTACACGTTATTAAACCAAACTACAAATATTTCACTCTTTCCTATTAAATTAGTCCTTTTGCTGTTCTCATGACTCATTTCTGTTCCTATGGGAATTGCACATCTTGGATCCTGTTTGGAGCCAAGTGATTGTTCACCCTGGTGTAGCTCTCTGATCTGTCTGGTTTGGTAAGAGAAGTAGCATAGCCATCATTCCAGTCTTTAAATGCCTCACAAATCCAGGAAGAACTACAACAAACACCTCTGCATCTCTCTGTTCCAGTTTTGAAGTCTCCAGAGGCTTTTACAGCTCTTTCTTTTTGCTGGGATGACTCTGAGCCCAGAAAAATATGAATTATTTTGTGCAGAGGATCTTGGGTTTTGTGTTGGGTGTGGCCACATCTCTGAGGTCTCCAGGGGCCAGCAGACATCACCACCTTCTCAGCACTGACAGATCTCATTCTCTCAGACAGCTGCAGTTATCTTGCTACCCCTGAGTCGAGACTCAGGTTGTGGTACACCCATGTCAGGCTCTAAATGTCGTGTGGAAAACCTCAGCCTGTTCTGGGGATGGACAGAGGGGTGGTGGGAGGCTGTTGGGACTGCTCACTCAGTCTGTGGGAGGCTGTTTTCAGGCTTCAGTTTCATTCCTTGCAGCAGTGAATAGCAGCTAACCCTGACAGAGCTGGGAGCTGTGTGGGCCACGTCTGCCTGGATGGGGCACAGCTCCTCAGTGGCACAGGCAGGGGGAAGAGATTTGCCCCTCACTAGTCCAGGGCCTTCCTTTCCTCTCCCCACGGGGAGAACCAGCAATAAACTGAGAGAAAACCAAAGGTGTGACATCTCTGGTGGCAGCAGTGACACTCACCAGAAAATGTGGACATCTCTCTTACAGGATTTCCAGGCACCTGGGGCCTTTCTGAAATTTGCAAAAGCAGAAGACTGGGAGCGTGAAATGCCATCAAATTTAAATATGGAAAGATTTTTTCTTGATGACTGTTCTATGGGAAAATTCTTGTTTCTGATTTAAAGCATGTGGGACAAATTGTGCTTAGATTTAGGCATATGTTTGAGCTTTTTCTTGGCTCACCAAGACACAGATAATACATCCACAGAACTTTTTGACATGACAGAGTGAGCCCAGGTATTAATGTCACAGTTTCCAGGACTTCATTAAGAGTTAAAACGTATTATTTAGGATTCCAGTAAAATCAGTGTTGTTTTAAATGGGTCAAAAAATAGAGACGGTACTTTCATAGAAGTGCTGTTTTTTGAATAAAACAAACTTATTCTGTAATTTATATACACATGTGATGAAAACCTTGAGATATTTGCAGATAGGCAATCTATTGAATGACTTTTTAAATTTTGTTTTGTAGAATAGATCAGAACACAAACCTTTCACCAAAAGAAGCAACCGATCAATTTAACAACTTAAATGAGGTAAGTGTAACCAAAAGTTGAAACACGATATTATAAATTTTGAATAGATGTTTCAGGTTTTTTGTTAATTTTAAGGTCTTGGAATAATGTAATTGCTTAATAATCCTAGGTTGGCTTTTTAATGAATCATTGTAGTCATGTTTTTGGAGAAAAGCTGAAAAGTGTGATATGAATCTGATAAAATAGTTCAAAAGACAGAAGCAAGATATTACAATTTTTTTAAAAGCCAAGTTTAGGTTGCTTTTTGTTTATGCTCAGAAAAGAATCAAACACTCAATATTGACTGAGTGAAGTGACATCTTTCAAGAACGTTTGATTTTTTCCTCGTATTACAGCTCAAAATGGTTCCTCTGTTAAGTATGTTTTGTTTAAAAATAAGGAGTTCTCAAGGTTGCTCCATCCTGCATAAATAAACAATGAACAGTACAAGGGAATCTAAAAGGTGCTCTGGTTGTAAGATGGAAGGAGGGGAGAGCTGAAGAGGGGAAGCAAGGAAAGCCAAGTAACACCAGTGACATTTGAAACAAGCTGCTTTCACAGGGATTATGCCAGGAGCACAGTGTGAGTGAAGCACAAAAAAGCTGTTTGTGTGATCCTGTGGAACAATGGATGAGATCCTCACAGTCAGCAATATCCTGGGAGGGGCAGGGGGGTAAAGCCAAGCTTTGCAGTTTAGAAAGGAGGAAACCCTATTGATGCCCTGGGAAGGCTGACCTGAAACAGAGAGTGGACAGGGCTAGAAAATAAAGAAGATATTTATTGAAAGGCCTTTAGGGTACACCTTGGGCAGGACAAGAGCCTGACCAGGGCTACACCCAAGGTGGACAGAAAATGGTCACAAAATGGATAAACAGTCACAAGATCTTACACTTTTATAAATTTTGGTTCATTTGCATATTGGGGTTTAATTGCCCCCACAGCTTCAAGTTGAGAGGTCTCATCCTTCTTGTTCCTCCCTTCAGTCCACCCTTGTTTGTGCTTTTGGGCCTGAAAGTTGTCCTTGGTCTTCAGCAGGAAAAAGATTTGTTTTGTCTCCCTGCTCTGTGAAGATAGCTCACTAACACTTAATATGAGAACTACCCCCCTAGGCAGCACAGAATCTGAAAAAACATGAAAGTTAAAACTTAAAGCATCACTATCAAGCATCTCCTCACAGCTGGGGACTCTGCACCCCAGCACAGAGTCCGCTCACACTGCAGGGACTGCACAGGACAAGGGAATTACACAGGGAGCAGTTGGGTTTCCTAGTGCAGGCCAAGACAACACAACAGAAGCAGTGGGAGAAGAGAGCCGGGTGAAGAGAAACCCATTCCTGAAATCTCAGGAAAAGAAAGCTTTCTTTCTACAATGAGCCAGAGAACATCTATGTCTATTAATAGATGCCTGACTTTCATTAGGGGAAGACCACAATACGTCCTTTTAAAGGAATTCAGACCTAATCTTTTCCTTGCAGTGAATTGTTCCCTCTGCATTTTGTGTCACTGCTGTGCAGCTCGCTGTAGAAAATCTCAGTGCTGACAAGCAAGGCACATTTAGTGACCAATACAAGGGAGTACTCAGCCTCTGTTGAGCCACCTCAGACCCTGGGGGAAATCATGAAGTTATTGTTTCTTTTGAGAAGCCTCAGTGCAAATATTCACTGAAGCTTCTGCTTGAAAGCCTCTATTTAAAATCCTTGCTAAGGATTCCTTAAAGGTTAAGAAAAAATATTGTAATAAATAAATCAGTGAAAAATACCAATGATTAGATTAGAAATTAAAATAAAATGTTAATAACCAATGAGGAATGAGCAAGGGTCAAAATCTGGTGCTTTCTTTTGCAAAATCTTAGATTTTTTTGTGTCTCAGGTCTATTGCAAACCCAAATGGACCTGTGCCATAAGAAAATAAATTCTCTTTCTGGAATAGAGAAAATGGTGCCTCTCTTGACTGCTCACCCATGGCATTATGCAGACCCAGGGCATATCTTGTTCTATCTTATTGTTGCTTGTTTGTTCCCCATAAAGGAAGTTCAGAATTGAAAATGTCATATGCCTCAAAGCACAAATATTGCCTTAACGGATACTGCAGAGATTTGTTTATGTTGTATAAAATGTGCCTATCTTATTTTAACCTGAATTCTCAGATTGAAATGCTGTTCCAGTGTGACATATAAAAGCATTAATTTCCTTAGAGTGAAAAAAAACTGAACAGGTTGAAATTTGCTCAGTTTCTTCTCAATATGAATCACTGCAAAGGCTATTAAATGCTGAAAATTTGGATTATTCTCCTTCTCTGTCTCAGCTTATTTCATAAATCCAGTAAATCCATCAGTAAACTGGATATAATAGAAGAGCTGCCTTCCTGTCTGGGAGGCACAGGGTGCAGGCATCCTTTTCATCCAGGAACACTGTGTGGGTCAGGGTGTTATCAGTTTATGCAGAAAGCAGGGAGCCTGGGCTTTGCTCCTCACCCCTGCTGTAGCCTCCTGACAGAGTCTGGGCAGAGCTCATGGCTGGGGCACACCTGGGTCCTTTCCCTTTCCCTCAGTTCTTAAATTTATCAAACCTTTGGATGTCCATGAGAATGAAACAAAGGATGCTGATAATAGTAATGCTTTATCAGGGAAAGAAATTCTTTCTAAGGGCAGGGGCTCTCATTTGTCACATGGTCTCCTGTCAGGCTGTGGCCTCCTGGACATGGTGACCAACACATCCCACTGCACTGATGCTGCTGGGCATGGCCCCATGCCATGTCAAGGTACTGCCTCTCAGTGCCACAGCATTTTGGTGATGGACTGGGAGAAATTGTTCTTTCAGTGTCCCACTCTCCACAGGGATTTAACAGTGTGTGGCATTCATCTCTAGATGTAAGAGATTATCTGTTATCTCAGTAATTCCTTGCCCTAAGGCCTCCCCTCTTCATTTTTAATAATCCCTGGTTGGAAGGAGTGAAGATCAGTAGGTCCAGGCTTGGTTGTAGAGAAGGTGTCTCTACTACAGGCTGAGCTTCCTCTGGGAGTGGCAGTCCCTTTGTACTGTGCTTTCTGCAGCAGACAAGGGCATGACAATTCAGTGACTGTTTTTTCTTAAAGTACTATTAAAAATAACAAATGGGTGAGAAGGACCACACTGTTTCTCTTCCTTTCTCCATCTTCCTATAAATATCTTCATTTTACCATTATTTGTAATAATGCGCAATGGTTTTTCTCTAGTGGAATTGGCTTTGCTCAAGATCTTTGAATTGTCAGTTGCTTCAGGAAGACATAAGAAGAGATAAGAAACCTTTGTCCAAGACAATTATAATTGCTTCTTTTTCAAACTTCTAGGATACTCTTCTTAAGAGAAAGCAACACGGCTATTTTTCCAAGGCAATTTATGGATCCATTTGAGATATTAGTATGTCCTTTGATTTGCATTAGCATGGATCAGGAATTACTGCATCAGAAACACTCATGTTAGGCACCAGAGTGCAGCTGGAATGAGCACCAAATCTGAAGTGTTTGAACTGAGATCTTAGCTGACACAGAATGCCACAGCTCAAATTACTGCAATTATACTGGATTTCCATAGGGGCTTTCTCAAACTGATGATGGTGCCTGCCATGGCCTAACTTTTCCCTGTGTGTGTTTCAGCTGTTTGCACTGGCTTCTAACATGTTTATCAACTTCCTTTGACCAGCCATGAGCAGAGGTGGCCCAGGCAGGCCCCACGGACAGGGAGAGTTGTGAGCAGCACGTGCACAGGCTGCTTCTCCCCCAGAGCAGATGTGCTGGCCTTTGTGCTTGGCCTTTGCTCTAAGCTGTGTCTCCTGCCATGTTTCCTGTAAATTTGTGGTGACTTTTCCTGGATAGTGCAGTGTGGCAGTGCCATAACACTCTGCTGTGGTTCAGGAGTAAGGTGGGGTTGGTGGTACAGTACAGATTCATCATCTCCCTGGTAACATCAGGACAATCAAAACTACTTAGTGTTTTTCTCGAATCCCTGTCAAGGACACACTCATGAAAATAGATAAGGTATTTCTATTATTATTATTATTATAGGATTTTTTTTTTAGTGTTTTGGAAGTGGCTGGAAATTTGCCATCCACACACCTTCACCAGATGGGTGAAAAATATAATTTAGAGCAACTGAATATAAAGCAGCTGGTGAAGTACAGCATAAGCATTGCTGAAGTACAATGTTTAACAATGTAGTCTGTGAGAATGCTTTTACACTGCACTTCCCATAAATAATAATGTGTCATAAGGAATAATGATGCAAAGTGAATGTATTTTCTTGAAATGGGATTTTTCTGTCAAATGCTTGAAGTAACAGCCCATGAAGGTTAAGTCCTTTTGTCAGACATTCACTTATGTTTTCCTTATTGGCACATTCTTATGGGTTGTCATCTGTGTTCTTCCTAATTTTCATCAGCTGTTCTTCTGGTAAGGTCTAGGCTGGGATCAGAGTCCTCACTGGTTTGTGACTTTTTGTTTGGTCATCTTTTGCTAGATAATATTAATGACTGTAAAATTCTGCCTGTCTGTGATAATTCCACAGCCACTTCGTTTGGGTTTAGTTGGGATGAGATACACTGGGAAATGAGGACTTCCCAAAACAGTGCCATATGTATGATGCAAGGCAGCACCCTTCCCTTGACAAGGAAATGCATTGCCACCTGAAAACTTTTAGGGGTGAGAAGGTTTCCATAGTTTTCCTGAATTCTATAAAAGGAATGAAAGGATAAAGGAAGAAAGTCTTCCCTGCTCTTCTCAGACAACCTAATTTCTTTCTTTTAAGTTTAAGTTATCTTTGGGTTTACAAAACAGGTGCCTTACAACAAAAATAATGGAAAGATGTATTAAACTACTCATTACATAGGTGATGTATTGCCACACAAAGGAAACCAGGCCAATAAATCAATTCATTTTTCATTAAACGAATCAATAAATGGGTTTCAGGTATTTGACAGAGCGGGAAAAAGTTTTCACGGTATAAATTTGAGGAATTTTTTTTCTTTGCAACTCAGATTATTTTCTTCAGAAAATGCCCTTCATAAATATGTATCACTTGAGTGACTTAATGTTATACGTACATTCTGTGTGTGCCAGCTGTGTGGTTATTAGGACAGCCTTGTGTGGTTTTGTTTTACCTTGTAAGCTGTATTTCCCTCGAGGTGGGGGAGCTGAATGTGTGGGGAGTGACTCATTTTGCCCAGTCAGATGGTGATTAGGGCTTTCACAGCATTTCCATCACAGCGAGATGCTTATGTCAGATCGTGCAGCTCAGTACTGCATGCAGCATTAAAAATTCAAATCGGAGCTGGACCACGCATGGCACAGAGGCTGGGAGTGATGTGGCAGATAACTGTCCCTGTCATTGATTTGCCTGCAGCCAGCGACAATGATGTGCTGATTTTACCTTTGCAGAGGATCACGAATGATCCGCTGCCCTGTAGAACCAGCAGCAGCCCACATAAAAGCCATGTCTACATAATGAAGTCTCTCTAAAACAGCCAATTAAAAAAAATATCTCTCCCAAGAATCCCATGAGCGAGCGTGTTCTCAGTAACTCTTTGTTCACTGCTGTGTACTGCACTCACAGGCTGGAGAGGGAGATTTGATTTTTTATGAATGGTAAATGGGGAGGGACATAATGTCATCAGATCGTGATGTCAGCCCAATGAATGAAATACTTCCTTAATGTATTGCTTCAAGCCCAAGAAGAGGGACACCATCTCAGTTTGTCTTCCTGGAATAAATCATCTCCGGCTGACAAAGTCATCTTCCCCACGTGCCGTGAATAATCCATGTAAATCGGGACTCAGATACCCAGGAGTCAGGAAACTCGTGGAATAGTGCGCGTTTGCTCTCCCCCATCCTCCCGGAGCTGGCAGTGGAACACCCCTTTGCAGGCGCTGCCCATGGGCTCCGGGAGTTGAAGAGCAATTGCTGATCCCTGTTGTTCTCTACCCAGCCCAATGTTCTGCTTTTGTCTGCAGAATTCTTTGTTGAAGCTGCAAGCCCTGGAAACTGATCTGTGCTCTGCGTTTCTGCCAGCCCAGGAGGAAACTCCCCAGCTGCCGGCACCCAAGGACACAGCCCCTTCTCCAGCCCAAAGCGGCGTGCAAGCTGATGGGGCCGGTTGTGGAGGTAAGCGAGCGTGCCATGATGTGTTCTCATTTGCAATTATAAAAAAATCCTTGTGACTTGCACTTTAAATCAGGCTTGCAGCCCTCTGGGAAACAGTGCAGAGCTAATGCAAAGCACCATTTCCTCCTGCAAACGCTGTGTAACGTAAAAAGGGGCGATACCTGCTAAAATAATGGAGATTAACGGCTGTAACCCTCCGGTTTTCTGGGAGGGAAATTTCCTTTTCAGAGAGGTTTTAAGAATCCCAATTCTTCTATTTTTAGTTTTAATCTGTTATTCTTCCCCAAGTAAATTTTCTCTCTTTACTTCCTATGTCTGTATTGTGTGAAATCACCTGCCATATCATGTAATTCTATTTTTGTCATTCTTTTTGTCAGAGAAATATCACTTCATTTCTCCTATTATTGATTTTAATTTAATGCATCAGCAGAGAGATAGCGAAGGTGAGTTTTACAGCATGTGGATTTTAATCATTCATGATCTTGTATTATTACCCAGCTGGGCAAACTGTGGTGTGTTATCTCTCCCTCTTTCCTCAGAGGGGAAATAAATAGCCCCAAGGCTCAGCACTATTTTCGTCAATTCATGGCTTGTAGTCAGAGGGCTGGCAGAGTCGTGATGCTCAATAGAAGAGGAGTCACTGCTCATGAAAAATAGGTCAAAGGCAGTATGACTAATACATCTCACAGACAAGTGACATGCATACACAAATACCTAAGTCGTGCACCATGTATGGTTCAAATTAAGGCAGGTAGGTCAGAAATCCCTTTGCAATTGATGTTGCATATCAGAAAAAATCTGGGTTTAGAAGAACTTATTTTAGGAGTTGCTTGCTCAGCATTTTCAGCAAGAAATTACATTGAGTTATTTACCAAAACCCCCCCCAAAAAATAAATAAAAAAATCATAAATTATAGTGTTCTACTTCAAAAATTCCAAAGTTTGAGGTTGGCATTGGAAAAATCAAGGAACAATGTATGTAGAAATCAAATTATTATAAAGATGAAGGAATCTAAAAATGCTGGATGTCCTGGGTTTTATTTAAAAAAAAGAGGATGCTTTAGTCCAGCCAGGCAAATGCCTTAATAGCCCTTGGATATGGTTATGGAGCCTGGTCTGGGGCTAACCTTGACAGGGATCTGAAGCACAGACAGGTCCCATTTGTGTGCTGCACATTCTGCAGCTCACCCAAAATCTGCACTGACTCCTTTCCTTTGTGGCAGGGTGGAGTTTTCCTCCTTTCCCAGTAGTTTGCTGCATTATTTTGCTTTGGTGGTTTCATAGTTCGTTCTTAGGATGGTTCCTAGTTGTTCCCCTTAATTATTTTTTGCTGTTTTGATTAGATTTTCTTTTTATTTATGCTGGTAGTGACCGCTGCTTCCAATCCCCTCTCCACTCCCATTTCCCCTCTGCAGCCACATGGGGAAATGTTGCATGATGTAGCATTTCTCTCTCACAGTTTCAGAGCATGTTCTGCCACTCCAGCAGTCCAGACTCGTGCCTTAGTTAAAGCTTATCTATTTAATGGGTTTTAATGTGCCCTCATTTCTGTTAACATCTGCTTTGTGGTTTGTGGCATTTTTAGTAACTTGCCATTTTGCACAGACAGAGCTGGTCCTAATTCTGTCTCTGAAATGACTCCTGAAATCTTCTGATGTGTTGAGCTGTCACATGGGACTATTGGCTACTTGAGTTCCACCTTGGCTGGAAGTCCAGGGATTTGTACCAGGCTGGGAAGAGGGTTTCTAGAGGATGTGCCATATATGTCCCACCTTTAGTTATCAGCTTTCCCTCAGTGGATCAGGCAAAATAAACACCATCCTTTCGTTCACATCCCAGTCAACAAATTTTAGAAAAGTGTGCATCATATGTATGGAGAATGAAGATACAACAGTCTAGTGAGATGACAGGGTGCTCCAGGATGCAAAATTTAAGGGGATGAGCAGTAACTTATCTCTGAGCAAAGTCAGCATTTTCTGGTTGCCAAAGTGAGACTGTAAAGAATTGTGAGGGGTACCTAAGCTAGTTTTTTAAAGGGGTAATTATAGAAAAGTAGGGTGTAATTTCTGTAACTTTTGGATATGTGATTACATCAAATATGTGCCTGCAACAGTGAGCAGCTGAACCTAACCACAGGAAGTTCTAAAGGACTTTTAAATTAAAAATCCTGATGGAGGCATTCACAGATGTAATTTGTTTAGGTTTTAGCACACTACATCTGGATATTATTTTTTCTATACAAGAGATTTCTGTGTATTATTGTTTTACTTGAAGAATATCACAGGCATAAATACAGGCTTGTACCATAGGACTTGTCATATGAAGCCCACCTGCTGAACCATGCTACACATTATCAGACACTAGAATTTGGCTTTAATTCCTGTGCTGTTCTCCTGTCAGTGCTAAGCTGCAGGGACTGGATGGGATGGAATAGGTGCTAAGGGGCAACTCACTGGCTTGGGTAGAGGTGGCTTTAATTCCCAGTTTTGGCAGAAATAGAAGCTAAAATTAGACAAGATACATGAAGACAGGTAGAAGTTTGGTTGACTCATGGGCTGCTCTTCGATAATATTTAGTGTCTTGTTTAGGATCTATACAGAACTGGAATGATGGCCTTTAGTGTTAATTAAAAAGGGGGTTGGTTAGATCCTGTCATCACCCTGAGATGTCCCACCATCTTAGTGGTTGTGCCACTGAAATGAATCAGTCTGAATTATTTGCTGATGACTTCTGACCATTCAGTAGTAATTTAATGCACTTCTAGTAGAGGTGGAACTGAATCCTTTCTTGGGCCACAGCAAAAGTTGCACCATGTTCAAGCCTGGCAGACCTTGCTGTCAGAAGGCCAAGGAAATGAAAGTGCCCTGGCCTTTGGGAAATATTCCCAAATTAGAAATTGTGCAGGTTGTCTTTTGTTTGCTGGCAGAACAAAAGAACCTCCTTGAACATTGTGTGCTTGGTTTTACACAGGAGCTGCACCAGGCACTACTTGTCCTTTGCATTTATCTTCCAGGAATGCTTAGTCTTGAATGTGTGCATTTCTTCCATTTCCAAGACTAGGCTGGGCCTATAAAATTGTCTGCTTGTAGATGTGAGGAGGAGCAAATGTCTGTGACCATAGAGTTTATCAGTGGTACAGGCTGTCTCCTGCAAGAAGGACATTTTTAGGTCCACAGGAAATCAGAGTCCAAATGTTGGAAAGTTATTTCCCTCACCTATCAAGCACAGACTGGCTGATCTTTTTATCACATCATTTTCCTTTCACAATGAGGGCATTGCTACTTAATATCACTGTAAGAGAATTTATTCCTTGTAATAACGGAACGTGAAAAAACTGTGCAACTGTTCTTAGCCAACTTATTTCACAGTGATAATCTGTTTCTTGAGTTCAAAGATGGTGAAATTAAAGCAAGGGAAGCCAGGTTCTTCTCACTCAGAAAACAACAACCCAGCAACAACGGCACATCAAAACCCAACCAAAGGTATTTTTTTTTTTTTAATCTTACAGGGTAAGGAAAGAGTACTTTCCAAAAAGAGAGAACACCCTTTTTTGCAGAACACCAGTTATTCCAGCCATTGTCACTGCTGTTGTCAGTGTCCATGATTTCCCAGGACTGGTCAATGCTCTACCCCTGCTTCTCCCAGCTGCCTTCCTGGGATCTCTCTGTTGAAGGATTTGAATCTCATACAAGGTTTAGGAGATTTGGGTGTTTGTTGCTCTGGTATCTTGGAGAGCTGAATTTGACCTACAGAGTGTGAAGTACTTAGAGGAAGGATGCAAGATTAGAATTAATAATCAACTACATTGTGTCATTGTGAAAATGTTTAACACAATTGATGATGCTGGTAAGAGTAGATGAGCTTATAAATACAAGAGTCATGTGTAAGTTTTGCTTGCCAGACTAAACTGTGATTATACAATAGGATTTTTTTTGTAAAGCAAAAGCAGTTGGATAGTGCCCAATAAAATTATATTTAAGCCATTGTAACCACCATTTATTAGAGAAATATGGGTTTTTTTTGAAGGGTGCTATTCAGAGCTGGTTTTTCACCACCATCACAGTGCAGTAAAAGGGATTTGCAGTTTTGGTATTTGTTGGGAAAGAGGCCAAATAATAAAATGTACTACAAATGTTACTCCATTCAAATCCTGAAAAAAATATGGACTCAGCATGGGAATGTGGAAAATACTGACTCATCATGGGAATGTCCCATGTGAAAAGGAGAAAATCAAAATTGAAGGTAAAGGAATTTACCTAAACCTGCCAATTCTTCTGTGAGTAAATCCATGCACAGTTGTTTTTCTGTGCCATTTTAGACTTCCATTGAATAAAAGGATTCTGTGAAATGTATTAGAATGCATGACATATGGTAAATATAATACTGATTAGAATTGACACACATGCTGCCTGGAAATGCAAAACAATAGATTTGAATTGAAAAGCTGTATATTAGAATATATATGTATATATGAATGGGTTTAGAAAAAAAAGAAAATAATGTGGCTGGTGTAAAATACAAAGTACCGTGGAAATTGCTGTCAGGGGAACCTGAGTCAGAGCACAAACTTTGCTTTAGCAAAGAAAGACAGAAAAATTTTGGACAAGAACTTTTATGAGATTGTGGAGTTTCTCCCTAAAAAGTATAGTCTGCATTAAATCCCAATCATTTGATAGCAAAAATTCGATTGGGTTAGATCATCCTCATCCGTTTCAACTATTGAGGGTGGGGAAGAAGATTCAATGAATATTCCCTTCAGTGTACTCATGTAGAGTACAGTGGAGATGAATCCCTGATGTTCCCTTCGGTAGGCCCTGTAATATCCCATCATTTTTCATGCTACCCATAAACAGAACCAGTGATGAGCTTCATCAATTCCTACTTTTTCTGGCTTGACCATCACTATAAAACAAATTTTACCTTTTAAGGCATCTGTGGTGAGGTTTGCATTTACAGTCCAGGACATTGTTAACCCAGTACCACAAGCATGATTCCTCCAAGGAGCAGCCACTGCCCATGACCTTGAGTGAATAAATTGAATGTTCTTAGTGGTGGTTGTTATTTTCATATCTTGTGTTTTTCGAGCCAAGGGTACATTGCTGTTACTGAACAAAATCCTGCAGGATGCTGCAAGCAGCCCTGGAGGTTCTTAGCACCAGGACATATTATACTTTTGACCTTCCTTTCTCTTCACCAAGAGGGTAAATGATAAATCACAAAATTGAGCTTATTGTGGGCACTCATTATCTTCTTCAGGAATGTGGCTTTCAAAAGCAAACAGATCTATGAAAATACAAGTAATGCTTCTATTCTGGGAGACTCTCCATCTTTACTTCATAGTTTATAAATACACCCATCCACCTCCTCCTGTGGAACTCAGAAAGGCTTTATGTGAAGCCAGTGACAGTGCTTCTGTTTTCTCATCCTCAGTGCTGTGTCCACCCTGCATGCAACACTTTGCTGATCTGTTTGCTGTTCACTTTGAATACTTATGCTTGGAATACTTCTGTAAGGACAAACTTTTTATTGACCTAGGTAGCTCAAGCCCTGTGAGTGACCTCAGTCCTCACTGATTTATACTTTCCTTCTAGAGCCTGTGCCAGCCCACAGGGACTGGCAGAATGACATGGAGAGCAGCCCACAGGAGCATCACTCCCTAGGGACCAGCCGACTGCTGTATCACATCACAGATGGAGACAATCCTCTCTTGTCACCACGCTGCTCTATCTTTAGCCAAAGCCAGAGATTTAACCTAGACACAGAGTCTGCCCCTTCTCCACCAAGTGCTCAGCCTTTCATGATGTAAGGAAATCTATTTTAATTCTTATGTGTTTTTAAGCCTTTTTCTGCAGTTCACAACCCTTGACTCTTCATGGGGTTTTTTCAGTTGTTGCTATGTTGTATAAAGTGAATTTTTGTATTGTGGCATGTTTTGAAATGGATAATTTGCAACACCAGAAATACAAACTAGTGTTTCTTTAGTCATAACAGTGTACAGTATTTTTTGAAATCTTTGTTAATTATAGTTAGCAAGGATAGTTTTAAATGTTAGTAATTGGAATGATGAGTGAACACAAGATAGAGAGGGCTACCTAGGTATAATAGTAAAAAATTCAGCTGTAATTGAACTATAGTTTGAGTCACTGATGAGGGGTGAGAGTGTCATGAAGCATATGAACAGTTCATGTATGTGATTTCCAGAAACCAAACTGTGAGTTTCAGAAAGAAATCAAAGTCTCTTAAAAGCTTATATACAGAGCTTTAGCTTCAGCTGCATATGGATAATAATCACCTCTATTGACTTGCAATTCTAAATGATCAGAAACTAAACTGTCTTCAAAATGATAACATTTATTTCCAGCAATGAAAAACTCCCTGAGCTTACTTTTACAAATCATGTCACCACAGTCTCCTGTTACACTTGGAAGATTTATGAATAAAAGTGTGGGTGTTAAATGTAAATACTGGATCAGGCTTTTGCCTACTAGATTAATTTTTTGAAATATATTCAAAAATCCCACAATTAATTAAAAAAAAGAGAGAATGAAAGACAGATGGTGAACCCATTAGAATACCCTAGGGGTACCTTCAAGCAAAAGCAATTATTTTATGCTTACTTTGTAAAACTAAGCTCTCTCTATGCAGTGAAAGAATAGAATAGCCATGAATTCTGAAATGCGAAGTGTGCCTGAAAACAAGGCATGGTCCATTATAGCTCTTAGATCCAACGACTCTGCTTTTGGCTTTTGCAGGCCAAGAAGTTCTTCTAGGTGTAGCTGTGAAGATTGCAAAGAACCACAGACAGTGACACAACTTACCAAGCATCTTCAGAGCCTCAAGAGAAAAATTAGGAAATATGAAGAAAAGTTTGAGCAAGAAAAAAAATACTTGGTAAGATAATAATTGAACAGGTAAATACTCCAAGAGGGAGGCAAGGATCCCAGTGTATCTAAACTGATTCAAAACAATGTGAGATAGGGTATTTATGGTAAAATTAAATAGGAAAAACGTCAATTAACATATTTTCAGCTTCTTTCAGTGTATGCAGTAGTTCTGAGACTCTACATTTTCTTTGGATTACCTTTGTTGCAAAATATCCATCTTTGACAAGTGTGAATCAGTGAAACACAGCTGACAGGCTTGTGAAACAAAATGGGGCAAAAGGAGAAATGCTACTTATTCACTTTGTAGCAGTCATTTGCCTGGAGACTTGTTCTGCTGTGCAGATTCCTTCATTAATGCAGACTCCTCTGAACCTCCAAAGCCTGGGGATCAGGAGAAGCTGATGGCAAAAATCAGAGAAATAAAACTTGTGGGGGTTGTTTGAGGTCAGTGGTGAGTGCTGTGCTGGGAACTGTGCAGTTATAAGAATATCAAAACGTTCCTGATGCTGAGGAGGTGTACAACATGAAACAGGGAAGTTTGGGACATTTTCTGACTCTATTAAAATTAAGAAAAAGATAATTTAATTAAACCTTTTAATCCCATTAATGGCTGAAAACTTCAACTTGTGCATTATCTGGTTCTGTGGTCATCATATGCTCCTAGGAGCACAATTTCTTGCCTAAACAACCCTCACACTATGGCCAGAAAAGAAATTATTTCAGAAGCTTAATTTTGCAAAACTGTTCTGCAATTTAAAATATCTGAGTTTTGAGGATTTAGTGTAAATTCATTTTAATTTGCAGGAAATTTCTAAAAGCAAAGCAACCCCTGATCTACAAAGCCTTTGTTGTTTGTTTCTTTTGAAATCACTCTTGCACAGGATTTTTCATTTGATTAATTAAGCAGGTCAGTTGAAATTCTGAAAATGCTGTTTCCCAAGAGAATCCCTGTCTTAATGCAAGAGCTTATTCCTGCAAGGGACAGAGAGCTTCAGTTACCATCCTGGAAATCACCTCGGAACTTGACTAAAATTAGGTATTTGATCAATCCTTTTGAAGTCACCGAGGTTATTTATCCAATTAGTCAGAGACTGAAACGTTCATTGCTGTGTTTTTTTGGGATCAGAGACAACACTCACATCCTTGTGGCACTGTGTCACAATGGGGAGAGATAAGCCATGACAAATTAATGCCATGATCAAGCCAGATGCTCTGCATGACACTGATAGAGTGCAGTGGGAACTAGGGACATTTTGTAGCACACTGGGGGTGGGCAGGCTTTTATCTGTTTGATCCTTTACCTGTCAGTTCCTTCTCTTTCCTTATATTCTTCACATTTTCCTTTGCTTTCAGCCTTCACACGGTGACAAGACTTCCAACCCTGAAGTTCTGAAGTGGATGAATGCTCTGGCCAAAGGTCGGAAGCAGCTCAAAGGTACATCATAATGTGCTGTGTCACTGCTGCTGAAGCTTTGGGGAGTGGGAGTGTACCTGGAACATTTTAAAGTCAGCTTTCTAACCTCACTGCTCTGCTTATTTTTCACAGTGCATGGCAATAAGCCTCCCAAGAAAGATATAATGTGATATGACTTGCCTTGGTCCCTGAAATCAGGGATTAAAGTGTGCCAGTTCAACCTTCATGGCAAGGCTAGAAGGGGGAAGGGGGAAAAGCCATCGTCTCTCCCTCACTGCTATAACATTGATGCAAAAGGCAATGCTGTTCTGAGCACTCTTTTATGAGTGTCTAAAACACAGAAGTTAGAAGTTTCCTTGTCATAGCACAAATGTAGGTGCAAATGTTTCTTTAGGACTGAGAATACACATCTCTAAGGATTTAACTTCTTTTGATGACAAAAACAGCTCTTTCCTTGATGATAAATTTGGCCTTGTGGGTCAGGTTTTGCCCTTGACTGTCTGAATACCACTCCATTAACGTCTGTGGGTGTATCAGATGCTTTCCCTTGGGCAGTCTGTAGCCAAGACTGATTGATTTTTTTGAAGGCTATTTATAATTTATCTAAATCCTTTTTTTTTTTGTCCTGTTATAAATGGATTCTCACTACTAAATAAATTGTAATATTATCTTTCATTTCTATTCTGGATGTAGTTAATGATGTAGGTATAGAGGATGTGATTGTGATAAATAAAGAATTAGAAACTCATATTTCAGTAAATTTCTTCTGGAAAGTTCTCCCTTGAGTACTATCCTGCATGATTACTAGATGATGATGATGATGATTACTATTATTATTTCCCCTTGAATTCTGTGTTGCAAATCCAGGAAGGGCAAATGAGAAGAAATGGCCAGTCTGCATGGTTACTTTTCTGAAAATTATATCTCTGACTCAACCATTGCTTCTCCTGTCCAGAGGGTGTAGGTTTCATAGAAAAGCCTCACCTTCACACCCCAAATGCCTCAATCCTGTGAAAACCCTTGATTTTTATTATCCTGAATAATGGCATTGCTTTTACTTGAAGCCAGATTCATGAGCTTCACATGCCAAGTACAATTGAAATGGAAAACACTGTAATGCTTCTAGATCCTTCTTCACTTTGCAAGGCTTGTCTATCCTTTCTAGCTCTGTTGGTTTACTACAAATTACTGGTTTTCCCTGCAAAGCTAGCCTATATCCTCAGACTGTCACAGCTAAAAAATTATGTTATTGCTCCTGCATGGATTTCAACAAATTTAACACAGTTGGAGACATCAATCTCCTGCCTTGCCCAAGGTCCTTCACTAGACAGCCGTATGCCTGGGACAAAATCTGGTTTTAAGGGAGCTAATTCAGATTTTAATTTAATTTCCTTCTTGCTCTGTGCAGGTCCCTGGAGCTCCAGGGGCTTGGGCTTGGTGTCAAGTTAATACAGTCACATGCTTTATCACATCCAGGCAGGCTGCTGACTGGGAAGCTTCTGTCTTCTGCTGGGGTGCTCAGGTGCTCTTCTGCCAAGGGAAGTCATTTAAGAAAGTGGCTGCTTCTCCTTGCAGGGACCACTTGAGCAGCTGGGTTGGCATGGCAGGGTGGCCTCTGGAAGGGAGAGGGACAGTTTAAATTGCTCTAGGAAGCAAAAGATGTTACACATTCAGGTGAAGGAAAATTACTTTCCTACATGCCTGTGGTATGATAATAATTGTATGCAAGAAGTAGAAAAGTTTTGGTTTGTTTTTTCCTAGTAATGTCAGAGTAAACTGCTTTGCAAATACTTCTGATCTACTTACTTGCCATGCAATTTGCCTTTCAGAGCTGAAACTCAGAATGTCAGAAGAGCAAAACTGCACCTCCACAGCACCCCAAAGGAACGACCACAGTGAGGGCAGTGGGGCCTCTAAAGAGGCTGGCACACAGGAGGCCACAGGCACAGAACCAGCTCCCTCAGTGGAAGAGACCATGGACAGTGTGCTGAGACGACTCAAGGAGAAAAGACAGCACTTCAACCTCCCTGAGACTATTAAGGTATTTAAGAGGCATGGCTGTTCCCTCAGAACCCTCCCAGCTGAGGCAGATATTGGTGTGTGGCTGGCTCAGGGCGTGCCAGGGTGTCTGCTGGCACTGCAGGGCATTTTCTCTCTAGCCAGGTGGGAGCTCTTGTGCAGTTTCTGGAAGTGACTCTTCTGGGAAGAATTGCAGGGGTGCAGAAGGCTTTTTCAAGAAGTGCTAAGCATTTTTTGCTCAGAGATGCACGTGTGAAACTGTTTGCCAGGCACTGCTGACTTGAGGCTGTGTGCCCAGAACTGCATATCCTGGTGTAATGAGGATGGTGGCAGCACAAGCACCTTGAGTCCACAGAAACTGTGAGACTAAAAACATTGCTGAAGGTATTCTGATGATAAAGATCCCCTCTCAGCTGAGAAACACTGAAAGCCTCTGCAGAGTCAGTAGCATGCACTGAGGGGACAGGGACAGCACAACCATCCAGACTGCTTTGCTCTCCGGACCTTGTAGGGAGATTGTTGTACCTTGTTTGTGCTGATCCTGCCTCTTCTCTTCCATGTTCTCAATTACTCTTCTGAATGTAGGAGCAATATCCCATGGAACACGACTGCTTGGCTGGAAAATTAGTTTTTATTTTAAAACGAGTACATATATTGAAATTTTGCTGTGCCTTCACGTTCCTGGCACAATATAAGGTTCTCTAAAACAATACAAACCTCCAAACCCCCACTTTTCTGGGGGGCTGTTTTTGCTGTCAGAGGATATTGCTGTCCTGATGCCATTACAGCCAAGCAAGACAATAAATTCTGCCCTCAAAGGTACTCAAAATCTGAATGTTGACAGTAAGGTTTAGACTTTGGGTGGTGAATGGAAAAGGAGAAGGGGTGAGAGGGTGAAGAACTACATGCTAAACTATGTGAGAACTAAGAAATTATTCTGAGTGGATATCAGTAGCAGAGAGTACCCAGCAGAGATAATTTTTAATTTTTGTTTTGCTTCTATTCTTGGTTCTTAAACAACTAGTTGCTATATAAAAACTAGGACTGTGCATAACAATGCCATGCTTCTCAGCTCTTGGGCACTGCATACATGACTTATTTTTTAATTGTTCCTTTTTATATGCTACATTTTTATAAAGAAAAATGAAATGGAAAAAGCGTTTCATAATCAGAAAACAAAGAAAAGGTAACAAAACCATGCTATTCTGTACATAGCTCTAAAATCCTAACAGTGAAAACTGTAGGATAATAATTTCAGTCATAATAATTTTTTTATTAATGGAGTGAGATCAGATGACACCAAAACAGATGTCTGTGAGGAAATACAGTCAAAAAAGTTTCTTATAAAGGTAAGTTGAGTGTGGGTATCTGTCCCACTCATTTTTCATTTGGTTTTTTTTTTGGGTTTCTCCTAATTTTTCAAGAAAACCTTCTAAACCTTCTAAATTTATGAAATGGCGGTGCAGGCTTGAAATATTCTCACAAACAAGGAAGTAATATAAATTAAATGTTTGCACATGCCAATATTTTCAAAATTTTTTTAAAAATCTTATTAATTTTCTTTTTGTTTTCTTGCAGAGAGAACTTGTTTTTTAAAAACTATATGTTAGCAAAGGTGGTTGGTAATAGTTATCAAAACTGCTGGGGAACAGAGGCTTGAGCAGGAATAAGATGAAATCCAATTGATCTATTTCAAAATGATGTATTTTAGTAGCTCCCTAAGTGTAACATTAAAAAAGATTGGATTTTTATTATGAGTCATCCTGGACTTTTGGGGGAGAATGCTTGTGGCACTGATGATGTGAAATGAATCCAGGATGTCTGTGGTAACAGCAAAGATCAAAGGCTCCATTTCAGCTACAAACAACTTTGGTGTTACTGTAGATATATTTTATGTGCAACATTTTGTTTTCCATATACCATTGAGATCCTGCACTAGGATCTGAGCTAGATTAATAGTAAACTAAATAGCAGCTAAACGTTTCTCCTTTCTTTTGGTATCTAGTTATTTTGGCCAGTGATTGCATTTCCATGAAAGCCTGCCAAGCTCTCCCCTGCAGGTCACTGTGGAAGACCTTTAGAGCCCTGCTGAAATACAAATGAGAGCATGAGTGTCCTTAGAAAGGTGCAGAGTAAAACCCCAGTATGTCTAAAGAGCACAGACCACAAGATTAGAATGGGAAACAGCAGAATGTGGTTTCCAGAGCAAAGCACCCTCCTGCAAAAAAAGCCTGTGAGTAAAGTTATTGAATGAGAAGGTGTAGAGAAAATTAGGGTTGGCCTATGAATGTCTTAGTGCCCCACAAAGGAGTGTCCACCTGTAATTGTTTGTGTCACTAACTCCTTGTGCAGGGAGATGGTAATTCATGTAATGGCTCACCTTGGGTTAAGGTACAAGGCTTTAGGAAAAAATAGAGATTAAAAGCATGAAAGTAGGAGTCCAAGAGATTAAAGGCAAATAAACACACTTTAAATAATATTACTCAAGAAGCTGCACCAGATCCCCCAAAAAACAAACCCATGACCCAACTCCCAACTTGGAATCCAATCCAAGTGTTGTGTGGCTGGGGCTGTGCCTGCTGCCTCAGTCCCTGGGGAGCAGCAGCTCTATGGTGCCCAGGTCTGCCTCAGCAGCCTTTCCCAGCAGGGTAAGCTCAGAGCTGGCCTGACAGGAGCTGGCACTGCTCTATGGAGGTGTCAGGTCACTTGTTGCCTTTCTTTTTACTTTTTGTTTCGAATTTTGTGTTAAATGCTGCTTTGTAATGTGCCACCACACATGCCCAAGTGGCAGACTGAGGCCCTGGGAACCTGACTCTGTGCCTGTGTGGAAACAAAGCACTGCCTTTGACAGGGTCTGGGCAGGCCCAGCCCTCACTGGGCTGTCTGTCCTTCTGTCCCCTGTGTTTGTATTTTCTGTCTGGACAAACAACAGCAAGCTTGAAGGCATCAGCATGCAGGGAACAGAACAGAATAGTAAGGAAGATAATTGTATACAACATTTTGTGTGCCTCTGTTCCAAGTTGTGAAAACCAAACTACTGCCTTATCTTTAGGTCAAGTCTCTCTTTTCTTTCTTTTTATGTCACAAATAAGCTTTGCCTTCTATTTGAATGTTTGCAGCCTGTCCCCCAAGGCTTTTCTCAGACTGGTTCCCTTTATGCATCTGTCTTATCATTGACCCACTTCAGTTCATATTCTCCTTGGCCATGAAGCAGTGTTTCTATTTAATTAGCATTGAATCTCCTGCTGCTGTATGTAGCCTACAGTCCTAAGATGTCTCGGACAATTCTGTAGTTTGTGACTCCAACTGCCTTCTCTGATTTTGAAATCATCAGCTATTTCAAATGTAGCTGAATGCCAACCTGTCTTGAGATTGCTAATGAAATGAGCTAATGAAATAGGCTTGAATCCTAAGCCCTCTTGAGATAGTTTCTCTTGTGTAAAATCAATATTAATGATCACCCCATTTCTTCCTAACCACTCAGCTGCTCCAGGCTTAATAGTTTTTGTAAGAATTAACCTTGTATTAATTGCAGAACTAGCAATAAATAAACAAATTAGCTGATTTATAATACGCCTGCATTCTGTTAGCAGCTCATCTCTTTACATGAATGACAGATGATTTTAGCATGATTAACTCATGCAGACCTTTTAGGAAAATGTGATTAGCAGCTCTGATTAATGGCTCTGTGCTGTTTTTGTATTTGAGCATCAAAGAGAAAAGGTTTTGCTCCTGTTGAAGTTAATAGCGAGGTGCTCTGATATTAGAAGAGTGTCACTAATTAGTAGAAGTATTTCTGCAAGTTGTCACTAAAAGCCTCTTTGTCATCAGCTTTCTGCAGAGAGGCCCCTGTGTGTGTGTGCCCCCAACTCCATGGTTCTTGATGTGACTTCATCTCCCCCACACCTCTGAACTCTTGGCCCTAATTCAGGCAGTTCTGTTGTGATCTGGCAGAGACTGTGGGAAATGACATTCCCTACACGTGCACCTTGGTGTTCTGGCCCAGGTGAAAATGCACAACTGTCAGGAGCAGGTCGTGTTGGGGAAGGGAGGAGACAAATACCTGTTACACTGTGTGCTCCCCACAGCAGCCACCTGTACAAACACTGATTATTCACCAAGACTGAAAAATCAACGTTCTTTTGGTCCCAGTGATTCATACTGCAATTTTTGAACAGAAATATGCTGTTTACCGTAACAGGTTGGGTTTGCATTGCTAAATCTTTCTGTTCTACATCCCTTAACAGCCAAGGCAAATCTATTTCTCTTTCTTGATGAATAATTAAAGAGTTGAGGAATGCCTTCAATGCATTTTTTCAGCTTTCTGAGTATTTTGTCTAGAATGGTGGTTGTTCTCATTTTTTACAGCTAAACATACTTAATATATTATGTCATGTAATTTTGGACTCTTTTCTTGCTAAGTTAATGCCAAGTCCCCATTGACCTCAGTGCAGACAGAAATGGAATTCATTATTAATGTTTATCTGGGAAGAAGAGATTATTAAACAGACATGTACCTGTACCCTTGTCATGAAATCCTGACTGACAATCTTATAAATAACTTCTTAAAAGAGGATATGACAAAAAAGCAAATGGCTTTGGAAAAAAATCAATCTTCAGAAATGTCCACTATAATCTGAGAATATTCATGAGTAACCTGTAAGTATGCCATGGGAAGATAGGTAAATTAAAAATTATCTAACTTCTCTAACCAATATTTTTGGTATATTAAATATTTTAAGATGAATTTTACATGATTAGCATAATTTTAGTTATTTCAAACTAATTTTCAGGTATAAATGTTATTGCCTGATACTGATGAATTTGGTTTATATGTTAGAAATTAAAGAAAAATAAAACGTGACTCTGTCTCTCTCCATGATTGGTAAATGCCAGATTTGAGGATTAAATTGGAAGATTACATATTCACAGCAGATTTGGCTCTGCTGTCATGTATGATTAGAATGCTTATCAGCTGAGGAAGGTTTTATATAGGGCACCATCTGAGATGTGAACTACAAAATTACATGACCTGTTGTATGTTTGCCTTTACTACACAGCAGGACTTAAACTATGACTTAAAATCCATTTAAGGGACTTCATTGCTGAATGTAGGTGTAAAAAATAAATGCTACAATTGGTGAAAGGATGATTTCAAAATATCTTCGCAGCTGAGGAATTTCTTTTTGATAGCAATGTCTGTATTCTTGTGAATGTCTGCTTCTGGCTAGTAGTTCTTGTTGTAGAGGAAAAGGGAACTGGCAGCGCTGTTTGTCCAAAAATATGCCAGCTGTTAAAATTATGATCTGATTCTGACCTCATTTTTGTTCATTTTCTTTGGGCTTGGAATGAGAGCTGAGGGATGGAGTGAGTATGCAAGAAGGGTATGAAGAAATTTTCTTAGGAAGGAAAACGAAAAAAGAAATTATTAGTGCAATGTAGAGGTAAAAGAGACTTAATTCAAAGATAGGAAAGAGAATAGCAGGGTGCATTTGTAGCATAGGGTTCAGAGTGGGTGTTTCTTCTCAGGGCCAAAGCAGCTCTGTAACAGCAGCCTTGAAACACAGTGGAGGGTGCTGGGGCTGCCCTTTGCCCTGCTGATGTCTGCTATGGCTCAGCAACATCTTTATCCAGACTTACCTGACAAGGTCAAACAGAGAGGTCCCTGACCAGGTTTAAAGCAAAAAAAAGAGATCTCTTCTGGCTTGTTCGGCACTGCCTGGAGCTCTTCTGTGTTGTAGTGACATAGAACATGATGCCTGGGGAAGAGAAGTGGCCAGGCTGGGATGGGCAAGCCCTGACATTCTGCAGTGAAGGGTGGCTCTAGGAGTGGCCCCTAAACACTCCATCAGCCAGAGGTGTGCAGTGCCACCAGCCTGTGTTTGTCTGCTGTCCTCTTGCTCCTGCTGAGCAGGCATTTGTCTTTCTGAGCAGCTCTGGGCTATTGTTTGTGCCATCAGCCAGTTTGTGTCTCTTCAGACCTGCCACGTGTTCGCTCATCTGAGCAGGTGCATCTGGGCCTCTCTGCAGTGCCAAAAATCAGGGAAATTGCACCCCATGAATGCTCATAGGTGTGGGAGCTGATGAACAGGGGCTGATGGTGGGTTAGGAGCAAATGACCCTGTTTGGATATTTTACCACTGAGGAAAAAGTTATTTTGGGGGTGTGGTGGCATGGCGGGGCTGGTTGACTGGGGGATGGTAAGTCTTTTTTTTTTTTTTTTCTTAGGAGTTTGCCTTCCCCCCCCACCCCCCCCCCCCTTAATGCAGTAAGTCAATCTAGTGCACATCTAGTTTCCCTAAAGTGTATTTTTGTATTTGTGAACATTTGTGGCTGGATCAGGCACTTAACACCTGATTGAAAATCATATTCTCTTCCAAATCAATGCTCCAAGTGCTCATGAAAGCCCAAGAACAACTTAAATGAATGGATGGTAAATCCCCACTGTGGAAGGCATCTCTGGTGAGGAATGCACACAGCAACCCTGCACAGAGCCAGCTCCATGGGCAGGCTGCAGAGCCGTGTTCTTGGTGCTCTCCATCGCACTGATGGAGATGAGTGGTTTGTCCCAGGCAGGCTGTGGCATTCCTGCTGCTGCCATCACTGCTAAGGAGGTGAGCTGGCAATGCAAGGCACAGCAGCAGCACAGCTGAGCTCCTACTGCTCCAGCAGCAGCCTCAGAGAGAGAATAATTTACCCTCTGCCTGGGCAGTGTGGCTCAAGAAAGTGAGGAAACCATACTGGGTATTCTCCTTTAGAGAACAGATTGTCATTTTCCTTTGTAGATTGCATCGATTGAATTACAGTTCCCATGGAATATCTGTTGAAGCAAAATACACATCTGCTCATACTCCTCTAACACCTTTCTCAGCTTTACAGGAGAAAATGAGAATCTTTTTAATTCTTATTTTTAAATTTTTGAGGGCTATGTTTTGTTATGATTTCTCTTTAGGTAACTAAGCAAGAAAAGAGTCTCATGAAACCTCTTTACGACAGATACAGAATTATCAAGAAACTCCTGGCTGCTCCATCTTTGATCACAACAATTGTAAGTTGGAAAGAATTGGTCCATTGTCAAGGAAACATACAAAATGCCATGTTTGATTTGTACCTGTATGTCCATTTAGCAGCAATAAAACTACTGATACCCAAAAAACCTGCTCATTGGTTAATAGAGGGTGTTGATAGTTCAGATAGAGCAAATGCTCTGTAAAATTCAACTTCTATCCTTCTATTCAGAGGTTCCAATGTACAGCAGCAGTTTCTGAGGCAAGAACTTCAGTGGGCTGGGTAAGACATCGAAGGCTGGCTTTTGTTTTCCATCATGGCAAACATCTGCAACATAGAAGGAAACCTCTCTCTTTCAATGAGAGGACTCTGCTGTCACTATATCTAACGTCTATATCTTATCAACAATGCTTTTATCAATCATGTAGCACATATATGCAATTTGGAGTACTTTAATAATATATTGGTGCAATGGAACAGTTCTGGTCTCACAGTGAGTGAACGCAGTGGAATCTGGCTACTTGGAAGCTTATTAGCATGTCTACCAAAAATACTAATCTAGTAGTAACTGGGGCTAGGTCAATTAAAAAAATTATTATTGTCTCCTTAGATGACAGTGTAACTTTATATTTCCTTGAAAAATCACAGCACAAAGCTTTGCACACTTGCACATGGGTATTTCATAGAAAAACGTCACTGAAGTTCCCCCTAAGTGTTACTTACTCATTAGGAGCTTTGCCCTATGGAGCTTTTGTGTTTGAGCCTTAGTTTCAATAGCCCAACATTTTTTGAGGATGGAGGAATGTGAGCATGACACCAATATCAGTCTATTTTAGTAGTTCACACTAGTAGCTATAAAACTGTGGAATCTCTCCCTCCAATTCTTCTTATAGTTAAATCATCTGGATATAATACACACACAGGAGATGTGTATATAAGAGGAGTACAAGTTCCAGCTAGACTGCACTGCTTATATAAATACAGAATGTTAGTTAAATCTTTGCCACATGTAAGGCCTTTTGGGCAGACAGAAATAATTTGCTGGCTGGAGATACCTGGGAGCAGGGCCAGCTTCTGTGCTTTTTACTCCTGGTAGGCAATGCACAGTAACCCAGTGACCCCAGGAGTGTTTTCATGAACAACTTCGGGTAGACCTGGTAAACCTTTCAACATGTGTAATCTGTTTCCATGAATACATCCAGCACATCAGATCCTAAATCTTTATGTTGTCAGCCTATTACTGTAAGTAATGTAATTTAAACAATTGATTTGATAATGCTTTTCATTTCCCAAGCAGGAGGAGGAAGACTCAGATGAAGATCATTCTCAAAGCAGCCATGAGTTATCTTCTGGTCCAATGTCTTGCTTCCCTGTCGAAGAGCACCTGTGTTTCTCACAGGAGGAGAGTGAGCCTGCACATATTTCACCTCTGGATGAAAAGAAAGTTTACAGGCCAACAGCCTTGTCTATGTCCAATTTACATGAGGCAACAATGTAAGTTCTCTCTTTTTTCCCCTGAATATTTTAAAACATTTCTTGTAGATTTTGTAAGTGAATTATGAACCTGTAAGAGAAATATGAGCCATACCTGTTGCACAGGTAAATTCTATACCAAAGGACTGATTCAGTGCTTTCTTTTGGGAGAGAGGAGGCAGAGGAGATCAGTTGTTGGGCAGCATACTGGTGGTTTGAGCTGTTTATTCAAACAACTCTGTACCACCTTTTTGTCTCCAGGAAGAGAAAGGTAACTAGTTGAAGACTGAGCCTTCCAGGAACAGATACCTTGGGGATGGTATCTTTATTTTGTGTTTTGATTTGGAGGTCTTAGATGCATAAATGAAGCTAACTAGACTCTGACACTATAGAGATCAAATAAGAATTGCTCAGATTTCTATGTAACTCAGCAATGTGTACAATAGTTTGCTCATAAATGCTGGGAAGATATTTCTGTGCATTTTTTCATTTTCAAAAAAAAAAAAAAAATTACCAGAAGCAAATGTCATAACAAGAATTCTCTATCCGCATCTGCTTTAAACCCTTATTCTCCAAACACTAGAAAAAACATGGCCTCCAAAAATAATGCTTCTGGGTACCACTAGCATTTCCACTGCACCACAGTAATGATTAGGAACAGCTGCAAATAGGAGCAGGGCTTGGATGTTGACTTTAATTCGGTTACAGCCTTTCCTCCTGTGAGATACTGAGCCCTTTCTACTCCTTTAATTACACAGGGAATTAAGGCCAGTAGCAAAGCTCAGTCCTGAATGCTTCACCTCCTCTGTTGACCAGAGTCTCTGCCTTCCCTTTACTAGCTGGAATACCCTTAAAAGGGAAGGAGTCCAACCGTGTATGGGGTGTGATGGGATGTCTCAGGGCTCTCTGGTCAGTGCCTGCCAAGGCCCCAGAGCAGAAGCTCTCTGCCACCTAAATCCAGGGCTTTTTACACCCCTCCCAAACACAAGGGGGTTTCATGTTCTGGTCTCTGTTTCACAGGCCTGTTCTGCTCGAGCACCTCAGAGAAACCAGAGCTGACAAGAAGAGACTTCGCAAGGCTCTTCGAGAGTTTGAGGAGCAGTTCTACAAACAGACAGGAAGGTAACTCAGCAGCTCAGCACAGCCCTCTCCTTGTTCCCTTTGGGTCCTGGCAGGGGTGTTTGTCCCTGTGGGGGTGAGCAGGCCAAAGGGGTTGCACCTAAGGGCTGGAAAATACCCTGGAAATGTCTGGTGTCTGGAGATGTCCATCTATCTCTCTGCTTAGTTCCTTCAAAATGTGGTCATCCATGAGGAAAACCAGGATCTGGGGATCTTCCAGGACACGCAGTAATGAGTGTAACCCCAGGTCAGCACAGGATATTCCCCGAGCTGAAGGGAGGCTGCTAAAAATCTCTGAGGATGTCAGTCTGTAGGGAACAGACTTGGCAGTTGGGCCATTTTTAAACAGCCTGATTTTAAAACCAGAAGCCACTGTTTTTTTTCACCCAGAATTAACACTGGACATTTTTCACTCTGTTCTTCCTCCTCTTCATTTAGCCAACATCTTTTTGTTGAAAACTGTGGTGTATATGACTTCTCTGCACATTTGAGAATCTAGTAATTATGCTTCCACAGCTGTCAAGAAAGTTGTCTGGTATATGAAAATCCAGCATTTCAAATATTATTTTATTTCTAAGTTCTGTATTAGAACTTTTTGGTCCTGTCAAATTATCTTTTGTCATTTACAGTCAGTAAAAAAACCCCAATCCTCATCAGTTGTTGCAGAATTAATTTTTAAGACTGTTTCTCTTCTTACTTATAAAAAGTGATGGTGCTTTTATTTGCCTTTCATAGGAGTCCTCAGAAAGAAGATCGGGTGCCAATGGCTGAGGAATACTCTGAATATAAGCACACAAAAGCCAAAATCAGGCTCCTGGAGGTTCTCATCAGTAAGCATGATATTTCCAAAACGATTTGAAGTGAATGCAATGCTGTGATATTGTTCTCTAGGGAAAAAAAAAATCCAAGCAAACAAACAAGTAATGAAAAATAGAAAGTAATTTTACAGGTCTTGGTCTGCTGCACAATTATTTGACACACTGAGATTTTTGATGCACTTTACCTATTACAATAGCTGTGATGAGAGAGGACAGCAATATGCAAGAATATTAAGCACGGGTGAGTGGACTATAGTATATATTTTTCCTTTTGAAAAGCCTTGAAGTGCACTGTGAGTATGTTAAGAAATTAAAAGGACATTGAAGTAATGTATATTCTCAGTTTGACCTGCTGTGAAAGTGTGAGGAAATGTTCTGCAGGTTTTTAGTAATCTTAGTACATGCTAATGTGCCACATGTTTGCTTCCAGAATTAACATGTGTTGTAACTAATTAGTAATGTTGGCTATTAAGGTGCTGATTCACTAGATTAAAAGAAATGAATTGAAGTGAGTGAAGGGAAAACTCAAAACATATTCTAGCTGTCAAGACAGAGTTGCCATTCAAAGAAAGGTGCATAGGAAGGGCTGGGAGCAGAGCAGTGATGCTGCTTGTGCAAGAAAAGGCCAGAACGTGACTGCCAAATGGAACTCGTGGTGTTACAGGAATGAATTTGCCACGCTTGGCAAAATGAAATAACTACAGTTTGCTGAGGACACATGGAACAATTGCACTGGCTGCTGTCCTTTGCACTAGTTCACAGGACCTGGCTCACAGCATTTAAAAGTCAGTAAATAGATCAACTACATGCTAATTTTGATTTCTCTATTAACCTTTGCACTTTGGTTTGCCTGATGCTATAACATTTGCTTCTCTAACTACCAAAGCTCGTTTAGACGCATGCACTTTGTCAAATGTTGAAGTACTTCTTGTGTTATAAATTGCCACATATATATATATAGAAAAACAGGACTAGATTACTGCATTATGCTAAGATATTTTGGATAGATAAAGTACATGGTATATAAGTGAGTGTCACAGTTATCTGATGAGGACTGCTAGACTTCTTGTTTACTGAAAATAAGGTTATAAAAAGTTATTTTTCCATTGGAATTATGCATCTTTCTTAACTTTCAAAGCACCACACGTTGTAATATTAAGGAGAATTGTCACTGTTAGTGATAGGCCATTGGTGTGAAAAGGGGACTAGTAATAGAAGGATTATCAGCAGGTTTTATACTAGAAATGAAAAGTAGGCATTCTGGGAAATTCTTAGCCCAGACAGAAAGGAGGGAAGAATTATTTAAAGAAAAAAAAAGGGACTGGAACCAGTTGAATCATGTTTAGTGTTTTGGTTTACCTGTCATTTTGTATTGACCACATAGTATAAGCAACCTGTTTTCTATCTTGGTAAGAAGATTTTGATTTTATAAAGCCTATTATGTACCAACCATGTTTGTATTTAGTATGTAATGGCATGATTTGGAAGATGTACACATCTTCAAGCGCTATGGAGGAAAAAATATGAACACTAAAAAAGGAATTTTTTATTTTGCAGCTGTTTGTTGTTTCAGTGTACTGATTTAATAATTTATAACTTAACTTTTATGAATCAGAAATGGTCTTCATAAATCTGTTTTAATTAAAGTCATCTAGAGCAACAGGAACAGATACAGAGCTATTTGAAGTTTACAAACTACATCTTTGATAAGGGAAAATGATTTAATGACATGTATACAATTGATATTAAAATGTAATCTATATATTCTATATGATTGTATAATATTTTATACAACAGTACAAATAAAATATTTTTCTATTATATTTATTATGTCGAGACACAGTTTCTGTTTTCAGTTAGCTAATATAAATAACATAAATAACACTGTCAAACAACACGTTGGAAGTGCTGACATTTCTAGGCTCTGAAATTCAAATCATGCTGCAATTACAACCTTTCATGCTGTTCAGTTATCCCAGTACTTGTTCAGTAGTTAAAATGAATGCATATTTAAACACCATTTATAAGCCGTTATTTTTATTTTGCTAAAGCAGTTTATATAGGATTTTGTTATGTTTGGCAAGAAACAGAAAACAATTTTTGCAGCATCTAGGTATAAATGGTTGCCAGAAAGAAATCCAGGACTTCTAATCATTTAAAGCATCAGGGGGACAGGAGGGAAAGAGGGAGAGAAGAAATCCTAAGGCGGCTATCGGAGATTTCCAAGACTGGTAGTTGCTTTTGGTGACAGCGGCATGTGCATGCTTCCGACAGAACTGTCTGACTATGGAAATGGGCAACAGAGGTTCCAAGGCTCCTAAGGAACGAGGGGAGTTTTAACGTCCAACACTGATATTGCAGGTCTTGCAGCTGGGATCTTTCTTTGCATTTGCGGTAGACAAGCTCATTAGTTGGTGACCAGTAATTTCTGCAACTGTGCCAAGGGAGAGATCCACAGGATCGGTGTAAATGACTTCCAAAATAACATCCTGGGCGTGATGGTAAACCATGACCCCATCCTCTTCATCGCAGGTCAGAAATTTGTTATCTTTTATGTTTAGCTGGGGAAGGCGCTGCTTACAGAACTCATCTCCCGGTGACCCCACGGGGGCGATCACCAGGATGACGTAGTGGTAGGCTGTGTACATGCAGTAGAAGTCTCCAAAGTACAAGTTAGTATTGGGGTTGAAGAGTTTTTCAGCTGCAATCTCATACCTGTATCTTCCATAGGGTGAATCTTGGGGTGGCTTCCCTGTGTTAAACTCGGTGTTGCAGCTAAAGAAGATGCCTTCCAGCTTCCCACTGATTGGAGAGCCATGGCTGCCACTGTTATCCTTAACAGAAGGCTGCATAGCATTCCCATGATGCTCTCTACAAATGAAGGACTGGTATTGTTTATTTTGTAACACATGGTAAAGGAAAAGTGGAAAGTTAGGACAGCATGCTGTTTGGAAACAGGACCGAAGGGACACAAAGGAAAACGATGAAACTGAAAGCCAAGGTTAGTGTCGTGGTCTTAGGACCAAGAAAATCAAGTGCCATCAGACTTGGGAAGAGCTTTCATTTTTTTCATTTCAAGGGGAAAATCTGCTTTTCCAGCCTGCCTTCTCTGTCAGCTGTCTGGCTATCATATGCAGGCAAAAAAAGCACAAACAAAAAAGCCCCCAAACCACAAGTATCTTTAATTAGCTAATTTGTTCAGATTTACACTACATTTCTAACAATAAACACATGTTGAGTATTGCAAGTCAGTCTCCATATGCTGAATATACTGTTTGTTAATATGTATTTTTAGCCTAGGCAGTATATAGTTCATGTAGAAAACTGCCAGTGAAAGTTATTTCTGAAGGCTGCTGTTCAGAGGTTATAGGAAAGAATGTACTGTCTGCCAGTATTTTTGTCCCCAAATGATCATTTCAAGTCTAATTGCTCTACTGCCGACTTCAATCAGTGCAGAGCTGGGCACAGAGAATTAGGCAATTTGGTTAGTTTCCACTTTGGTTAGTATCCAGCTTCTGCAGTCACTAGTCCTAAGGGCAAAAAAGACTAATTTTTTTTTTTTTTTTAACTTAGCTCAATTTTCTTCCAGGAAAAGAAATTAACAGGCAAATTTTTAAAACTCCAAATCCTAAATTGCACTCAGCAGCATTAGGCTGCCAGATTTAGGAGAACACTCTGAAACACCCCATCTGACCCTCCATAGCACCTGAGATTTTATGTATAGCAGGGCATTCCCCAGTATTTGTGTCCCACACAACCCTGGAAGTGCCCCAGTGGCAGCTTTGGCTCTCTCTGCACCTGCAACCACGTGATACCTGAAAGGGAACCATCCCCTTTTGTAAGTCCTGCAAAAGCATATTTGCTAGAACTTAGAACGTCTGTGTACTCACTGACATGACAGACTAAAAATGCATGAGGTTGTGGGTCTGGACATTCTTATGATTCTTATATTCCCCTTGTTTGCTTTTACTTTTTTTTCCTTCTTTCCTTCTTTTAGGAGAGGGGAAACTAGCCAAGAAAGACTGTTCTTGCACTGCTTTTAACTTGCAACAGGTCCATGTAAAACGGAGCTGTGTGGGAGAAGGTTTTGCTTGGTTAATGTGGGAGGTAGCAGTCAAAGCAAACAAACTCAGTGCATACATTACAAAACAGCTCTAAATCAACTCAGAAAGATCTCCAGCTGTGATTTTTTTTTTCATTATTTGTAATCTCCTCAGCACCACATCTTTATTTTTACTCTAAGATAAATTTCAGAAGTTTTCTGAGCCATTCAAATACCACCTACTTATTGTCTCAAGCCCTGTTTCATAGGACATTGATTGGAGTGGGGGGTATAATTAGTATTTTATGACTGAAGAGATTACTAGGGGACAAAGAAGAAGAACAAAAGAAGGTTGAATGAGCTTAAATATCCACCTGAAACCTCTGCAATCTGAAAAGTCAGGCTTCATTCTGAGGAAGTAGCTTCCAGTTCCGTGGCAAGATACTGACATCCAGTGGCCAATTAGGCTAATTATAGGTCGCCCTTTTGGGGGATCTGAGCTCTTTGTGGCGCTCCCAGCCCAGGTAAGCTGCAGTGACACAAACAGCCTCTCTGAGTTCTCACCTCTAACCCTCCATTTAGGGGCTGCTGCTTTAGCACCAGGAGCAGATGCCTGTATGCCAATGCTACCAGAGTTTTCCAGGCTGTGTGATGACACCAGAGGCCATTGGCAGGCATGGGATCACAAGGAATCTTCCCTAACAGGAAGCACACGGTTAGGGTTTTTAATGTAACATACAGATGGGTATGCTGGGGAAGGATTAGACCTTGGACTCTGTTAGTCTATTTCTGACCAAAAGATATGACCATCAGCCAGTTCTGGCACTGTAGCTTCCTGCTGGCCTACTGTAAAACAGTTTTTTGTCTCCAGGTCACTAACAGAGGAAAACCAAACTCATCTCCATTGGTGTCAAACCAAGAAGGAACTTAACAGGAAGAAAGGGAAGAGATAGAGTGCAATCAATTAGAGACACATTTGGCAAAACAAGGCCAAACCCACAGCTATAAATGCACCTCAGTGGCAATTTTCAACACTAATGAACACAAAGGCAGATGCACTATGATTACATAGCTGAAAACAAAGCAATGTGAGGATCAGAAGAGCACAGGCATTTCCCTTCTGTGGTATCCAGCCCAGGAGGACAGCAGTGGTTTATAAGGGCCTCGAAGAGCCTCAACAACTGCAATTTATTCTCTACCTCCATTGAGTTTTGCAGCTCTGTCCCTGTGTGCAATAAAACAATCCTTCCAAAACACAGATGGGGAAGAGCAAGCCCATGCTCTGCAATATTCACTACACTCTGGGAATGAATCAGATACCCATGACTACAAAGCAGAAATGTTTCCAAGTGTGGTGGAGCCTGTTCTTTGAAGCTGGATTGCCTTGAGTTGTTTTAAAAACTTTCCATTCTAGGCAGGTACTAGTGTGACACACATAAAACTGTAATTATGTGGCTGGTTGGGAGCCCCATCTCCTGATGAATATTAAAGAAGCACAGTCAGTGCTGCAGCCTTCCAGCACATTGCTTACCTCTCATCAATGTTCTTCTAACAGGAGAAGGTTACTCTGTGTGGCTGCTCCTGCTCACTCAGCATATGAGCTTTGACTTCTTCTATCACAAAGTCTGCTTTTCTCTTGTACTGACACTCCAACCACGTGTGGAGGGCACACAGGGTCTCCAACAGAACAGGGAACCTACCTCCAGCCATCCTATTTTTTCATTCCAGCTGAAGCATGGTGTTGTAACATTGCCTGAACATCATGCCCTCTCCCTCCCCACAGATTGCAGAGTCTGTGTAACTGCATTTGGGCATGGAAATGGGATGGTTGTATGTGGAGAGCAAATATTTGAGATGGAACTCTTACATGCAGGCAAATGCCTATGCACACTGCTGTACACTCCTACTCTCAGGCACTTTACTCTTTATTTCTCAGTACAATGGGAAAATTTGGCTATTAAACTCCCCATTATGATTACAGACACTTAAACCTAGCTGGAGGCCCTATGAGCACCTCAGCTTCTGCTTCTAAACACAGACTTTTATTACCTAATGGAAGTGCTGAGTTAAGCAAGGTGGAAGAAATGAGTTGTATTTGATTCTTTGCCTTCCACTGAACAGGCTATAAAGCATACAGACATTCTGTTCTACCTTCAGCACAGCTGTCTCTATTTACTTATTTTCATTATTCCTTTAATTTGCCAAAAGACTTTGTATATGTTTAGTTTCTTACCTGATATAATCAAAGTACTCTTTGTGCTGATTCCGATAAAAAACAGACAGTTTAAGCATACGGCCTGCAATCACTTCAGCTTTTTCCAATAGCTGTGTTAGGTGAACTTTTGAATAATCTGGAAAAGAAGGACAAACTGCTAGTACAGAGGGCAGGAAAAACCACAACACTCTCCAAAAGCCACAGACACATGCAGACTGAACACTGGGAACAGAGTCTTGGTAATACAAATCACATCATGCCCCAGTTTTCAACAGTGACAACAAGCAATTCAAATGGCAGGAGCAGGCATTTGTGATTCTTTCCACTCCTTCCTCATGAAGATTCTGCAAGCCTACAGCAACTCTCAGCTCAGGATTTTCTATGTTAGAGCTGGTTTCCCAAGTATTTGGGACTGCAGTGCAGCTCAGGACTGCAGAGGAGCTCAGGACTGCCCTCTGGCTCATAACAGTTGACAAACTGTTTGCTACAATATGCCTGGTTGTGAGCCAACAACCAATGACAGAACTAACAAAGCTCGCTTAGGACCCAGCTTAAATGGCTTCCCAACCAACACGGGATTCAGACTGTGCTTGCCTCAGTCTTCAGCTTTCACAGAGGCATGCACAGTGACAGCAGGTCATGAACATCCAAAAGAAGCCTTATAAATCAAAGAGAGGCCAACGTGTCTCTTGAGACGGGGTGTTGATGATGCTGAGGCTTTGTAGCACACAGAGAAGGCAGAGCAGCAGAATGCCTTAAGCTGTCAGGGAACTGCCATTCTACCTTTTCCCCAGAGGTGCTGGTGGCCAGATACAGATATACAGGTGGCCCTTTCCTAGCCTGGGAGAGGCACTGGTGCCAGGCACAGCATTTTGGGACAGCTAAGCTGCTGCGCAAGGAAAGGGAGGTCCAGCTGCCTCTGCTTAATGTACATACAAAGCCTAAAGTTTAAATTCCAGTTTCCAGGGGTGACTCTAAGTCTACCAGCACAGTCAGCACTGGCAGGTGACCAGGCCAGTCTGGCAGCAGAGGCAGCATTGACTGACTGCAGGCTGTGGAAGGAGCTCCCTCAGCAGCGTTACCTGCGGTGCAGAACTCGATGATTTCACTCCACTCGGAGACGACGTAATCGCCGTCGACCTGCTTGGAGGCCGTCTGCACCGCCACCGTGTACTCCGTCCTGGGGCTCAGGAACCAGTGCCCGCGCACCGTCATGGGCAGGGGAACTGCCTTGGCCACCAGCTTGGTGGGTACGTCCTGGCAGGAGCAAAGGGACACAACCACACACACGTCAGCAGTGACACCAAACCAACCCGGCACCCTTTCCTTCACTGCCTTTGCAGTGTACTGCCCAGCTCCCGGCTCTTCTCTGCAAACTCCAGTTACTTCCCACAGTTTGTTGGTGCAGCAAAGTGAGCAGTGCCAGAGGACAGGGGTGTGAGGCCTGTTCTAAGAGACATGGGGATAACTTGCATGTATGAATTAATTATTTGCTCCAAGTGACTGCAGAGTAATGCTATTATATATAGCCCAAATATATAGTTCAGACTAGGGCCATTTGTGCTTACAAATGCAAAAAAAGACATGCTTCTGAGAACAGAGGTATCTTAAATTAAGAGCTTCTTGTCCTCTCACCGGTTTCCTTCAGCCAATGTAATCAAACAAAATTCCTCCTGCTGTCAATCAGTCCAGCTACACTGCTGCTGCTATCTTCCAAACTAAATTTCAACAGAGAAAACGAAACACGTTGCAGAATAACTATGGCTGGATCACATCTTTCAAAAATACCCTTCTGGACAGGAATGGCCAGAAGAAGCCAAACAGTTTGTGCCTATCACTGAACCTCTTGCTTTCCCCTCCACTGCCCCCTCAGATCCTCTGTTTGGCTCTTCCAGTATATCATAGCCCCAGTGTGCAACCAAGAAAAATAGCTGCTTGTAGTAGTTAAAGTACTTGATTTCTACACCACCAAAGACTTTGGTACAGACCACCAAGGGACAGAAAAAATTGAATAACAGGACAGTTTATGCTAGAACTGAAGTGGAAAGGACTCACAATGGAGGTGAATGATTCTCTGTAGTGTACCTGAGGAGCTGTGATAGAGTGAGAGATATTTATTTCTGAATATTCACCAATAATAACAGAATAGTCAGATGGCTGCCATGTGAAAAGTTGACACTTCAAATGACATCTTTAATTGTCCACCTATACATACTAGTCCACAATCTTCTACCTATAAATAGTAGTCCTTTAAGGAAAAAAGGAATAGAAGGGAGATATTTTCTGGTCATGACCTCTAAGCAAGATCTGAAGGATTTTTTTTCCCCTTGTCTTCTATTATGGAAAAGGATCTTTCTCCTTTTGTTTTCCTATCAACAAAATTTTTTCTTCAGTTTCTGTATTAAGAAACTGAAAAATTAGCAGCTTGGGATATTACAAGAATTGATGTAATTGAGTGATAACCTAGGGCAAAATTTTGTTGTTATGATTTCTCTTTTGCCAGTTCTCATGTAAATCAAATAATAGTTGGATGAAAACCTAATCTGAAAAGGAGACAGTTGTGCAAGCTACAATTAATAATATGTAGAGAAAAATTACAAAGAAAAAAAAAAAACCCACCAAATGTCATTTAAAGCTACCACCCTGAAATGCATCCCACTGGACTGAGTCTGCTGCTGCTAATGCAGTCAGCAGGTGCCACAGCTAACATCATTGGTCTTCCTGTCACCTCTTCTTGGGTTATGGCAAAACCAGCTTCCACCTGGGTCAGATCTCTGTGCTCACACCCCAGTGAACCTTTACCTGCACCCTTTTCACCCATTAATTTTGTCAGTTTTCATGTAACATTAAAAGCCTTGTTGCCTGCAATAGCAAAGCTTTACCTTCCAGCTGTGCATCAGCAACCTCTGTAACCATACCAAAAAAGGGGAGACTACCAAAAAAAAAAAAAAAAGGGTAAAAAGAAAGGGGTAGACCACCACAATAAACTGAGGGGTTTGTATCTTGCACAGCTGGAGAGGTGGGGCAGATGTGATGCTCCTCACAACTCTAATCTGCTGGCTTTTTTCTAAGCAAACACCGTTTTTTTAGAGGCCACAATACAGAGGAAATATTCAAATGTTCACACTGAGTTTCCTCTGGGGATTCTCCACTTCTCCCTTTCATCTCTTTTCTGCTCAGTTCTCATTCCTGGCAGAGCCACCAAAGCAGTGCAAAGCAGGTACTATGCCAGCTCAAGGAGAGCCAGGATTCTGGAGTGGCAGATGGCTGCTCCACTACCAGCACCCACCAGACAGCTCTAAAGGTACCTAGATGGCAAGAATTTCTAAGAACAGCCTGGAAGCTTTGAATAACTGAGCAGGAAGGTGTATGAGTCACTCTACTCTACTTTTTGGGAAAAGAGGCAGCTTTCAGTCTTCAACTTTTCTCCCATTTCATGTAACCCTTTACCAGATATTCTCATAGAACACATTATGGGAAATCAGCACACACAGATTCTAGTCCCAGTTTTGCTAAATATTTGAGTATTTTTCTTATTACATGGGAGTAATCATATTTCAATATTTTAAAAAAGAAAGGAGGTATGCAAAATGAATTGAAAAGAAGATAAAATCTTATTATAATTCTAGTCCTTGCACACCACTACCAATACAAACCTTCTCCTTCACAGAGATGATGACAATAGTCAAAAATAATAAAACTTTATGCACTCTAAGTATGCTGAATATATATTTACCAGCAGAAGGAATATTGGAAGGATGAATCATTCATGGATGATCTCCCAGGTACAAAAGAAAACAATCAGCTCCCTTTCCTGAGGTACAGCATGGGTCTATCAGGTGAAGTCTATATCCCAAGTAACTCACAGCCATCTGAGCAAACCGATACTTAATGTTAATTGTGTATAAATTAGAAAATGAGGTGGTCCTTTGCATTATCACCTGTGAGAGAGATGGGCACTTGCAGTGCTTTACCCTACCTGCAAGCTAAGTAAGGATGAATTCTCCTTGCACAGGCGTCCTCAGTGTGCTGGATGACTCCTAGGAGTAAATACCAATGCTCCTTTTCATGTCTAGGCAGTAGGGCTCACTCTTTTCCCTCTAAACAGCTCTGCTAGGAGAAAGGGCAGCGCTATCCTTCTCCTTTATGCAAAAGCTTTGTTAGGAAGTCAGTTCCCTGCTGTGAGGATTCAGCCCCGGGTGCTGCAGCTGCTGGGCTATCAGCTCCTGCTGCTGAGCTTCAGCTGGGAACTCCTGTGGCTGACCTTAGAGGGAGGAAGGATGCTTGCCTTGAACCACACCTGGGTTACACATTTGGGATCTGGGCACTTCAATTATCAACCAAAGTTCGTTCTAGAAGGTGCGCTAAAAATTCCTTACTACTAAAGATGCATGAAAGGGAACACCCAAGTGCTCTGGCACAGAGTTGGAGTATTCAGTCTGTGCTTTGCTATTGTCCACCCTCTCTGCCCTCTGGATCTGTCATTCAGGCTTGGGAATGAAACCACCAAAAAATTACACCCCAAAAAAATCTTAACCAAGTCACTAACAAAATTAGTAGCAAGCAATTTTTAGTGAATTCTGACAAGACTTCCAAATTATGCATAATTTTAATTGATAGATTTCAGTCTCCCATTCTTACAAAACCAATTACCTTTATCCTTTGACTAAACACTACTGCACAGTAAAAATCTTGGGAATTGCTGAGAAACACAAAATAAATCTAATAGCTTATCTTTATTGTACTACCAATATCCTTTCCCCCTCTCCATTTTAAGTCTAGTCTCATCACTGTGATAAAGATTCTGAAGTGTATGTGGTGTTTGCTCTACTAGGATGGCTCTACTTTTCACAAAAATAAATGTTCCAAGTATACAGCAGTTTGCACATGCATGAAAAAACATGCAGAATAATAAAATGAATGAAATTAGAAAGAATCCATCCCACTTTAGAGAGCATATTTAGTCCTGCGGTGTAAAATGGGAATTTCAATTCAAAGGCTGTCAGTCCAAAATTAGTAAGAGCAAGAAAAAAGCAAAAGTACCCTACTATATTTGCTATTACAATTAAAAATGGGGCATAATACATGCTTATTATAACATTAGGTTTAGTAGTGCTTCACACACTGTTCCTAGCAACTGCAACACCCTGGCCAAATGTGTAAAATTCTCAATTTCAAGCAACAGCAAGCGATTTTTTCGTTACTCTTAATGCATGTGTTACTTCCAACCAAAAAAACAACAACAACAAAAAGGTAAAATAAGAAAATTATACACCTGCCATTACCAGAAATCTCATGAAGAATACTCCCACAATAAAAAGCCTCAGTGAAATTGGTGGGAATATTTTCTGTTTATCCCACTGGCTTAGAAACCAACAGTTATTTAGGTGCTGAGATAATTACAGCCCTTACATTTGTTTGGATGGTTATTTGTGCCTTGGCAAACCTTATCTTTTAGATAATGCCAACATTATTTTTAAATTTGGAGAATGTTCTATCTCATTCCATTTCCTGTTTCTCTAGACATCTCAGTGTTTCAACTGCTCTGAGGTCAAAGCAGATTTTGCTGGATTTGGTAAGCACAGACCCTGCAATGCCTTCAATATGTTCCTGCACCAGAGGCTTGAGGAAAGAGGCCAGATGAATATTCAGGTCACAGTGCTGAGTGCTGCAAACTAAAATTGCTGGAAGCCTTCCTGAAGTGCATTAGAATTTGTGGCTCTTCTGTTGAAATGGTATGTGTTGCTCTCAGGAGTCTGTCACTGAACAAGGACAGGCAGAGAATACACACATTTTGTAAATAAAGAAATAATCAGGAATAAAATGGTAGTTTTGCACTACATTGTAGAGGTTCCAAAAGTGCTTTCAAATGAAACAGAAAAGGTGATGTGCAGTTCACTGTGGAACAAATTTATTTGTGTGTACATGCACATAGGCTGAGACAGAGAAGGTACTTTGAATAAACCAAAATTCCATCAGATTAATCAAAACCCACCTTTGCTGGATATCCAATTCCTGTTTCCCATGGCCTGGCTTTGAAAGTTCAATAAAACACGAGATTCATCTGTTTAAAATAAAGTATTTGTACCTTGATTTTTAAATAAAAATTACCTTGTGTTTGAATTTGTTGGAATTCTTGTTTTCTTTCTTGTTGAGGTCGATGAAGTAATGAGTAATGCGATCCTTGGATTTAGAATCCATGTCCCAAGAAATCTTGAAGGAATCACATGTGATGTTACTTATTTTGATGTTGTGTGGGACTGGCAGCTCCTCCATCTCTGCAATCCCACTATCTTGTGATTTATTCCCTGCACAGAAAATAAGCACGATTGGTTCAGTGAAGGAGCCATTTGATCAGAGTTTTGTGTGCTCCAGCACAAGCACATCCCTGAAGAGCCTTTCACAAAGGCTCACAGGGGGGGGCTCAGGAGCCACTGGGGTACAGTTACTCAAGCCTGGATGTCAGTGATGGAAAGCATTGGAAAGGGATGAATTTCCTCAGGTGAATAAACACTAATCTACAGTGCACAGAGTGGCAGAGTGCACAGAGTGGCTGGCATCACTGCTGTGAGTGTTTGCAGCTGACAGGACAAAGCATCTGAAGCCATCAAGTGCTCCAAGGTTCAGTTAAGCAGCCAGCAATGCCCACAGTTAACATAATGGCCCTATCCATATCTGTCAGCAACATAAATACAAGCAGAAATCAGATTCATCCTCAAACCATTTGTCAAGCATGAAGCACAGCCAATCTCTGCAAGGTTTAGAGATGGTGAAGGCATATGCACATATGTATACACATATTTAAAACAGCAATTCTTTTGAAATGAAACAATTAGCACTTTGATGAGCCACAGCAAAGGGGACACACAAGCAAACTTCATTTTCTGCTCCTTATTTTTTCTGTTTTCCCAGCTGAGACCTTGCAGTTTTCTTAGGAAATTATTTTCTAAGTACATGTGGGAGATGAACAAATGACCATTGACCCCAAAAAGAATCACTGGTTCTAAATTTAGGTCTCCCCTTAGCTCCCAAGGCAACTTTATAGTTCAGCACTCTGTGAACATTAGAGCTCAGAAATGTTAGGTGTTCTTGCACTTACATAAGACCCAAGTCAAAAGTGAACAAATTAATAAAAAAACAGGGACCTGAGAAAAAATACTGGGTAAAAAAAGAAAAAATCTGTACGATATAAGAGAAGAAGTAAAGAAACAGAACAGAAAAAAACGAAAATTGAACATCGATAAGGACAGATAGAACCAAGAGAAAACAAAAAGCTAATGTCTCAATGAGAAATAGAGGAAAGCTCCCAAATTCTGGCCAGATGAGGAAGATGGGAAACTCATGCAGGGATATGAGGCAATGCATTGTCAGGATTATTCATAGTCACATCTAAATATAGAAAAAGATAGTATTTATAGTTATATCATAAGTGGTAAAAAAGGATAAAAAACTGAACTCAGAGGTGTTTGGGCAGTAATAAAAGCAAAAATTTTACTTGTAAAACATTAGGAACATTTCAGCCTCTCTACATACTCTGCCAAAAATTATTCCATCACTTCAATGCAGGAATATTACTGTTGGCCTGATTGTTCAAATTCTGCTCATAGGTATGTGAAATTCAATCACAGAGTCTGCAAAATTCATAGATCTCCAGCTAGTATTGTGAATAATGTATTTTTACTGATGACTTCAAGAACTAATAAAACTATTTTTCTATTTTTGTTTTATTTTATGCATTTGCATCCAAAAGGTTGTCTATTCCTCAAACATTCTATTGCTTTTTTTTTTTTCTGTTTCAACTAATACTGAAATCAGTTATGATTACTTACTGGTCTTGCTCAAAATGCCCCCCTATTTGTGCCATACACAATGACATTTTCAACAGCTGCACTGGCTGCAACAGACTTGGAAATATCAGTCATTACTGAAAGCTTTCTCTCCATATGAAAGACGTGGTAAGTGCTTTTCCCAACATGACATTTCAGCAAGCCAGCAGGGAGGGAATGGCACTGCTTTCTTTTACAAGCAATTTGTGTCTGAGAGATGACTGAAAGCTCTGCCAGGTACACTGAAAAGGCTTCGTATGGTCGGCTCTTCCAAGAGTGAGGCTCTGTGTTTAAGTAGAGGATGGAGTGTGGCTGCTGAGGTTCTCAGAGCTGGAGAGCAGGACAGACTGAGACCCCAGCACACTGAACCTGCTCTAACATCCTAAACAGACATGGAAATCCAAGCCATAAATTCACAATACCTTAATGTGCAAATTATTTGCCTGAAAATGAGCTGCTCTATTCCATCCAGGGCCTGAGCTGCGATACAAACAGCCAAGGTGGTTTAAGCCTCAGGACACGTGCAAAGCAGTAATGACCAGTGACAAAAAGTAACAGAGAGGAAGAAACATTTTGGAGAACACCAAAGACAAAGAGCAAAACTGCTTCTGGAAATAGGTATCATTTTCTGTGTGTTTCTTGGTATTAATATCTGGCACACATCTTCAGATATCTGCACTCCCATTCCTTTTAATTTCTTTGCTTGTGAAATTAATAAATAGCTTTAAGTAAGTCAAGCAGAAAATCTCCAGGTAATTTTTAGGGTTAGGGTCAAAAAGCCTGCTGCTTCAGGAAAACTGGGGCTGGAAAAGGCACACCAAGGCCATCCCAGCAGGGCTCCAACATTGCTGCTCCTACATCTGTGTGATGTGGAAAGCCCATGGTGCTGGGGTGAGGGGTAGGGTAGTGGTTAGATAGAAAACTAGGTGATACAACACACATATTTCAGGGGAAGTATAAAGACAACAAAGAAATCTAAGCACACCTAACATGACAAGTTCCTGAAGAACTTCCCCCTCTAACACTGGCCTTTTCCCAGGACTGAAATTTTGCTACAAAAAAAGAAAGCCCAGATTCTGTTCACCCAAACCATGCTTGTCTGTGTTCAAGCACCTCACAGCAGCCCCTAGGTTGCTGCAATTTTTTTTATGGTGGCTGAGACATCCAGAAGCCACTGAATGAACTGGGAAAGACAAAAGCCCTGCTGATATCCCACAGCCAGTGACTGGGAAGAAAGTCAGTGGAACCATGCTGAGGCCACTTCTGTGTCACCACAATATCCCCCTACAGGGATGGAATTTCACCCACTGGGGCTGCTGCCATGCAGAAGAGGGTGCACCAAGTGCTGGTCTCTGGGAATACACACAAGACATTAACTCCTGCAGTTATTCTGGGAGGTGTCAGCTCCATGAAAAGCTAGGAATGTGATGAGGGAAATGTGACTCAGGTTCATGAGCCAGAAATAAGCAAGGTGAGAACTGTACTCACAAAGTACAAAATTAAAAGCTAATGCTAGATTCTTAATACATTCTGGGAAGATATCTGAAAATCAAAATATGTGTAGATGAGGATGAGAAGCAATTTCTGAGGACCTGAAAGATCAGGTTTATATATATATACATACTAACAACACATGTAATAAACACACTTAAGGCCAAACAGAATTTTATAATACAAATCAATTTAAAAAAAATTCACCTTATTCAGATTTTAAAATGCATGCACTGGGGAAATCAAAATGTGGTTTTCTCAAGTTAACATTTTCAATACAATGAGAGATACTAGTTATGGTATTTTGAAGTAGAAATATTTGATGAGAGGGGATCAATGTCTTAAGAGCACATAGGTACCATGACATAAGAAATCCTCTTATTTGAGGTGGATGCTAACAATTGAGAACAACTCATTTACAAACAGGAACTGCCATAACATGAACAGAGCAACCCTTATATCTTCTGAAATACAAAAGCTTCTACCTTTTCTTCTCTTGATAATTCAGCTGATAGGTTATATATCAGATCTACAGAGGTAAAATACTGTAATTTCAGAAATCTGATACAGACTGACAATATTTAAGTGCTGTAATTGAGACTAAATCTCCAATTTACTGAGAAGGTATTTAATTTCTGCAAAAATTCAATAGAAGGGAGAAAACTTCATTCTGTATAACCATCAAAAATGACAGGGAAGTGCCAGGAAATTACATATTAGCTGCTACTTTAAATTTAACTAAGCAAAAATGCAGTCTCACATTTTCCCCCTGTGCTCTGGGATGAATGACTCCCTGTCCAACTGCTGGCTATATAGAATTGTTTTACAGAGCCAGGACAATATGTCCCCACCAAGCAAATGATTAACCTGAATACCAACATTCCAGTGTTCACGGCAACACCTTGCTCAAGAGAGACAGTAAAATCACACAGAGGAAGTACAAATGAAACAACATTCAAAAAAATATTAAATCAAGGCTGTTATTTGTTAGGCTATGTAAGTGCACTTCTCTAGGATAGCTACTCCATTTCAAAGCTCATTTTTTTATCAATAACCACAGAAGTACTGTTTATGCTTTGTTTGTGCCTCTTTTCATGTGCCTTTTTGTGTCTATTTTCAAAAACATGAGTGAAGAGTCTCAGACTCTTAAGTATCTCTCTCTCTTCTCTCCCCCAGAATCCTGGTAAACTACCTCTCAATAGAGATTTTTATACTTATATAAGCATATTTAGGAATATTTTCTAAGTAAGTATCCTTGTAAAACTAATTCCTAAATTAGATGAAGAGAGAATGCCTGACCCTAGAAATCCTGTTAGAAGGATAAACCCCTCTAAACCTTCTCCTCATTTCCTCCCCACTGTCTGATACTACTGTTGTGCATTTTCTAGTAAGAAATATGCACTGTGTCCAAAATTTTTAAAAAATAGTTTCAAAAATAAAATATTACTTAACTATAACATGTATATCTATATTTACTGAGTGTTTTTGAAACATACATGTACATTCAGACTCTTATTACTTGGTTTTAACAGCTTAATTTATCTGTTTCCTGCTAATCTAGGACATTGACTTCAGCAAGAATACTCCACACGCAAACCAAAGAGAACACAACTGGACTCTGCAAGTACAAACGTGCCCTCAGTACTGGCATCTTCTTCAGCTGAGAATGCCCCCAGAGAGTGCCCACATAAACAAAGCCCTGAGCAATCTCTGGATTGCCTGCTTTCTGTGCTGAAAAAATTGTCTCGGCCTCTTACAAAGGACTTGATTCTTCCTCCTTCTCACACGGAGGATGAATGTACTCTACAAGTGGTGCTGTGACTGGGATCAGCAGCAGCGCAATCTCTCACTCCTGCCACTGCCAGCGAGTGATGTGCAGGCTCCCGGATCCCAGGGAGCAGGTCCTGCCCTCTCCATGCCCAGTTCCTCAGTGCCTGCAGTCACAGAAGCCTCACCCTCCAGGCTCTCCCGTTCCCCCGGCCGGAGGAGCAGCACTGCAGCCGGGGGTCCGGGGTTGCACCACGAGCTCCAGCCCCGAGCCAGCCCAGACGCTCGTTTGCCCTTGAACAAAAGCAGATGGGATTTCAGGGGTTTCGTTTCCTCAAACGCGGGTGTTCCACCACCACCAGTGGGAATACACAATGTGTGGCAAACCTGACAGACAGCAGCAGCACACAGAGGTACCCTGGTAGATTTTGGACCATGGTTGTGCTGTCAGAACTGAAGGGCTTTGCTTTACAGCTCGTTCTCTCAGCAGGCACTGAATGCAGCATTATGCTCAATAGGAAATTAAGTGCATCTTTACAGAGAAGGTTACTATAATTAGTAAGCAGAAATTAAATAGTCACATTATAACATTTCTGTGGAATGTAAATTTTGGCATAGATACTAGATTCTCAACAGTGGATTTGTTGGGCCATATGTATTCCTTCTAAGTTAATAATAAAACCCAAATATTTCTTAAATATGACAGCAGAAACAGTAAAAAGAAAAAATCAACAATATTCACTTCTGTGATAAGACTATAGTTATCTTGAATTACACCTGGAATAATTTTGATACAAAATATGTATCAGCTAATCCAAATGCAAAGGCTACTCTCCAAAAGGTTTTATGCCTATGACTTGCAATGATGTTTAGGTACAATTTTCATATGATGTACATGAAATATATAGATATGAATGTATATATATACATATATATATATGAATTTTCCAGACTACTGTGGAAACCACTAATACTTTCACTATGGTAAGAAAGACAAAAATACTGACAAAAAACATCACCCTTGGGCAGTGAGTCTCCTCAGGCTCACTTTGCATCCAGTGAAGAGAGGCAGTTTCCTAGGTGGGATAATCTGAGTACCCACAGGTAGATCTCACATTTAACTTTGCCCTGGAGGAATGTAATTCTCTTCAGAGACTAGACAGGGAGGTCACAGAAGATAAGAGCCAGATGAAGTTACCCTTTATAATTATTTCCTAAATTACATTGGGCAATTTGACTGAATCTCATGATATAACAGCACTTTGCAAGATTTCTGCCAGAGAAAGAAGAAAAAACATGGGGATAAAAAGTATGTTCTACACTGTAGCCAATTTATGAACTCCTTAGCAAAGAAGTCTGCATGTCACTGACTCAAATATCCTTTGGACTGATATTTTAAAAGGGACAAATTTTCAAGAATAATTTCTCTGAATTTCTGTGTCAAATACATAATTTATCCCCACAATATTTTTTTCTGAAAGCACTGATAGGATCAAATATCTCAGCACCATTTAAGCTTGAATATGGATTGATTTATAACTTGCTAACTGCAATTATAGATGAATTATTTAATAACTGTAATTTAATTAATTTTAAATTAATAGTGCATTTAATTGCATCATTAAACTAATTCCTCAAAATAATTGTTTCCTCTCTTGCTCTTACCATACAGAAAATTCAGATATATCACTGTTGTTATCAGCCCAATTGTCTAAATCAGCGCCAATTCTTCCTTTGATTTTTGACCTATCCTTATTTGAAACAAAATTTTAAGTAACTATTAGTAACATCTTCAGAAATAAATGATTTGGAAAGGTCTTACTGAAATCAATGGAATCTAAGCTGAGTTACTCAAGAACTTCTGAAAACACAATTGCAACTATGTACACAAATTTCACAAACCCAAAGCACAACACAAACCCCGACTGCAAATCAGATCAATGGCTAAATTGGCAAGGCTGACCTCATTCTTTCACTAAGATTTATTTCTTATTTGATATCCTGCCATCTTGGAAGTATTTAATATTTATACTTTACTCATTCAAAACTAAACCACATTTCCATGATGTCGATAGCAGCCAAACTCATAGACTGAGTACTGAAATGGAAATACATACAAAGTCCCTGTTGATACAATTACCTTTTTAAAAGCATCCCTTAATCCTTATAGATTTTTTTAAAGAATATTTGTAAGAAAACTGGATGTCTCTATGCCTTTATAAAGTACTTGATGTCCCACAAGGTTGGGCCGTTATTATTGGAATTTTCCTCTTTTCTTTTTGCAATTTTACTACAGGTAAGTTGAGGAGTGTTAACACAGAAAAATGCTAAGCTAAACACACACAGCTTCACACAAAATTTAGTTTTCACTGTGCTAAAAATAAATGGAGAAAATATGAAAAAGGAATTTATTTTCAGATGAAAATACACAACTGAAAGGTTGTAAATAATCATGTAGGTACATTTTTCTTCACTAAGCACCAGGAAAACTGTAAGAGTGAAAACCCACTTAGGCTAGAAGGTTAAACTGCCATCCAGGCTATCACATCTACTCTCCCCTATATATAAGACATGGAGATCTACTGAGATCCATTGACCCTACTATGCTCCAATGCACAAACCCCTGGGTAGAGAGCTGAGAAGTGCTGGGATCATCTTTTATGACCCATGAATACCAAAACCAAACAAAGTGAATTGAACAGATAAACTGAGACTGAGTGCAAATGTCACCACCACCCATCAGCATCATGCTCCTCAACCTGTCTGCTGAGTGACTCCTGTATGCAAAAATAATTTATAGGTTCCCTCTGCTGTTCCAGACTGCTTTTACTAAACACTTCATGTTTTACTATACCTTGCCATGCAAAGCTAAACAAGCTTCTCTGCAACCTTCTGTGAAATGAGAGCTGCAGTGTGGCAAAAATAGCTCCAGCTGCACTACAGCTCCTACTGGCCATCAGAGCCAGGCAAGGGCAATTTTGTCTTCTTGAAATCAAAAAGAGCATTATGGCAGGCCACAAACACTAAGCCACCACACTATTTACTCCTAATTAAACACTCCCATTTTGTTCAGCACAGCAAGCTTGCAGTACATGGGTGGTAAGTGGCTCTTCTCAGCATGTGCTGGCTACAAGATACATTTGAAAAACAGATTTTAATTAAAATGTGCATTTCTCAGTTGCTGAAAGGGAAAGAAGGGAACAAGGGATGTAAAAGGCTCTAAACCACCATCTTGCTTAATTTAAATGCCACTTAAAAATTAAAATGAACTTTACAGCCCATACATATACTAGAATTTGAGTATAATACATACCTTCAGTTATACAGAATTCCAGATTTGGAAAGCAAGCATGTCAGAAACTACTATAAAGTCTCTCCCAGATCAACCTATCGCATCCACTTCCTTCATTTAGCAGAAGTTTATGTTATCAGGCCTCTATTATTATCTATCCAGTGTGAAATTCTGACCATACTTCAGGCTGCACTCAGGCCCATTTTGTGGTGCATTTTTGTAAGGATGCTATCTCAGTGCTGTGCTGCTGAAAACTGGGAGTAAAATTTTCCATCAGACTCCCACCCTGTTGATTCCTAAAGGGGCAAATTTTGGAGCAGGAAGGGATACAAAGCTTTTAATGGCATGAGGTTTGTCTCTTCTGGTGAATAAAATGTGCAGCTGCCTCCGAGACTGTGGAACTGCCTGTGTCTCCAGGACTAACAACAAAGGAAAACAGATCTCATAGATGAAGGCACTGACTGTATGACCCCAGACAAGTTGCTTGGGGCCAGATTCCGATCCAAGTTACACTGCTCTGGGTCACTGGCCTAATTGCTCCAGTGCTCTTCATCTCACAGTGTAATTGAGGCAAAGCATTGCCCTTAGTTTCCCACTGCTTTTAATATTAACTGTGCATTAGAGAAGTGAGTGGCCTGCCATGATTTGTGCTTCCACATGTCACTAAACAAGGGAGAGAGACAAACCCTTCCATTTTAGTTTATTACTATGAACCTCATTCATACTGCTTTACCTCATTCTTTGGCTGGCAACAACTTGTGCCATTTATTGCAGCTGTGTCTTCATCTAAACCAAAAATGTGTTCTTGACTTCAAGTTAAGTCATGTGAGCTCAAATCTAGCAAGATGAGGCAGGCTTGTATTCACATGAGCTTTAATGTGACCTGCCAGCTTGCCATAAACTGCAAGTGCCTTGATCACACAAGGATTTTTTCATTTAAAATCCACTTCCTTTCAACAAAGGGAAGCCCAGCCAGAAAGGCAAAACTCATCACTTGAAGGGCAGCAGAGAGAACTCAAGGCTGGGGAACACAGTTTTACTAAGCATTTTCCTTGAGAAAGTAGGGTGCCCAGCATGAGTGGGCTTTTGTAACTCTCTGGATACCCTGGCAGTCTGCAGCATGAATGAGCATTTCTTTACTTCGGCGCATTGGCAGTTGCCGTGGGCTTTTCACACATATCTCTTGTAAGGAATGGGATTTGGCTCTGGTTTGCACCAGTTTGTGCTTTTTAGCTGTGATTTGAAATGAATTACATATTCACAAGAGTTCAGGAAATTATACTTTGTAACTTGTACTGGTTTGTTTTACATTTAAATTGCATGTACATTTCAGAATTGTATGCCTGTTTCAGACTTTCTCTCAGGCCCCGACAAATGAAGGATATAGGGGTTTTGAGAGTCCTTTTTTCTTTGGCAGGAGTTGTTCTGTTTTGTTTCATTTTTAGCTGGTTTCCAAGGGAAACCAAACTTTGGATGTAGGTCTGCCACTGGTTGACTGTTCCTCACTTTTGAACCTCTGACAAGAGCAGAGAACTCACAGATAACTCAGGTTGCTGCCAGTTTCTTTAAGGCAGGCAAGCATGCAGAAATTAGAGGATCCTGCCAAACACTCCTTATCAAGAGTAAGGCCACAATGAGATAAAGCTTTTCACTGGTACTGGAATATAAAGATGACACAGTTATGAATATTGTAGTCAAAAGCAATCTTTCAGGAGAGTCTTCACCACACTGGAATTCCCCCCTCACTCAGACACGGTACAGCATACTGACCATGAATCTTTGTTAAAAGTCTCAGATGGAGCTCATCCGCTTCCTGTCCTGATGGCATTTGTGACAGAACTCTCCTGTAGGTTATCTAATCAAAATTGTCCAATGAAGAGGAGAAAACTCAAAGTGAAGTTTTGATGTAATTAAGTTAAAAGAAACCTACAACAATTCTAAAAACATCAGATTCAAATCCATGATCCTCAATAAGTCTCAAATTGCTTTTTGAAAAAAATCACAGCTCAGTTGGATACTTACAATAGTTCCCTTACAATTACAAATTTTTCTGTAGTCTTATTATGCAGGCTGTCAACAACCATTGGACTGCAACAATGGCACCAATCATGATCATGACAACACAAAAATTGATTAGCTACAGAGGAATAGCTGTACAACCTTCTACAAATTCACAAAGCCAAACAAGTCCCCTTGGGTATGCTGCTTAAAAAGAATTCATATTTAGATTAGTTTTTCATCTTCTGGATTTAGAGCATTTAAAAGCATCTCAAGGAATGCTTTCCAGTTCCCACTCCCTACTATATGAGCTAATCTAATAAGCATATGGAGATACACTGAAGGATTTAGTTCCCCTCTCTGGCTTCCATCTCCAGCACTGCACACTTGCACTAGGGCTGACAGCCCCACAAGGCAGCCTAGGGGGCTTTCTGATGGTCTGCCCAAGGAAACAACACAGAAACCAGCTGAGCATTACAGAATATACAAAAATAGAAAAAGGAGCATCACTGTACATGGAGATTGTGGTTCTGCCTTCCCTGCACTGGTCCAGTTAGGAGATACACAGAGTAGGAGATAGGTTGCTACCACACAGGTCATGCTGGGCCACCTGGCTACCTGATGTGTCACAAAGCCTGAAATTAAACCCTCATGCTCTAGAATGGCTGCTCTACTCAGACCCCTGGATATCAAGTATGATTTAAGAACTCTGTGCTACCCAAACAGTGACAAAGAGGAGTACAGAAGTGACATATTCTTTGTGTCAGGGTCCCAAAGCATGGCACAGAGCTGCTCACAGACAGAAGAAACACAGTACAGTACCCAGAGTTTCAGGTGCCTCCATCTATGGGGGAAAGGAAGCAACCTCTGCACATGGGCAGAGGTGACACAATCACAATAAAAGGCATGAGAAGTCCTACTGCCCAAACCTGTCCTTTCATGAAGAGCAAGGTGGTAGCTGTGTCATCAGAGCACAGGTAACACTGCCTAAAATTCCAGTATGTTCCACACAAGAGGGCCAGACTTTCCCTGTGATCTACTGGAATCAGTGAGCAGCCTGAGGGATTTTCAATTCCTGTGATTAGGGATATGTCTTGGAATTGCACTGAAAGTGTAAAGGCCTGAAGTCCATCAGAAACATTAGGGCTCTGGAAGTCACAGGCTTACCACTCAACATTTATATTGTTACCATCATAAAGTTCATCATGGATGCGTTGTGCATATTTACCTTATGCCATCACATGGAAGATGGACCTTAGCAGCATTAAAAAATACAACTGCTGCAGGCCCTGTTTTTAATTTTATCCCTTCCTTTATATAAACTCACATATAATTTCCCTTTACATAAGTTGCATTAAAAAGAACGACACAGCATGAGTCACTCCACAGATACTTGTACACTAGCACTTACAGCTGGCCAAGGCTGAAAGAGCCTTTTAACATCTTTTTATCCTGCTTATTTTGAAGTCCAAATGTTTTCAACTATGAGTATACATAGAAGAGAACTGTAAAAAAATGCTCAGAATAATCTTTTAAAAACGTTATTTCTAGCCAAACCTTAAATGCAGAATATAAACACAGGTTAAATATATAAACAAATATATAAATCCATCTTATTAAAAATAACAGATTAAATCCAGACAAACTGCAACTTATAGAGAAAAACTCCAAATGAGATGCCTATCTGTATGAAATAAGATAGAACACACGCACCAAAGACTAGGAAAATACAGCACTTGCAAGATCTTAATCATGCCACATTATGAATGCAAATTGGGTTTTACACAAAATCTTACTGAAGCCAATGGAACAGCTCAGGAAAGAAGTTTATGGGATGCTTCTCATCATTGCAATCTGAGGAATTCTGCTAACTAGAGTGCTTGGATACACAAAGCTTAATATGGCAATTTCTTCGACTGTGCTTCCCCTAGAGCTGCCAGCTGGAAATGACTTTCTCCAATATCAAAGAAATAAACTCCAGACTCCACACTTGGAACTAAGAGTGCAACCCTGATAATAGTTTCTGTCACGCTGCAGGAATGGAAGAGCAACACCAAACTAGTCTTAACGCTTCCCATTCTTGGCAGCAGCTACACCTGTCAAGACTCAGACAAACACTTGTTAGGTTATGAAAACAGTACAGCTAATCATTGCTTTTGGAAACATCCATGCAAAACACCTTGTTCATTCAAGCAGAAATAAAACAAGAACATTCTGAGAACAATAAAACAAAACTGACTAATGATTCAACTACAAACACCACTGTGAAAATTATTCAGTTACAAACGCTACAATGAATTCTAACCAAATCTTCCGTGCTGAAGGAAAAATTTCAAGGTCAAATAAAGAATGCTCCAGTGTGGAACAAACTCTAGTGAGGAAATCACACGAAGTGTGATCCTGGAGCAGAGTTTTCTTTAGTTCCAACTGCCTAAACACTGTCTTTGTTCATATTTTTTTATAGCAGTGGAATATTTTATACACAAATCCTGTACTTGCAGTATTAGTACTATTTCTCCAGATGTGTTTACAATTTTTTTAAGAAAGTGGTCTGCAAGAAAAATGCTTAAAATTTTTACCAAAAGAGAACAGAAGACATAGTTTAAGTCTGTGGGCTGTTAAATATAGCCTTCAGGTCACAAAAAGCACGAAAGGCCACACATGCTAGCAGAACAGAAGATGTACCTGCTGTCCTGAGTGGCCTAAGAAAAAATCAGACTGGAAGGAATTTAAAGATCCAGTTGGGGTGGAAGATACAGCCACTACTTCAGCAGCACAAAGAGGACTGAAAACTGCCTTAGTCAGAAAAGGCAGAGCCTTCAAACCTGCTGTTTAGAAGCCATGAACAGTAAAAGATGGAGGAAATTACAAGGAATGGGTTAGGGAGGAGACCTTTCTAGATTCTAGGGGAAAAAATGGAAAACTAATGAGGCAGAAAAGTCCCAGAATGAAACACCAAGGTCAGGAAGACAGGCTTCAGCAAGGCTTTGGAGACAACTGAACACAGCAATGCACGACTGGAACCCGTTCAAAAATCAATGATGAAATACTAGAGAAATCTAAATTGGAATATGATAGAGTCTCTCCTCAACACACCTTACTTGACAGGAGGGATACTCTGCCTGTTCTAGAAGCTGGAAAGGCTGAATTGGCCTTCTGGGTGTACTCTGACCCAGATCATATGGGCAGAGTGGCAGGGTAAAGCATGAATTGGGAAATATGAGCTCAGAACTCTTCTTACAAGAGATGGTAGAACCACCACATCAGTAGGCTGAGTAGAAAATTGCTAGTAAAATAGAAAAATCTAGTTTAAGATGAAAGAGACAAATTAGATATTAATGGCTTAACTCTTTCTTAATAAAAACAGCTTAGATTTTGAGATTTGCAGAAGATATATGAAATTTTAAGTGAGGAGTGGGCTTGGCTTCTTCTTCTAGGGGACTGCTTCTCAGCTGATGGAGGGGTTAGAATTTCTCTTCCATAGATGATTCCTCCTGCCGTTGTACTGACTGAGAACCACTGATCTGAACCAGGGCTGGCAGAAGTGAGACTGACATATGGAAAAACAAGTAAGGAGCTCACGTGTCCACTGGGCTACCATGGAGCCTGTGGCTGGTTCCAGGCTTTGTGTCTTTGTGGATGATCTAAAGAGAGATCTCATTTTTGTATTGCAGACAACATTAAACAGAAGGAGCTGCAAGCACAAGATGGCTTAGAAGCACAGGCAGGAAATGCTACAAAGAATTCTGTCACAGAATAAATAAAAGAATGCATCTGGGGACTCTAATCTGAAACAAACACGAAGAGGAAGGAGCACACACAGGAGACAATGATGATTAAAATGCTTTAAGTATAAAATTGACTAGAAATTAACTACAAAAGCTATATTATATGTTTGAGTTTCAACACAGCAATATCAGCACTGGGAAAGAATAGTGATTCTGTAGGTGAATCTAGCATAATTACACATCAAGCATTTCAGTAGCTTTATAAAGGATCTCGTAGAGTTACAGTAAAGAATAATGGATTGAAAAGGGGAGAAACAGAATGGCAGGCCATATACAAATAGCTAATAATACATAACTTGGTCATTGCTAGGCTAAACAGCCCATAATCAATTATGCAGATTTGGGCATCTTAAAGCTCTAAAAGAAGATTAGAAGGAAGAAAGAAGGAAAATAACCCAAAAAATTCATTAATATAAAGGAAGAATTTGGATGACTACATTTCTTGACACCAGGATGTTGAATGGCCACCTTCCAGCAAAGCCTCACTACTGAGTGACATCATTACTTACAATACAAACCAAGACAGGATGAAATACTTGCTGAAGTGGAAGACCCAGGCAAATATTAGTCTTCTTCTCTTCCACAACTCTAAAGATCACTCATGAAGACTTGTTGCTCAGCTCCATTTAGTATTTTTCTGTTCTAACAATGAGGAATTTGTGAAATCTTAGTCTCTGGCAAGAATGTAAAGCTAAAACAGCAACTAGTATTTTTCTTTGCAGCTAGAGAGCTTCTGAAGTGATGCACTAGATTTTAACTCTTACAAAAATCAAAAAAATCACAACGTTCAAGTTCAGCCAGGTTAGACATAATTTCATGGAAGAAATATATTCCATGGCCAAATTGATTGAAACTGGCCATTCCACCACTCAAACCCTAGAAAAGTGGTACAGTTTGCATTTTGAAGAGAGTGAATTATATATCCAAATTTGTAGCTGCAAAGAGGAACAAACCAACAATAAGCATAACTGTGAATTTTTTGTCCTATCAAAATATCACAAATTCAGGCACTTCTCTATTATGCTGGATACAGAAAATATGAACTGTGCTCAGAAGTGTCATAGATTTAAAAAAAACCCAAACAACTATTCAACAACAAAGATTCAGTTCACTAAGAATTACAGGGAAATTTGGATCTCTCAGTTGTCCCTCGTGAGAGCCTACCTAGTTATTTGATTTTTCCCCATATCTCAGACATACATGATGACATTTCAGAAACAGCAGTGATACTGCTCCATAATGCCAAAAAAGGGGATTTGAAGATTGCATCCAGAGACTGGATGATGCCACTTTATCCCTTCTGCTTGAAAGGTGAATGTGTACACAATATGGCAATAAAAACCCCAGTTAATGAACTCTGGAAAAATATGTCCAAATACTCCAATAAATCCAGCATGATAATAAACTCATGCAATAAATTAGAAAACATGAGACATACTCAAATAACATGAAAAGCCAAAGATGCAAGCTGTTTACATAAACCAGAAATGACATCTTAGCCTATATGATGTAATGTTTTTATACAAGCCTGGTAGACTAAACAGTTGTGATGGTGCCAAGTGTTTGGAAGGTGATGAAATTGATTGAAACTGGCCAAGACGCCAGTTCCAGCTCTGATCCGGACACCTAAATACTATCTTCAAATATGTGAAGGCAGAAACAAAGTTTAAAAGCATGTTAGTGAGATTGTATAGTTCAAACCATCAATGGTTAGAAAATACCAGAATGAAGCATACTTGAATAACCTTAAACTGGATACTTTGTTTAGATTCTGATATAGCCTTTAACTGCATGATTATGTACTAATTTTTCCACATAAATTTTGGTTCATTCAGCATACATAATGAATAGTGTGTTCATAATGAACTATTTTTCTTGTAACAGCTATTTGCTTTTGTTCATTGTGGAGTCCCAGGACTTATTTGCTACACATTATTCATATTCTTCTCCAAAGACAAAATTAGGAATTTCATCATGGGTTTTTCCATGCACCTCATGGGTTTTCCAGGCTACTACAGTGTCTGTCTGATTAACAAACATTCATTAGTTTATTTTGAAAACATTGCTGTGAGGAGAGGCAGCAATATGCCTTTATTTTACACATGGAAAACTGAGGCACAGGAAAGTTACTTAATGTGCTTGATGTTGTCTTCAAAGCCTTTTTTTTAAAGTCCTACTCTCACAGAAGGCAGCAGCAGCTCCTGACTACATTTCTTGACACCAGGACGGAGCACTCTGAGTGCTCCATGGTACCCTTCTCTGCTGACAAATGAACAAGGAGAATTTGTCATTGTGGGGTCATGTGTAGCTTTGGAAGATGCCATGCACTGACTCTTCTCAGGCAGTCGCACCAGAGCATGGCCCCTTCTGCCCTGCTCCTTGAACTGGTTCCTGTCCCCGTTCCTCCTTCTTCCCAGTCACACTTCAGAAGTCCCGTTCTTCATTCCTAAGGCTGTCCATTCAGTCCCAGGCTCTCTGCTCAGCAACTCCTACTTCCATAAATTTACTCCTGAGCTCTGTGGTCCAAACTGCCCAGTACTCTGCCTCTCATTCTTCGTCATTCTTCAAATTAATCTAGTCTAGGTGAACTTGCCCTCACTCTTTTTCCCCCAGCTTTACTTCAGACATGCTGCCTGAACTTAGATTGCATTCCTTGCTCCTTTATCATATTTTTCCATTCTCATTCAGGGTTATTTTGTCCAATTCCCATTTAACCTAATCCCTATCTTGCAAGTCTTTCCTGTTCTTCCTCCCTTGACCATCCACTGCTTCTAGTCTGCCCCTCCAGGGCCAGTTTTCTTGCCTGACTCCCTCGTCTGTGTGCCCCACGTTCCAACATCCTCTTTGATGTTTTTTTTTCTCTGCTCTTCTCCCGTCTGCATTTTGACAGGTGTTGTTTTGATCGGTGTCTTCTGCTTTCCCTCTGTCTGTGCCAGCGAAGGGCAGGGGGAGTGGATGACGGCGTCACCGCCCTCGGCCCGGCGGGACCCACGGGCACGGTGCATCCATCATCTGTAGGGGGAGCACGGCACAGCCACACGGGAGCTGCGGGAATTTCACTGCTGACATCCAAGCTGTGCTACCAAGCCTGTGAAAAGCTTGCTTTTTTCCCAAGACTTATGGTTTTCTGACATCAGCTATATTTCCATAGCATTGGCGTGCTCACGACACAAAAGACATCCATTCATCTACTCGTGGTTTTTTCCCCAGGTAAGGCAAATACAGATTTTATAAAAAGGTCACCAGAATGTTCAGCACGTATTAAATAATCATTCCTGGCTTACAGAAGTATGGCTACAATGTTGAAATATGGGAAAGAAAAAAACCAAATGCTACACTTTTTCCTATACACAGAGTGAGTCCAACAGAGTTCTGAGGAACTCTACACGTTAGACTGCACATCAGACTGAGCTGTGCTATTAGACCCACATAAAAGAATTAGAGCAAATAATGCAAAACGCCTTTGAAAATAACAGCTCATAACTGGTTTTATAATGTTGCATTCACTTTGAACCAAATCTTATCAGGAGTTAACTAAAAAAAAAATCCAAAGTGCATACATTTATTATCGCTCATTTAACATTTGTAAGCTTTTAAATTGCTTTGATTCATTAAAGCAATTTAATGAATTGCTTTAGAGGTGACAATGCCTGCAAAAACAACACTGAAAGAAACCCAGACAAAAAAATCCCAAAATAGATAAACTGTTGATAATTAGTTGCTTACTCCAATTTCTAGATTTGTGGCTCTGTATATACCTTCACAGAGGGTATAATCCAGTTTGCTGAATACAAAACATCTCAGTATTAATTCTCCCATCTTAGAAAACAAGAAAAATATTTCTCTATCTACATAATTTTTCCATTACTGCTTATGTTTTTACTGCAGCAGTGCTTGTAATTCCAACTAAGTGCATTGCAGAATTTGTCATACTTGGATGTGTAATGTTATGATTTCACTGGCTTTCTTTACAGTTACCACGTCCTAAAGACCAAGGACACTTTCGGAGTATGAAAATCTAGCATATTTATAATTTACTGTGTATAATACATTGCTACTTATCACAAGACTTTGTTGAACCTCAGTGATGCCAATCACCTTAAGAACATCATCCTTTTCAACAAAGATACCCTGAAATAAATTGCAAGGATTTGTAATACAAATGTACTCACGTAGACACTCAGGGATCTAAATGTACACTTGCATGCTTATCTCAAAGATGAACGCCTTAATCTTTGCTTGCTATTTTCATGTTTCCATTAAAACAAGCTTTTTGATGCATAAGTGCCACCTGTAGGAAACACCAGAGTATGCTCATGAGCAGCCCTGTGCCAACTGAGGCACTGAGTTGTCTCTGCCATCCCCAATATAGGTGCCTCCTTTGGGAATTCAGCCACCTCTTGAGGAAGAAATGGCCCTGGATGATGGCAGCTTGCTTGATGAAGGTTAGTTTGTGAAGCCATATCTACAGGAATGTTGTTGTTTTCCAGTGAATCCTAATAAAAATGAACTGAAATGAAAAATACTACATTTCCCATTTGCTTGTCTGTATGACATTAATCCATAGGAATCAAGCAGTCCTTCACTATTGTACGTTGATCCAAATAGAGTTTGTCATGATTAGCAAGGACTACTTCACTACAATTACTTAGGGTACACAGAAATGAAAGATTGCATAATTTATCTATTTTAATTATATCTACTCCTAATTAAAAGGAATATATGTAAAAAAGTGTTCTAACAAAAAAAAAAAAAAAAAAAAAAAAAAACCAAAAACCCAGTGTAATCTCAACTACTACAAGCATAGTCCATTTTCCTGTGGCAGTGAGTAAGGCATGAATGGATGGAAGTGCATATATCTTAATTCCAACATTAAAAGAAAAAAGCAAAGAGTTTCTAATGTAGCCACAAAAATAGGACTGATATAAACCCTGATACTGATAAAAAAATAACTGAGACTTTTCAATGCCTTATCATTTTTTTAATATTACAAGAAAAATAAAGAGCTTACAAAAATCCAGCTTTTTAAATGTTAGAGTCTGCCTAGGTCAAAAAAGTGAAGTGTTTAATCCAAATTTGTAAAAAATAACAGAGAAAACTGGCCTGACTCCCTCTATAGCCATCAGCTTTAACAGTTACGCTCCAAAAACACATTCACCACCAGGAAATAGTTTCATTAATTCAGCTGTACCAATCACTGATACAGGATCCCCATTCCTTGGTACATTTACTAGGTAACGTAAATTCCATACCCAAAGCACGTCTTGCATCCAAAAATGAGAAGTTATTTTTAATAATTCGATGTGAAATGACAAGATAGAAATTATCTGGTATAGGAGAGCAAATTATATGCCGCTCTAGGAAAAAATATTAGTTCATTGTTTGACAGCCAGTGAGTCTGTTTAGTTTAGTCAGTCACAGTTGTGTACAAACGACACGTCTCTCTTCTCCCCTAGTCAGCCTTCAGCGTCGCTTCGAGCACGTACACTTGTTTTGGCTGTGCCCTCGTCACCACCTGACATTTATCTGCTTGCTTCAACACAGACAGCCTTTAACACCCGCCCCTGCTACTCTGAAGCCAAACTTCGCCAGCCTGCCGGGGAGCAGACGGGCGGACGGACCGACAGCCGCTGTCCCCAGGGCACTGCGGTGTCCCCACGGCGGTGCGGGCGGCAGGCGCGGCGCGGCGCGGCGCGGTGGCGGGCACGGGCTCGACAGGACGGGGGTGCGGCTGCGGAGCGATGACCATCGCCGTCGGCCTTGTGTTCTGCAGGCGGCCGCGTCCGAGGCTTCCCCGGGACCGTGCTGCGGAAAGGACGCTGACCGCGTCGGTGGTGTGAGGGCGTCTCCAGCTTCCTCGTCGCTTGCTTGGCTTGCGCTTGCTGACGGAAGAGCTGTTGCTGACCCCCTTCTTCCCTGTACTTGCGGAAGTTAGTGCTGCATGGGCTTTGGAGCTCCGTACCTCTGCCTTCTTTGTACTCTTTGAAATAGTTGGATTTAACACATTTTTTAATGGAGGACGTGGAGTTTCAGGTTTACATAGAGTAATTCAGGAACAGCAGTACCAGATCCCTAAGATGATTCTAAGAATGATTTGTTGCCTTTTTTTTTTCCCCTGGCAGCAAATCGTATCCCTGTCTGTAGAAAGCTGTCTGGAGACTGCAATCCTCAGAAACCTTCATGTTCTAAAACGGACAAGAAAATTGATGCAAATGAAAAATTTCACTTACCAGTAGGAGCAGTGATATGAAAGTTACAAAGAATCAAATAGTAGCTGCGAGTTGTGCAATATTTTGTATCTTCCCTTCACTTTCACAAATGGTCGAGTGTGTGCACATACACAGTTTGCTAACGTAACAGCGTGTGAGGTAAATGAAAAGATTCATAACCCAGACATGTGATGTTGGAAGACTTAGAATAAAGGAAACTAACGCAAATGAAACATAGTCCTTTATTCTTTTACCACCAATGGCCAAGGTTATGTGTTTGGGGGTTTTGTTTGGTTTTTTTGTGTTGGTTTTTTTTTATTTTTTTTTTCCAACCAGCATCCCCAAGCACTAGCCCTGGTATCTAGCCTTACTTCAGAGATAAGAAAATTGTTGTCTTTACAGCAGAAGCTTTTTCATTTAGCTTCTTTAGTCAGCTTCAGGATTATTTTCAGTCTTACCAAGGCTTCCTGTTTCCTCTTGGCTCCTTCTGTGGCATAAGCCACCCAAATAGAGAGACAAACCAAAGGTGAGATAGTTACCTTTAGCCATCAATAAATATGACATTAAAGAGCAGTACCTTGATGTTGGTCCAACATCTGATCATATCATAATACACATAATACACTCTGCAATAAAATGAAGCACTGTTAGTTCAGAATCATGCTAAAAATCCACACAGGAAAATTATGTTTTATACCACATTGCAGGGAGAAACAATAAGAAGGAATGATCCATAATAAAATGATCGAGGGTACCTGAAAATTTGGGAGAACACAGTAAAATGGTACCTGGTTTTATTTTTTCATAAAATAAACATCCTTTTTATGTATTGAAAAGCAATTAACTCACTGATTTATTTGAACTAATGCATTTTATTAAAACACTGACAGTATAATGCAATGTTCCTTGAACTGGTCACAAATTGTGTACCCAAAGATATTAATTAATAATGAGTATCAGCTCATTTTTTAGCTGATTTAGCATATTGAAAATAGTTATTAAAAAAAAAAAAAGAAAAAATAATCCAAAAAACATGATTTCTGTGGAGTGCTAGTAACACTATTCTGAGGAAATTGCACTGATACCCAGCAGAAATTTTATATGATATATAGAAGTTTCTAAAATTTGTCAGTTCATTGTAATTTTTCTGAAGGTGTGTAAACAGCAAGATGAAGTAGTACATCGACTCCAAGAAGTGTACTGACAATGAGAAATGAGAGTCTCTTTGGAATACTCCCACCTTTAGACTGTTACTCTAAGTGGAAGACAAAGCAGGGTAGCTGTACATAAAGACTGAATTACTACAAAATAAAAATAGAAACAGGAAAATGCTAAGGTTATCATTGGGGCCCTTGGAGTTTTTCTTTCACTTGTGGGTATTTGGCATTGAGAACAGATGAAGCAACTTTGCAGAACAAGGCATTGAATGTTTCTGTACTGCTGGCCATTCAGTCAGGTCTCCATATAAAAAACAGACTTGTTTTTTCCTTTCAGGAGGTATGTGCATAACGCAACCTAAAAGCATTTTCAAAAGCACCCATTAGCTTTAATTGGAAAGGGACTTTGAAGCGGTTCTTTACTTCTATTTTGCTATAAGGTCTGAAGAAAGGAAAGGAAAAAGAAGATCACAACCATACTTTCTTAATAAGTAACTCTGAAAAAGTAGTTCTTATAGAAAAAAGAATGATGATGCATTTACCTTCAGCTGTAAGTAAAGATTACAGTACCTCTTCAAATGAAATTAAATAATCTTTGAATCACTGAATATTTAATGTGAAATATTAAATGCATCAAAATGCTTCAGCTATTTTTAGTTGTCTTGTAAAGATTTCCTTCAGTCACTGTACTGGCCCTCAGCAGTTTCTGTAGTAAGAATTCAAACAATGCTGTTCCTATTGGGTTTGGTATCTGCAATAAGTTTTTTTCAGGTTTTTAGCAATGCTTAGCCTTGTGAATCTCTGAAGAACTCAGACAATTCCTCACAACGGTGTTTTCATGGGTGTTTTGCCCCAGTATTTAGCATGTTATTTGGCATCCAGCTAGGATGAAATCATGGGTGTTTTTCCCCAGTATTTAGCATGTTATTTGGCATCTAGCTAGGATGAAATCATAGGTTGAATCGTGGTTTGGACCTTATCATTATATGCATCTCTATCTTCAAAAGGAAATAAGTACATTAAAGAAAATTAAAAATAGGAAAAAAAATTTAGCATCCAATAGGCTTATCAGTATATGATTTAAAGTTTCCAAAAAGTGCTTTCAGTGATAAATTAACTCAAAGCTTCAAAATTAATATTTTCCAAATATATGCATTTTAAAAATGCTGCTCACATACTAATTTACAATTTCTTGTGAAAAAATAGATTTTGAAAAATTAATATTCCTTTTATAATATAAAATTATTCCTAAGCCTGAAAGAAAACTCAAAAAATAAACTGGTAATCAAAGATATTTTTTTCCATGACCTACTTCTTACACTGCCACTAGTTTCATTCAAGGTCTAATATCTTCTTAGTTATCTTCTTAGTTATCCTGCTTTTACAGACACATCTTGTCCATTTGACTCTTTGAGAAACAGTTTGACTGGAATTAACAAATGTTCTGCTGGATTAAATATAGTCAGTGGATTATAAGGAGACCCTGCTTCATTCCCTTAAAGCATGTACTTTCAGTGTCTCTGAGTGTAGAGTGAAACCTGCAAACAGTGGCTAAATCATCAGAATTGAAGGATGGGCACCATGTGCTGTGCAGCTCTTCTAACTGTGTGCTTGAGAAATTTTTCCTTGAGAAAATGTTAGCAGCTGCTAGCAGGCTAAAATCTCTAAGGCCACATCTAACTGTGGGCAGGGTGTGTTGCCTAGTGGGCAGTGGAGGTGGGACTGTTGCCATCTGTACCAAAGGTGACATTCTTAGTTTGCTGAATGAGAAAAGGACTTGTGCTGGAAGTATAATGAAGTATTAACTGGACCTGCATTTTTGTGCCAAAATAGATGCAATTTAGAATTTAGTGGTATGAGATGTGCTGTGGGAGGATCATCATGGTCACATATCTCTGAGTTCAAATCATGATGTTTACAAAAACAGTGCTATCCTTCAGCTCTGTATAGCTTTTGTACATGCTGCAATAGCTCCTTAGTGGGAATCCCTGAGTTCTTCCTAGTCATACAAGTTTTCACGGCAGCAGACCATCCACTTGCCCCAAGCATCATTCACTGGGGAAGAAGGTTTCCTAAAATATATGTCTATATATCACTACTCACTGTTAGTAAGTTCAGACACGATATATTATCTCTTCTCCTTTTTCATCACAAAGGTGAATATTTCACTCTTACTTCTTATCACCTATAAAGTGTCTCTATTATGTTAAAAAGTGCTCAGCAGATATGAATCATGTCTTTGGAAACTACAAATCAGAAATTCAATTTTTAGAGGACACCATTCTGGATAAGAAACAATTCCTCTTAAATACCAGTACAAAGATTACCGTATAAGTCCAATGCACAATTACTTTACATTCAGTTCTCAAAAGATGGAAGATAAGCATATTTTTTCTCTCTTAAAATTTGGAAAGGCCAGAATTAGATGCGTCTCTGACTGAGCAGAAATTATACATCATGTTTTGTGCTTAACTAACCACCTTTTCTTTCTTTGTTCAGAAGCAGGGCTGTTGTAAATGTAAACCCTCACAAAAGTAAAGATATTATGCATCCCTATTCACCTGCTCTAGATTATAGAAGATGGACATAGAGGGGCATTATGTACTTTCATTTTATTTGAGGATTGCATGAATGTTGGACGTAGAAAGACTTCAAGAAAAGGACTGAACTGTTCTTAAATCACAATCATAGGAAATCTACCTTAAAACTAGCTTATCATTTTCTTAAATTGTTTTTTGAATCTTATTCACTGTTACTTTGCTCCAATTTCTATGATAAGTATGATGTCAATAACATTAAGAGGATGCAATTTACCAGTGTAAAATAGGAGTATCTCACAGGTGAAGCCAACCTGAATTTTCAAAATTAACATTTTTTCTCAGTAATATTTCTCAGCTACAGAACATTCGTACTTTCTAAAGAACAGGATGTAGCTATTGTTGCTATTCAAAAGCTGCTCTAAATCCTAAAATGTTATTTAGGGCTAATTTGACCAAAGTTCTAGTACTTGGCATACATGTAAAGCAGGGAGAGCAATAGTTTTGTTGACAGGTAAGGAAAAAAAATTGACATCGCTTATCCTTTCTTGAAGAAAGGGCAATTTAAGTGGCCAGCCTAAGGCAAATTGTATATGTCATTACTTCTAGCATTTATTTAACAACTTGTTATAACTTCTTTTAAATATTGACATAGTTGTCAGTTAACCTATCAGTACTTTTAATTAAAATACATGTATACAATTTGAACATGAGGTCATGCAAGAAAGCATGTTGTGAATGAAAGCTAACAGAACATGCCTCGTACCTGCATTAAAGTCCTAGATATGATGATAGTTGATAAATAACTGGGTCTGTTTCTAGTATTACAGAAACAAGGACTTGTGGCAAGACTTACAATTACATTTGTAGTGAATAAACACAATTTATTTTCAGTGTGTTGTGATTTAAGCCAAGCCAGCAACTAAGTACCACACAGCCATTTATTCACTCCCCCAGAGTCAATGTGGGGAGAGAATTGTAAGAGTAGAATTGAGAAAAATCGTGGGTTAGAAAAAGGATTGTTTGATAGGTAAAGCAAAAGCCGTGTGCACAAGCAAGGCAAAACAAGACATTCATTCACTGCTTCCCATCCTTGGGTAGGTGTTCACCCACCTCCAGGCAAGCCAGGCTCCATCACATGTGCTGGTGACTTGGGAAGACAAATATCTTCACTCTGAACATCTACCATTTCCTCCTTCTTCCCCCATCTTCATATGCTGAACATGATGCCATATGCTGTGGAATACCCTTTGGGTCAGTCTGGGTCAGGTGTCCCAGCTGTGTCCCCTCCAAGCTCCCTGCACACCTCCAACCTCCTCACTGGTGGGGTGGGTGAGGAGCTGCAAAGGCCCTGATTCTGTGTAAGCACTGCTCAGCAATAACAAAAACTCCCTGTCTTATCAGCGCTGTTCACAAATAAAAACATAACCTCCTCATAGCACCTACTGTGAAGAAAATTAACTCTATCCCAACCAAACCTGCACATAGTTGTACCTGAAACACTTTATATTTAACTAAGCAGCCATTCTTTTGGCAGTATTCACTGGGTAGTATTGAAGATATTAATTTTAAAAAATTACCATGCATTCAAAACAGTTTGTCTAACACAGAGCCATTTCTGCCATCATCATGATTCTTCACACAGAGATAGAAGTATTCCAAAACCATCCGTGCATTACATAATAATCCTATGCTAGCAATTGCAAGACTTCAGTCACTTGGTAAACAAAAGCACAGTCTGGTTTCAGTCCTCCTCATATTTTGGATGGGTATAAACAGTAGCATTACTTTTTCCAAGGAGCAGGACTCTTGTTCTGATGTATTAAATAGTCCTGGGGGTTGTTCTGTGGATTAGATGGCAAACAAATGGCCTTTTCACACTCCTACTATCAAAATCTCACTGTCTCCAAGAAAGGCTGGCTGCATTCACACTCTGTGTGGTCCCAGAAATCATCTGGGATGTTGTTTGAGGCAGGGGAAAACCAGGCTGTTTTGCAGTCGTTTCTCCCTGTATCCTTAGTCTGCTTACTTTAGTACTTCATATGCAGCACTTCAACTTCTGTTTACCTTACAAGATGAATGGTTGAAATTCTTAAGACCCTTGGTTAAATTTGTTCTGTGACTCTGTCACTTGACTGCAGTACCAGATGGTGATAAAGAAAAAATAGACTTTGTTGCAATTCCATAATCGAAAGCCAGATGGTGATACTAAGGCTGATAGAGAGAAAACAATAATACATCACTGCCCTACTCTGCCTCAGATTTCCAGCTATTGCTATCTAACAGAAAATGCATCTGTTCAGACATTACTCATATTTTGTCATGCATTTGTGGAACAAAAATTTCTGAAACTGCAACAGGTGCAAACACTAGCAAGCCTAATATTTTCAAAGTATATTAGAATAATAATTAAGGTGTAATTTTAAATCCAGTTTTGGTCAGAAGATGAAAATATCTAAATCTCTTCAACAAAACTGAACTTTGTATTTTACACGAGGACACAAATCCTCAGTATTACCTGGATAAAATGGATTTAACCTAAGAGATAACAAGTCACTTAGGAGAAATGTGCTTTCACTTTTAATGCAATGAAAACTGAAATTTTATCTCTGAATATCTGTAAACAGGCCAACATATGTGAATGATAATTATTTGCTAAAAATTTTTGAGAGTAGTTTTAGAAAATATTGTGCATAGCTGCCAGGTTCTACTGAAATTGCTTTGACAATTATTGTAAGAAACTCTTCTATGAGAATTTGTTTGAGTTTACTGATTTGGTTCCTTTTGCACGAGTTTTTCACCACTCATCAGTGATTGCCTGATCAAAATAACACAATAACTGTAAATGTTAAACAAAAGTTGAAATTGGCAGGCAGACAGTGAGACAAAAGAAACAAAAAGAGAAAAAAAAATTGCTTATTATTTAGAATTATGTTAATTTCAATAAATAAAATTGCAAATCATGGACATAGAGATAATTAATGAAGAGCTTTTGTGAAATGATCAGTGTTGTTCCTATTCACAGAAAGGGTATCAACATTGCATACATTTATCTACAAATCTAGCTAGTGACAAATATTACTGATGCAGTAAAAATGGCACCCTGTGATTTTAATTTTATTTTGTACCGTTAAAAAAAAAGGAAGCACTGTGTGTGACTGACTTGTTGCTATCCTGTGCATTCCAGGACCTGGGATGAAATTCACCCTCACTGAGATGAGTAAAACCTTTTGAGCAAGAACTAGCTGATTTCATTGTTTCTGTATTGCAGATGGGGCTGTGCTGGTTGTTTTAAGTGAAGGCACAAAGAATATTCTTACCTCAAAAGAACTCCTTCAGTAATTTGGGTAACCTTAACTCAAATTGCTGAAGTTGCATGATGTGCTCAGCGTGCAAAGAATTTAGAACAAAAAAATGAGAACATTTCAAAAATAAACTGCTTGATGAGGATAAGGAATATTTTTGCTGTGCATCCACTTTCAATTGAACTAAAGTTGGTACAATATTTAATTATTTGAAGATTTGGGTTCATAGTCCAAATTTGAAAGAGAAAGTTGTGTAATTCATGAATAAGGTGAGTAAATCTGCCCTTAGCAAAAGAAGGGTATCTGGCTCAAAATTTAGAGATGTATCAAAACATCTTTGACTTGGGCACACAGATGACGATTGACAGAGACTGCTGAAGAAAAGTCACACAAAGAGCCCAAGACTGAATCCAGTGGAAGGGCAGAGTGCTCCTCTACAAGCCCTTCCCAAACAGAAGACTTCTGATGCAGTTGGGAGTTGCAGAAAACAGGGACGTCTGATCTGTGTGAATTCCTGTTCACTCCTTCCAGTTCACCTACAAGTAACTTTTGAAGAGAATAGGCCAGGCTCAGAACGTGAGGTTGCATAAACTGTCAGGCAATCTGCATGTACAAAGACTGATCTTCATCAGCTATGTATTGTGGTGTCTTCCAGATGTGGCTTATCTAGCTAAAATACACATATAGTGACAAGTTAATGAAGTTGTGCTGAAATGTCTGTCTCTTCCTGCTAAAAGCTTGGGTAAGGCGAAAACTACTGTGTGTTTGTTTTTGCTTTTTTTTTAGTTTTTTGTGTTTGGGGTTTTTTTGTTTTGTTTTTTTGGTTTTTTTTCCTGAAAGGCTTAATACAAGATAGATAGTTTTCTTCCTGAAACTCCTTAAAGACAGTGGAGAATACATAGTCCTTATTTTGAGTGTTGCTGCCTGGAAGGACCTGGAACAGTGGCGACCCATTTAGCAGTAATTACCATTGAAATCCCGCACCTAAGCACTGTTTTTCTTCCACAGTTTCTTATAGGTAAGAGCTCTGTACATTTTGACACTATCAGAGAAACCACTTATGAAAATGTGAAGATGAACCATATTTGGTCTACTGAACTGGCCTTTATTATTTCCATACTCATGCCAATGCCCAAAAAACTTGAAAGAACACTTTACATGGACATGTTTTAAGGGCATATAAAGGGTGTGGTGAGACGGGTCTGTTTCCTCTGGTCCAATCAGGAGTTTGACATAGGCAGTTCACACTAGGCATACACAGAGAGAGCACACATATAGAACACACACACACACACACACACATATATATACATTTTTACACATGACCAGGCACAGGTCACAGACAGACATTCCTTCCTGAACATATGGATCTTGCCTTTCAGAACAGTGAAAGTCCCATCACTAGGGATAGTGTCTGACTCCCCAGTTGATTTAAAAGGTGAATGGATACAAGTAAGCCATCACTTCAAGCAACACTTGATAGGGCAGGGTGACCTTTTCTGTTGCCTGAAATCAGTGTTCGGAATAACTGGGAGCAATATACCACACAGGGGAAGAATGATCTTTAAGGGACTGAGAACTGTTTGGCCTTCACACAGAGACTTGGCAAATACCTGTCATTCTTCAGAAGCTTCATAAAGAGAAGAGAGAAAAACAGATAGTTTAGGCATTTCCTCATCAGAAGTAAAGACTTCCATCACTCTAAGCATAACTAAGAGATCCTTTTAAAAATCAAAGAGCAATACATGAAATAAAACTGTGCAAAGAGAAATTTTCTATCTCTAATCTTGACCCAAGTCAAACACTTTATGCTGGTCACAACACATTTTTCAAGTACAGCAGGTCAATGTCAAAAGCAAAACCACATCTCTGTCATATTCAAGGACAACCCTTTAGTCAAGGAAATCTTAGTTTTGTCTTTAAAAATCTTGAGAAACCAGTGTCTAGAAATACAATTTCTATGTATGTGTATTTAAAGGACTTTACATTTTAAGCAGTGCAGTTTCATTATTCTACTTTGCTTTCCAGAGGGATACCCTATGAATTTCTCATCCACAGAAATAGAAATCCTATGACGTATCATAGAAAATGAGTTTATTTTACATACAAATAAATTTTTAAAAATCACACCTAAAGTTTTACATTTAAAAATAAAAATTCATATGCTGGTCTTCTCAAGAGCCATGAATTTATTAATGTGTAGAGAGAACAGGAACTACAACAATCTCTGATAGCAAGTCATGTTGCTTGTACCAAAATGGTTGTATGTACCAAATGGCAATCCACAGAGGAAGATGAAGCTGGCAAAATAAACTTTAGAAATCTGCATCTTGCTTATAGCACTTGGAAAACCATGATAATCAAAAGTAGAGGCTGGATTCTGGTGCTACTACAGATAATCAGAAAAAAATACATTGATAACTGTGATTACAAAGAAAAAAAAAGTAAGATACACCAGGAGTTTTTATCTGTACTTGTGACTGTTATATTTGGATGCACACTATCTGTGTGAATCAGACCAGATCACTATCTAATGCATTAGTTGATTGAGGTTTACTCTGTTTTCAGTGACTTTTAAAATGTACTCTTAGTGGCAATTCTAATTCAACAATATATGTCCTCTAAGTGCACTCTGCAGCATTTCCCTCCCACACCATATGTGAGCTACATTTTTATAATGAGAACAAAGAGGAAAATAATGGATCTTTGCTACTGTTTAGTGAATGGAAATTTTTAGAGTTGCTGGATAGTGCTGCATTAGTGGTAGGAAATCAGGTTTTCCCACAGGGGCTGAAATATTCTGACTGACAACTTTGGCTTAAGGATTCACTCAGGAAGGAAGCACGCTGCATGTTGGAAGACAGTTCCAGTTATTATTGTGCCACAGATGCTTATCTGGATGTATGTAATTCCCATTGGGCCGTATGAGTGTTTCACAAACACTGGGATAGATTTAGCCTCCTTCTCTCTCTTACTAAAAATAGAAAAGTTAGAGGAAAGGAAAGCAGCAAAACTGCAACCTTTAACAATCCTTACCTGTCCAAAACTTAACTGTCAAAGGGAAGATAAATGAGACTGTGACAGTGTAAAGTGTCTTCCTTTTCTTTTAAATAAATGACTACTTATAGAAAATTGAGCACAAAAAGTAAAATAATACAGAATTGAAGTGTCACAGTTTTTTCATCGCACAATTCCTGTAAGATACAAGTAAAACAGTATCCCTATTTCCTGTCAAAACCTGAATTTTCTTAAACTGGAATTGTTTTGAATCATGACATAACTCTTTGGGAACAGATAAATTGATATTTTAAATCTTTCATTCAGATCCGTACAGCCATTAATGTATTCCTACAAAACTAGCATCATTGTAAGAAACTCATTGGAGTCTTAAGGTTCATAGTCTTCAGGCTAAATGTTCATTAAACATTTTCAGGAGATTTGTCTGAGGAGAATGGTAGAACCTGGAATTTATAAAATATGGTTTGATTTTAAGTTTTTAAAGAGAGAATTTTCTATCATCCTATGGATATAGAAATAGTGGGAAATCAATTTAGTTGAGGTCAGAGCAGGAGCAGTTTATTACTATAGCTATTGTACAGTTGCAGGTTTATATACCTCTAGGATGTACAGTCTGTACTTCACCATACCCTGTCAGATACGCAGGACTATAGTACATTGCAATAAAAAGTAGTAGTGCGTGGGTTAGTTCTGGAGACTCCACACAGTCAAATAAAGAAGAGGCAGTAGGAAGTAGCCCCTAGGCAGTAGCATGTTTTTACAAAAATTTCACTGCTTTGTTAATTAATTTGTGCTGACTCGGTTAGGTCATGCTGACTTATATTTCTTAACTAGTGGTGTCTGCAAAGGACTTAAAGCCACTGTAAAGTTCACACTGATTTTGAGAGTGATTATTTCTGTTCCTGAAGGATGACTTTCATAAAATTTTGTTGTGAAGTTTCATTCTATTGGGGTGCTGCATAGAAGAAGGTCTATGATACTGTTTACATGTGAAAGATTTTTTCAGCTCTGGTGAGGAAAAAAAAATTGAGATTCCTACTTAAACTGGTACAAACAGTGTGCTTTTCATCAATTCAAGGCAGATGTGGATTGATTTTTCCTTGCCGTCTCTGCAGTAACGTTAAGCACTTGGAAAGGGCTACTTATGTGTTAAAAAAGACTCAGATCATTAACCCTATGGAAAATGGGTGCAGGCAATAAGCTTAGGGAACAGCCACCTGCCTTCCCACAAATATCATGTAATTTGGCAAACGAGATTGTAAGAATAGAAACCATTTTGTCAATTCCTTGCTTGAGTGACGGGTCCTAAATGAGAGAAGAACTGAAAAACTATTGTGTAAGTCCAACTTTCAGCATAAACAATCTCAACACCCTAGACTTTATCCTTCATATAATATGAAAATGTTGAAATATTGAACCCTATATTTGTATGGTGAATAGATCATGTGGCACATAGACTGAGGGACATTCCAGGAAGAGACAAAATTAATCCTTAATTTTTTCAATCAAAGGAACTGTAAAAAGTCCCAGATAGTTTTGCTTAGCTGGTTGGGCACAGAGCAAATTAATATTCAGTAAATATCCACAGTTCTTTTGTCATGAAAGATTCCTTCCACACAGCAGATTCTGACACAGGTCATCAGCCACTCTCCCAGTCTATTCCTCAAAATGCTATTTTAATGGTCGGATTTTCTCTCCCACTTAAATAGCTTTTAGCCAGCCATTATGACTTAAACAGCAACTGAGTCATGAAAAACAAAGTAATTGTAGTGTGAAGGTTAGATGAAATGACAAGCCATTGGCTGCTCACTGCTGAATTTCCTTTTTTATCACAAACTGCAGTTTTCTTGTCCCTGCATTTTTCATATATTATTTTCAGTGTAAAAGGATGCTACTCATGTATAACTGGTGGTATGTGGTCTTTTCAACAGTCCTGGAATCAGTGTGTAGCATGACCACAGAAAATATCCAGAAAACTATCATTTATTTATTTGGTGTAAGCTTATTGAATATGTTTGGGGAAAATAAAATCATTCTCTCTCTCTTTTTTTTTTTCCTTTTTTCCTTTTTTTTTATGATTCCTTAGAGGATTAAAAATCTGTAAAGAAAGGAGAGAAGTGAATGAGTGCTTTTACAGGCAAGATAGTTGATCATCTTTGTTTACAGGAAAATGTCCCTTTTACATTACTTCTCTATGTCTACACTCCTCATCTAGGTTTAAAATTCTTAGAACAGGAACTCAAGGATCTTGTTTCTTTTACTTGATTCTTTGCTATTGAGTAAAAATTGCCTGGATTGATTACTGCTTTTATTTTATCAATATCTCACTTCCTAGCTAATCAACTGCTTGGAGGAGAAGAAGCCATCATGAGAGTTTTGTTTGGTCCAGTCTCTCATTTTCAGTCATCGCAGCATCCAAATCTACTTTTTCTAGCTTAGAGGTTAGTGATAGCACTCTCAGCTCAGAAAGATTGACTAGATTTAAAAAGTTCAACCGAGTCAGTTAAGAGTCCAATGTCATGAAAATAGTTAGGCAGCTTGGCAGCTTTTCTGTCTCTATGACTATCAACCTGTAGTCCCAAAAAGCAGGACAGAACTGAGTTAATTTAATCTCTTCTCAGGAATCCAGGTGAGAGAAAAGTAATAGTGATAATCACATGTGATTTCAGTCTGAAGTACAGAGGAACGTAAAGGTTTCTGTGTACTCTTCTTGCAACAACTGCAGTGTATCCCTAAGTGGAAAGAGTCTCTATAAATTAATGCTTTTCAGAAATGTCCTTCTTTCAGTGTCCTCAGAAATAAAAAAAGGGGATCACATGTACAAAAAGATAATAGAGACAACACGTACAATTTTGTTTGTTGGTGTTTAAGAGCAAAATACCTTCCTTTTAAGATCTGGAGCTCATTTAAGGTGCCATAAGAAGCCAGCTGGTCTATATGCATGCTTTACCCATGAAATCTAATATACCTGACAGAGTATAAATTAGATGTCAAGGTCACAGGCTACAGCACCTGTTTAAGCTGACGAATTTCTGTCTTTAGAGTGCAGTAGTTTTGCTGCCAACAGTAGTCTGTATTTCAGTTGGCGGATTTCCACACAGACAGAATGATGTGCTTATGCTGCAACTGACTTATAAACACATCATGTTAACAGAGTAATTATAGACTTACACAAGCAACACAGTTTGCAAAACAATTTTTATACTTTTTAGTGCTAGAGGGTTTAATTTCATTCCAAAAAATAATTCCAAGTTTAACATATCTGTTAATACTTTCTGGTTTGCATCTTTGAAATGGAAACGTTACAGAGAAAAGCACAAGGTCTATCCATCATAGAAGAATGATATAAAATCCTTACTGACTATATCTGCAGGGGTGAATTGCTTGCTAAAGGCACATAAAAGAATACTATGAGCAAATATCAGCCCTGTAAGACACCGAGTTTCATTACATATGGACTGAAAAACTAAAATTTAAATAAAAATATAAACCACAAATCATTCAGGAATGGATTCCTTATACAGAACTGAAAGATATCTAGGTAAACCGCCTTTATAAAACTGTGAAAGCTCACTTTAAAAGAGCAAAAAACCAAGCATAAATCCAGCAATGTAGCATACAGAATCTGGAGATTCAAGATTTGAAATACAATGTGATCACTACTCAGATAAATTGTTTAGTTTGTGATCAACAATTGGTATCTGGGGATTAATGAGCCTCTCCCCCCCATTACTCTAATGATCACACCCCACACTCAAACAAACTGCATCTGGCCATATATTTCCAAACTACCACTGTATCTACTTGGACAATCTGTTTCATTTTGGACATCATATTTAATAAGCCTTCTTTAGATTAGACTTGGCTTAAAATCCTCAAATATCTTGTGTAAATACCACTTGTGGAATATCACAGTAGTGTAAAGTTAACAGATGGAGAGTGTCAAATAACATAACATCTTTGTTAATATTTTTCTCAGGAGTTCAGGTTTTTTTTCCAGGAATACAGTTTAGGCACATTCCTGTTTAAAAGGCTAAAAATGCAAAGTATCTTTATCCAGTTACCTATCATAATATGGTTTTCTCAAAAGTTTCATAAGTCTGCAAATAGCGATGCCATAGTATTACTGAGTGCATGAAAAGTCCTCAGTACAATATTTGTACCCTTTTTCTTGGATATACATGGCAGGATTTCTAACAGAAAATATTGCAGAACACGTATAAAATATTTCTGATTTTTTGCAGTATTCAGGGAAGTGTAGTACATTTCTGAAATGACTGGAAAGCACTTGCAGTGGCAACTGAACATTCTTTGTGTGGAGGCAGTTACCTCCACCACTCTGTGCATGAGTGTAGCATCTGTCAGTTTCCCTGCTCCTTCTGCCCTGCTCTCTCACTTGTCATAGATAATGCTTTTTCTCAGGACAATGAACAGGAGGACAGAACTGTTTGGCTCCTTTGCTTGGGCTGTCACTTATCATGACTTGTATCCTCAGATTTCTGCAGGCTCAACTCATTAGTCTTTCTAGAATGGACACCAGAATTAGCTCTCGTCATCTCTGGAGAGTGCTGACAACTGATCGTACTGGTCCAAGTGGTGAGCCCTGGCTCCAGCTCTCCTTTTCTATTGGTGCTGGAACCATCTTCCTTTCAAAGAATCCCATCCCTTTTCTTTCTCGTTGTCTAGCTTTTCAAATGTTTGTGAGACCTCATAACTTCAAGATGTGGCACCACTGAAAGAAATTTTCATTCACATGATCACCTTCTCACCACCAACTCTACAGGTCCCATCTCTGATCCTGTGCCTGTGGGATGTTCCTCTGTTTCTCTTCCTTTACGTCAGCATTAGGTTGCAAGTCCCATTCAGTCAACAGTAAGGCTTCATCTAAGCCACACTGATTTATTAAAAATATGGATATTGATACTGATATCCAACTATGACAGACAAAGACTCTCTAACAGTATAAATTTAGAAAGTGTATGTTTATTATGAAGCTGGGCGGCGTTCAGGATAGCTCCCAAATACACACATGCAATTTACAGATGATCACAGGGTCTTTTCATGTACAGGGGTATTGAATACCCAAAACACAAATACATATTCATAGCTCTGGTACATCCCATTCTCTGCTTTGTATGGTAATTAGCCAAAAAGCCATTAAGCATGCGTAGTTTGTTCTTTGAAATGGGTCGGTGGTCCTTTTTA
>JBBMKD010000217.1:6874416-7060685 GCA_037834095.1 Argya squamiceps
CTAGCTTGGAGGTGGGAGTGCAGAGAATCCTGTCCTCCCATGGGAGGCAGCAGCTCAGGGTGTCATGGTGCACAGGAGCCGGGGAGGGGGCAGCAGCGAGGCGGGCGCCCGGCGCGCCCCGGGATCCGCGTTTAAAGGGGCCGCGGCCGCCGCCTCGGAACCGTCCCTTCCCCCTCCGCTCCTTATGTAACGGCGGCCGCGCCTCCGCGGGAAGCTCCAGGGGAGTCCAACCCCTCCGGGACAGACCCTGCGAACGGCCGGTCCGGGTTCCAGCCGGCCTGCCCCCAGCACAGCTGCCCACCGCCGCGGCGTGGTTGGTTTCGAGGTTACTCCATAACCGGACAGAGTCACCCGAGGCAAATCCACGGCCAAGCCACCGCTAGTGACTTCCCCTTCCCTGAGCGCACAGCCCACCATGACCGCTGTGTGCCATCACACCCGACTGCAAAGGCTCTGCCGTCCACTCTGAGCCTTCGATTATGCAAGAATTTGCAGAAAGAAATATTAGTCGGTTTCAGATTGATAAACCTAGAAAAGCTGGCAGAAGGTTATTGATTGCAAGAGAGGGCATGGGAATGAGTCACTTCTGGCTATCTGCCCTGCACACTTCCCACCTGCCCTTTTTGTGGGAAGGAGAAATAATCCACATGATAGTGGTGCCATTCCTATCAAGCTTTTTTGAAAGGAACTTATTTATCCGTTCCCAGCTTCAGGAGCAAGAACGGGGCCAGAAAAGGAGAAAATTTATAGAGTAATGGGATAACAAATTAAACTTGTGTAGCACTGCATCATCAGGTGTGACAGCCCAGCTCCCTCCCCACCACAGGCCTGCAGGCTGGACAAAGGAGCAGCCTCAGCCTCAGGGGCTGCAGGAGTGCACTGCTTCCTCCAGGTCACAGACTGACTTTGGGATCAAGCTCACCGTGCTGGGATGGGGTCACCAGTTTCCAGACACAGTGGTTTGATCCATTTCCTACCACACATTACAACAAGCATTCCTGGCACCAGTTTGTTGTTTCACCAAATCAAATTTAGCCACTGATCATGAGACATCAACACTGGTTCCCTAGAGAAACAACAGCTTGTTGCATGCAGGCTCCCACCAAGACTGAGGCTGTGATGTTTGTTGGTCAGCATTGCATTACAGCAAGACCAGAGGGTCCCATTTCTCTTTCTGCAGTCCCAAGACCACCCAGTGCCCTCCTAATCCTCACTGATCTGGCACAGTAGCAAGTCCCATGCACAGCTTGATATCTGTCATTCCACTAACACTGGACTTGGGGATCCTTCCGTTCTGTATGATGGTTTCCAGGGACACTAATCTCAGAAAATGAGCTCTGGTGATGCCTTTCATGAAGCCACTGCCAAGTGCTGCAGCCTGGAAGCAAGGATTATGTTTTAGGAGCCTGGATTCCTCTGACACCTTCAAAAATCTGTAGTATGTTGTGGGGAGAAAGAGCAATGCTTAGCATTCTTCTGGGACTGTGTACTCTTTACAAGCACACCCCCTCCACACACAACTCTTTTCTTGTTCATCTTTCTTCTCTTTTTTCCTGCTTTTTATTTCTCTGATATTTTTCATCGTGATGGAAAATGTATGCAGAGGGGTCAGGCAGAGGAGAAATGGAATGAGTGGGAAGGGAATCTAAAGGAAGAGAAAATGAAAAGGAAGTAATAACAGGAAGGGAGAGTGTGAGTCAATGGGGAGGTGGGAAGGGAGAGGAATATATGAATGAACACAGAGACAGAATGAGGACAAATACAGAATCAGAAAGGGAAGAAATTAAAGTGGGTGAGACTGCATTCATCAGGTTTTAATTTTGTCTCTGACAAGCCGTAATTCCCTGCGCTGAAGCAAAACCTTTCTCCTTGATATTGCAACTGTTCTTAGCACACAGGCATCTCCTACGTAAGGCTGGAAAATTTCTTTCTCTGGAGATGGTGTATTTAGTCTCTCAGCCTTATGTTCCACATTCATTCCCTTCCACAATGTGGCAGACACTTCAGCAGCTCACACAATCTTGTTACTTCTTTGCTATAACATTATATAAAGTCCATTTGAAACAGACACTGTTCTTGAATAGTGAGAGAATTCCCAAATTATTCTCTCTGCCTCTATTTTATACACCTTTCTCTCCTCTACTTCTTATTCTATGCAACTGAAATCAGGTTTTAAAGAATGGATGGATTTTGCATATCTCTTTGAAAGGGACAGCTTTGGGGGGTGTTCCCATTCCTCAAAGGCCTCTCATTTCTCAGCTACCTGGTAGCAATAACCCCTGTCTGAGCTGTAGCTATTTCTTTCCACACACCATTACAATTTTTTTTTAAAGACAAGACTGATTAACTCTCCAAATACCAGCAGACTTCAGTGTAAGTGTAGAGCAGAGAAACCTTTTCCATAGTTCTGCTTTTCTAAAGCCTGAGACAGTATTTTGCAGAGTCACACTTCAGAGTGCATGCTTCCTTCAGCCTATCACTACTCCCATCACCTGGGCAAGGGATAGACATTTTTTTAAAGCTCAAATTACTCCCAGATGTGATTCCATGCAATCATTTGGCAATGAATTTAGTCCTAGGTATTTCAGTCTCAGAGCACACAATGCTCTCATGGCATTTTTCTCACCTGAGAGAACTACACTCTGCTTGTTTTAACAAGGAATATTATTGTCTGAGGCACAAATTATGTTTGTGCTACAGGATGACAGAGTCTCAGCATATAATCAAAAAGTTTATTCTGTGACAGATTATCCCTGACAGTGTTTAGCAAAAAATGTCACATATCACAAATATGGGTCAACATTATGTAATGGAAAGTCTGCCAATGACAGCACAACGTTAGAGACAGCAGAGGGTCATGTGTTTAGAACTGAAAAAGCTTGCAAAGAATTTACCACAACAGCAACCTCTCAGACTTTCAACTTTTAGATAAACAGAATCTTACCAACTTCTGTAGTCCAACAACGTGTCTGTTATTACAGTTACCTCACACAAGGAGAGAGCAGCATTTTCTAGTGTAGTGCACACACCAGGAAACGTGAGCTGTGACACACAGCTCGGGTCTGGTGAGGCTCAGCAATCTCAGCTCTCCTGCCTCAGCCTGGCATTCACAGTCCCTCAGGTAATCTTGCTGCAGGGCTGCCACTCTACAGCAGAAAGGCAGGGAGGCTGCCAGCCAGCTGGAGAGGTGTGTGGCTTCTTTCCTAAAAGGCAGCACCTCATTCATGCCATGAAGCAAGGGGAAAAGGGATTCCTGTGTATTCCTTTCCTTCCCACAAACAACCCCCTCCACACGATTACGAAGTTCAGCCCCGTGTTGCACTCTGTTCAGGGAAACTGCTCTGCATTGGCTGCAGGGCACAGCACAGAACACACATTCTCACTATTTGAAAACTCTTTTGTATTTCATTGTAGCAGGTTTTTATCTGCAAGTTATAAAAGAAACTCCCTTTCTCAGACCTCAGCAAGACTCAGAGTTCCAGCTCTGCCTTCCCACTTGGGAATAAAAAACGACTTGTGTTATTGCTCAGTGGACTGTGCAAGGAGAAGGCAAAAAGGCTACAGATATGGTTTTCAGGAAAGAAAAACCAGCGAGGAATTAAAGACAGCATTTTGGGATTTTTTTCCTCCTATTAATGTCACTTTTGAGGAGAAAAGCAAAATATTACAGGACAGATAAAAAGAAAGATGAAAATCAGCATTGAGGGTCAACCCTAAAAGGTGCACTGACTAAACTTAGCAACTAATCCCTGAAGTTTCATGCAAATAAATTCTTTGCAATTTTGCAGTCATTCTCTGTCTTCAATGGACACGTCAACTGTTTCAAGTGTGCAAAGGCACGCACTTGAAAAAGATTGTGTGCAAAATATTATTGAAATACCACAGGACTGAAGTAAAATCCACAGACTGGTGACAGGAAAGACAAAAAACCCACCCCAAAACTTAAGACCCTCAGTGAAAGCCATGACTCCGTAGAGTTAATGTGCAGTGTGACAGTGCATCCTTTGCTGAGACAGACTTTGATGTATGACAATTTAGAGCACTAGCTACAGTATCTAACCAGGAACCTCTTTGTTTTTTCTCAGACAACAAAGCAAGAGCCTCCTCAAGTGCTCAGACAATGAGGACGATGGCAGAGGTCCCCTTTTACAGTCTAGGAAAATCCAAGGCAGATTTAAGAAGGCAATGTTAATTCTTAGCTCTAGAGTGAGTCTCTCTCCCTCTTTCTGCAAAGGTCACACCCATGGCCAGGCACCCTGACACCAAGTCCAGCAGAGAGGCTCCAGCTCTCCTGGAAATGTCTCTGCCTGCTGTTTTCTGCTTCTGTGTTGTTTGAGTTGCTGAGAAGCCCCACGACCTCTGGGAACTCTCCAGTGAGGTGCATGCAGTAGCTCATCCATCTCAAAACGTCTCTCCTTCTCTGTTCAGAGGGCTTCATTTCAGCAATTGCATTCAGCTTACGCATTCAGGCTTCTCTTGCAAGGCCATAAAGCATACTTTAAAACATCAAAGATACAATTCTGAGACAATCTTGTGACTTCTGGTGCCAGGGAACCTACTCATGAATCTGGAAAAATGGCTTCAGTGTAGGAAAAACTAGTCTACAACTCAGATAAAAAGACAGTCTGTGAAAGAGTCAACGAAGGGTATATAAAATAGGAATTCACTAAAACACAAGAGGCACAAATGGGGTAGCCAGAGTGTGACTCTGCCAAGTCTCCCAATGCAGGAATTAGAGGGTGTCAGTTGCAGTTATGGCAGCAGCTTCAATGCAAATGAAAGGAGGTGGTACTTCCTGCAATGGATGCCACAGTTGTAAGGCTACAGGACAAAGACAGTGCTAGAAATCTTTGTTCATTCAAGGGAAGGCTGGAAAAGTTCATGCAAAAGGAATCGTTTAGAGTTACTAAAACCACAAGTGAGTGAGCTGAGAGTGACTGAGCCCTAGGCAGAAAACCAACAGAGTCCAGGGAAGAGTTACTGAAGGCTTGTCATGCCCTTCATCTTGTGTAAACACCCATTTCCAGCCACTGCTACAGGGACTGCACTGTCCTGGGGAAGTCCTTGGTCTGGCCCAGGACAATCACAGAAATGCCCTGCTATCCATCCCTACACTCTTGACCACCCACCACTGCCACACCATCCTCACTCATAAGGAAAACTTCAGAGTATGGAGCCCTCTGATGGCACCGGTTGGGTGTGCAAATCTCAACCTAATCAATAAATCTCAACATAAACAATAAAAAGGGAATATTCATCTCAGACCAAGAAAGACATCAACCAAATTATCATTTTAATAATGTTATTGATGGTGCTGCTTTCTGAATTTCAGTTTTCTGATTAGCTTTATCCAGTCTAAATAAGCATTTAAGAAAGATAAATTCTTTCATATGCAAAAAAAAAGTATTTGTAGTTTATAAAATTTATTTGTTCCCTAATGGGCACAAAGTACTGTTAATGCTTAGTATTACCACATATTAATTTCATTTTTAGTTTAGCCTCCCTTTATGAGATCCAGAGTAACCTTAGAGAACAATCTAAACCTCTCTCCTCTGTGCTGTTAATCAGTCTTCCAACTTTTGTAATCACTTCCACATTTAATTAGAGCCTTATCCTCCAGATATTGGACCATATCTTGACCTTTAAGGGATACAGCTGTCTGCTTATCCTTGACAATGATGGCCGGCTATTCAGATTTAACTTCTGTCTACAGTTCAGTGGCCAGCTTTGATACCTTTAAGTGAAATTTAGCCCCAGCTGACTTGTTTCAGTAATTTCCTTAAGATATTATGTGGCACAGCATCAAATGCCTTTGTAAAGTCTTGATGCTGTTCTGTCCTCTGCTAATCTCCTGGCTTCATCATAAAAGATGTGGAGGGATAAACGTTCTAATTGGCCTGGCTTGGTTTACTGCAGTACACCTGTGCTGTATCAGGGTCTCCTTACACTGTTCACCTCCATATAAATTCATTTCCCCCTTCAGCTTCACTATTTATAGTATTTGTTTCAATTTGGAACCGTGCCCATAAGACAATTGTTTCCATAGTTACTCTTAATTCAGTTTTTAAAGACTTCTGGTGTGCTGACACTTTATTAGTCTCCTGATACTTCCTCAATTCTCTGTGGGGTTTTTTAGCAACGAGCTGTTCCATCAGTTCTTTAAATATCTGAAGGGACACCTCAGATGCATTTGTTCAAGTGATGATATTTCATTATGTATTTCTTAGTTACTTTTTCCCAGCAGTTCATAATTACATCAATGATTTCTTAAGCAAGCCATTATTTAAAGTTTAATCTCCTTCCCAATAAACTTCATGGCAAAAGTCCAATTAGTCTTAGGGAGAATAAGAACTGGTCTCAAAATTTATCTCCTTGTTACAAATTAATTACAATTAATATTTTCTTGGTCAAGTAATTTTGTGTTATTGTGCCTTCAAGACTTATAACACAGTCTTTTCATATTATTTTTAACCTCTTGGCAGCTGTTTCAGTGTATCCTCATGTCCCTGTTTCTCTCCTGTGTACTAAACATGGGATATAAAACCGTTTTGGTGACCCTCCAGTTTTCTGTTTCTAGCACAGTTCATAATTTAGTTTTACTTGTTTAAGTAGCCCACAGTGACCCATTCTCTCTTCAGTGTATCCCATTTTCATTGGAACAAGACACATTTCTGCTGGCTTTTCATTACAGTATCCTCTCACGTTCCCCTGCTGCCCTTCCTCTTTCCACAAAGCCTTTTCTGAAACTCTCTCAACTGATCCTGTGAATGAGATTTTCCTCATAATACTACACCCTTTCACTGGATAACCAAAACTCTACAGATAGCCAAGAAGAATGTAGAGTTCATTAATAAAACTAATGAAGAAAGTCTAAGTGATTAGTTTCTCAATATTATCTACTGATCTCATTTTCTTATAACTCTAGAGCTATAAGCATTTTGCATAAGCACAGAAGATGTAATCTAGGTTGATGTCACTGCTTTTGTACCATCACAATCTGCTATGACTGAGGTGATATGACAACAAGTGGAAAGACACCATTGCCTCCTCCCCACTGCTGTCATGAGCACAGTCAATTAACTGCTAAGGAAACACCAAGAAGATTGTGTTAAATCAATGAGAGTAAGAACACCAAGACATTCCCCATCCTTAGCTCTGAGACTGGATGAGTAGTGAGACTAATCTTAAATTTCTCTCATGTGACTCAGTCACTTGCTTCAAGCTCTTATACTGTTTTTCAGATACATGATTATTTAGATATAGGCTTTGCATTGACTCAGGCTGGATGCCAGGTGCCCATCAAAGCTGCTCTGTCACTGCCCTCCTCAGCTGGACAGGAGAGAGAAAATATACAGAAAAGCTTGTGGGTCAACATAAGGGCAGGGAGAAATCACTCAGTAGTGACTGTCATGGGCAAAATGACATTGACTTAGAGAAATTAATTGAATTTACTACCAACCAAAATCAGAGTAAGATAATGAGAAGTAAAACAAATCCTACCCCACCCCACCCTCCTTTTTGGGCTGTACCTCCTCCCCAGCCAGTGGTACAGGGTGATCTGGAACGGGGGTTATGGGCAGTTCATCACAGATTGTTTCTGCTGCTGCTCAGGAAGAAGAGTCCTTCCCCTGCTCCAGCACGGGGTTCCTGTCACAGGAGACCATTCTCTACAGGCTTCTCCAGCATGAGTCCTTCCCATGGGCTCCAGTTCTCCATGAACTGCTCCAGAGTGGGTCCCTTCCCATGTGGTGCAGTCCCTCAGGAAGAGCCTGCTCCAGCATGGCCCTCCCTGGGGTCACAGTCCCTCCCAGGAACCTGCTCCAGTGTGGGCTCCTCTCTGCACAGGTCTGCAAGTCCCTCCCAGGAACCTGCTCCAGTGTAGGCTCCTCTCCCCACAGGTCTGCAAGTCCCCCCAGGAGCCCGCTCCAGTGTGGGCTCCTCTCTGCACAGATTCACAGCGTTCTTTAGGGCATCCCACTGCTCTGGCATGGGTCTCCTCCATGGGCTGCAGGTGTGTCTCTGCTCCCCTGTGGATTCTCATGGGCTGATGAGGGACAATCTGCCTTGCCATAGTCTGCACCAGGGGCTGCAGGGGAATCTGCTCTGGCACCTGGAGCACCTCCTGCCCCTCCTGCCCCTCCTCCTGCACTGACCTCGGTGTCTGCAGAGAGTTTCTCTCACATACTCTCAGTCCTCCCTTCCCTGGCTGCAATTACTTCTGCACAATAAAATTTTTCCTTCTTAAATGTGTTATCACAGACACATTACTGCAATTTCTGATTGGCTTGGCCTTGGCCAGTGGTGAGTCTCTCTTGGAGCTGGCTGACTTTGGCTCTCTTGGACATGGGGGAAGCTTCAGCAGCTGATCCCTCTAGTCATCCCTGTAGCCATCCCTGTCCCCTCCCTGCTACCAGAACCCAATGCAATATGTGATCCACAATTAAAATGTCGCAAAATTTCACAAGGAACAATTTCACATTAAAAACAGCCATGAAGAGCTGTGCTTTCCATGGGTTTGCTCTGCTAGGAATGCATGCATATATGGGCAGATTAGATAAGGAGAGTAAAGAAATAAACAATAAAATGAGAATTTGTCTGTAGCACTGTTTCTTTAACAACATCCACAAGCATTTTAATTAAACCGTGTTCTGCTCTGATTTATGTCCTACCACTGTTACTTGTGTTCTGAATATATGTCAGCCCTGCAGTATGTTATTTATTGGTAGTGTAGCAATCCTTACAGATTTCCACTTGCTGTACATACACAGTGCCCTGGAGTGTTTAAAGTCAGAGGAGGAGTTGTGGCATTCTGTGAACCTTGAAAATCCTAGAACTGACTCAAAATCTGTCAGTGACTGATTCACTGCTCCTGCTTCTTAAACCAGGCTGTACAGGACAATAATTGCAAAAGCCATCTTTAGCCTAAGGAGTTTATTTGCCTTAGGATCTTTCTGCAGTCATGGAGAGTAGAAAAATTCTCATCTCTGTCTCAAAGGGAGTTCATTGTAGGTGCTCAGAGTTGCTCCAGAGGAAATTCTTCCTCTTGATTCTACAGGAAGCAGGGGGAGAAAAGCCTTCTGAGGCTAAATTTAGTCTTTGTGAATGCCCCCTAAGTGCTTCCTATGTGTGTTTGCAAGAGCCATCTTTGACAGCCTGCACCATATTCTGGAGTGAGAAATGAGAACAGCAAACAAGTTCAGCAAAATTCTCTCTAGGGCTAACACAAACTCCTCAGCTCCTTGTGCAAGGTTCAGGGGGCTTTATCTCCACATGCTGACAGGGCCAGGGCTGCCTGCAGAGCTGAACAAGTGTTCATTTATCCAGGCCCAGCTGTTGCCTGATGACAGAGGTCGGACAGTGGCTCCAGTGTGATGGAACATGGGTCTGTGTTCAGACTTGTCTGATCGCTGCTTATCTGAGACCTGCTGAACTGACATCAAATGCCCATCACTTGTCAGTTCTTTTTCTCTAATTCCCTCTATTTCTTCCATGTTAGCTGTAATGATATCCTACATTAGTTTTTAAACCCAAAATTACTAGTGTTATTTACCTAATTTTTCTTTTTAATACCAGTATTTTTCTTCTTAATTCTCTCTGTTCTTATTTTATCCATTTTCAGTCTAACCTCACCTACTCCCATCTGTCTGAGAGCCAGCTTCTGATTAATGTATCTCCACATAAATTCAATTTAGTCATCAACAGTACATTTTTGGGGTTGGTCACATGACATCCACCTGGTTATTTCTGGGATGAGGAGGGAAAATGAAGTAGAAAATAGAGAAAAAAAAATTGCTGTGTTGAAACAGTTGATTTTAATTAATGAAATTAAATTTTTCTTGGTTTGTGTGGCAAAGTTTTGGTTGCTACAGGAAGAAGCTGCTGAACTACTCCTGGCCAAGGCCAAGCCCATCTACCTCTGGGATAACAGATGTAAGAAGAGGGAAAAGACACTGTGCAAGAGCACAGTGCAGAAGCAGAAGAGAGGAGTGAGAATATGTGAGAGAAACAAGCCAGCAGACACCAAGGCCGGTGTCTTGGGAGAGGAGGTGCCCCAAGCTCTGGAGCTGAGATTCCCCTGCAGCCTGTGGGAAGGATTCATGCTGGATAAGTTGGAGGGGAATGTCTTCCATGGGATGGACCCCATGCTGAAAGAGGGGAGGAGTGTGATGAGCTCTTCCCTTGAGAGAAAGATGAGATGTCCCCCCCCCCCTTGAGAAGGAAGGGGCAGCAGAGAAAATGTGTGATGACCTGACCAAACTCCAAATTCCCCACCCCCTGTGCTGCTGGTTGGGGAGGAGAGAGAGAAAATCAGGAGTGAAGATGGGGAAGAAGGGAGAGGTGGGAGGAAGGTGTTTTAAGATTTAGTTTTTATTTCCCATTTTCCTACTCTGGTAATTTATTAAGCTAATTTCCTCTAGCTGAGTGCATTTTGCCCATGACAGTAATTGCTGAGTGATCTCTCCCTGCCCTGATTTTGACCCACAAGCCTTTCATTACATTTTCTCTCCCTTACCCAGCTGAGAAGGGCAGTGACACAGCAGCTTTGGTACCCGGCCTGGGTCAACCCACCCCATAAATTGTCTGGTTGCTTGTCCTTAGCAAGCTACTTACAGTAGCTGCCAGTTGACAAGAAAGTTGTGTGGATTTTATCAATCTTATAACATACTGCCTGTCATGCTGTGGATGTATTAATTTGTACACATAAGTGACAGTAAAGTTTTCCAATACACCAAGTATTGGAAAATTTTTGAGCACAGCAACAGAAGTCAGCGTATGAGGTGGAGCTATACAGTTTTGTACTTTAAATACCAATATAGATTAGTCCTACTATTTTGTGTGGGCAATAGTTAGACTACTGCAATTTAATTTCTTGCATTTTTAAAACAGTCATTATCTTTTTAAACATATTTTAATGCCATAGCTCCATCAAATTAATTTAGAGGTTGTACCAGCTTGTTTATAAACACCCTTACAGCAATATAGCTACAGTTCACAAAAACTAAGGATAACCTTCCCCCTTGATTTCTGTGTGCCACCAAACTGCTCCTGCCAGGAATGAATTAGACCTGGTATTAAGGCAGTAGTGAACCCTGTATGTGTTTTTGGAGGGGAGCCAAATATTCATGTGTATAAAAATCTCTAGAAATGCATTACTACATATGTGTTTGCATTCATAAAATTTATCAAGCAAAGCTATTCAGAAAAGGAAGATATGACACAGAGTCAGCCTAAGGAGAGATTGAAAATGGAAATATTTTATCACTAACCAATGACTATTTTCATTTGTCTAAAAGTGCAATAGAAATGAGTGCCAAATCCTCCATTCTCTGCAGACAGTTTGAGGCCTGAGCAAAAAAGCTCCATTACCACTTTTTATTGTTCTTTCTTGAAGTTGAGTAATATATCACTATAAACTAGGTGAAACAAATGAGGTATAAATCAAGCTAAGTTCAAGGATTAATGAGATTAGCAGCTATCAGATCCATAGGCTATCCACAGACTGACCATTAAGTCTTTTGCCCTCAGGAGTTAATTACACAGCTATCACAACACTGGAAATGCACATGACTGGCCTCTACCTGAATTGCAAACAAACCTTCCCACTCCTAGCACAGGAGCAGTGATGTCTGACAAAAATGTGACAGCAAATAATTCAGAGACCAAAGACAGGAGAGTACTCCACAACGTCTTCAGGACTTCCTCCCATGCTTAGGAGGCATGAGAGATGCTCAGTGACAAATAAGACAACAAGAGAAGCCCAGCTGTCAAAGTAGAGGTTGATCCCCCCACTCCTCTCACCAGGGAGTTCAAAATTGCCTTTATAATTAACATTTGAAGGAAATGATTAAAAAATGTGCAGAGATCATGATGGCTGAGGTGGGGAGACCCAAGCTCTCTGTGTCTGGGTCCTGTTTTGGTGCAGTGCTTCTGCAGCTGAAATGGTGCCATGCAGCCCTTTTGGGAACAGTTGCTGTCAGTGAGCATTATGAACTCACAGTCAGCCTGGACTAAGATGCTCACTCCCAAAGTGCACCTGGTTGGCTGCAGAAGGCAAATACCAGGAGTTAACAGGAGTGTCAATATAAAAACAGGAACAAGCACTGGGGTTAGACTACTGTCACTTTGGGGGTTTGAGCACTCATTAAAGTGACTGCCTGACAGAACTGTCAAAATGAAAATGTTATGCAAACGGTGAATTCATCCTGGAGTAAAACCTCCTTCCTCTATCTTGCTGGCAAAAAAACTTTATCAACAAATATATCCAGACTAAAACAGATCATGCAACCAGCTTTAGAGAGCATGTGTAAGTCTGATCCCTATTTCCTCATTTTGGATTTCTCCACCCTTTCAAGGGATGATGGTCTGAACTTCTTATACTGTCAAACTCCCACTGACCTCCACAGCTCATCTCAAAACCCAGCTGAGCAGAGCAGCCAGCTGCCTTTGCTTGAGCCAGCTGTTCCCAAACCGAGGCTGCAATCCCACATGCAGCTGCAAGGCAGGCAGTGAGAGCAGGGTCAGTTCTCCAGCCTATTATGTGGTGCTTCCACAGACTGTGGGACCAGAAGCTTTGCTACAACAGTGATCATGGGTATCTTTCACTGCTTTAAGGTTGTTTTCCCCTCTTCCTCCCCCTCAACTACTGATGGAGTCTTATTACTGCTTGATCCAGCTGAACCCGAAGGCAAAGTTTTCAGCGCTGGGCACACTCCTGCAGAGAGAGTTTTGTATGAATTATAAAGTCAGGACATTCAAATACTACATCAATTCACTTCCCACAGGCTGTCTTCATGAATGCTTATTCATCTTGAAATGATGGTACTCTAAGAAGTCACTTAAGCTCTTAAGCTTTCCTGATCTCATGTCACAACTTCAAGAACAATCAAAAGGAATAATGCTTGGAAAAGCATAAAAACCCAAAACCCAGAGTCAGAAAAATTTGTTGCTGCGATTTCTGCTAAATAAAGAGATCACTCCCTGCACAGATACAGCATAACATGTTGTGCTGTATAGCTCATAACAAACTTCAATTCAGTAATTTCTGTCACCAGAAGATTATTGCTGTGTCCTCCTCGTTTTGGATCATAGACAAACATAAAAGCCCCTCTGCACACACCCTTCTAGAGACTGTAAAGGAGAAGCAAAGAGATGTTCCTCCCACTTCATTGGTGGCTGTTTCTGACAATCAGATTCTCATTCTGGCAGAGACATCTTAATTTTTTTTGTTGTTGTTGTCATTACATGTGGCAGTATTGGTAGCCTTTACAAAGCATTCTTGTGTTTCCAACACTGGCTGTGCCCTTCCACAAAGGCTAAGGAACACATTTCTTCCTGCCTTAAATGATGTCTTCCAGGCCTGCTGGAGATCAGGGGCTGGCACAGGGGAGCAACTAAGTGCAAGTCACTTGTAATGTTCTACCTGCTAACTAACGAGCAGACAAGCCCTGGCAGGCTGGCTGGAGCTGCAGGCACACAGCACTTGCTGGAGCTCATTTCAGAGGTGTAGCACTGCTTTCCTGTCTCTCATGCCCTCTGCCACATGCCAGCAAGCAAACAGGAGCAGGGGAGCAGCTGACCACTTCTGGTGCCAAGGACTGTGTGCGCACACTGTAACAGCCTGTGCTCGCCAGCACTTCTCCGAGGAAATGAGAAGGCAGTGTTCCCCTCCAGCCTTGGGTGAGGGCAGCGAGGGGAGGGGGAAGGAACTCCCCCCTCCAGACTCTTTATCCTGTCGTGGGAGCTAAGCAGAGGAAGCCAGACTTAGGAAAGTGTGTGAATGTGAGTCCGTGGCAGGTTGTCCCCCTCCACACACCACAGCAACTGAGGGAGTGCTGTCAGGGCCGTGGCACCAGCTCTCCATGCAGAGTTCACACAGTCTGGGAACGTGGGCAAGGTGGAAGCACAGGAACCCCTCTGCATCCTGATGCTGTTCCTTCCCTTCCTAGGGCACTGCCCAGTGCCTGGGACAGACAAAGATGTAAACACAGGACAGAGGTGCTCTCACAGAGTCACAGAAAATGCTGAGCTGGAAGGCACCCACAAGGATCATCAAATCTGACTCCTGGCTAGTCCTGGATATCCTGGATATCCTCCTGGATAGTCCTGCACAGGACTATCCCTACTCTTTAAAGCCACTTTGCCCTTCTCTTCCCCAAAGCACTTTCTCCTACTCACTGTCATTGCTTACCAGTGGTTCTTAGCAAAAAGAAAAAAAAGGAAAAAACCACAATGGACAAATAAAACTTGCCATTTCCAGACACCAGCCAGGACATGGTAGTGCTGCTCCTCTCCTGTCCCTGATCAGGGACATATAGAGAAACCATAACTCTGAGGAGTCAGGAGACATCTTCTTGCCATGTACATCCTGGCTGAGTGTGCCCTGCCCACGCTGCCATAGCACTGGGTGTGCAGGATCACTGAGCAGCAAGAGGCAGGTGGAGAGAATGGACTTCACACATTTCCATTGTTCACAGGCAGTTTATCAATTGTTTGAGGACCTGTCCAGGTCAAGTTTGGTTCTATTTTCAGAGCTGTGTAATGACTGCTGATGGCATCTGCCCACGACTGGCAGCACACATTGATGAGTACTGTAAATGACCAGTTTCCATATGTACAGCCACGTGTCTCCTTTCTGCTCCAGGCTGCTGGTAAAGATCCACTGGTGGTAGCTGCTGTTTAATATGGTAAATGATTTTGGAGATTACAGTCTTCTCTTGTGTAATCTTCTTATGTAAGGACTGAGAAAGAAAACATGTGAAGTGTAGAATTTGAACATTAAAACAGCAGTGGATCTGGAGCTCAAGATCTTGAAGATCTTTTCTGACTATTCCAAGCTAATAAAAAGCCAACAGAAATAAAGTTCATCCTCTTATATATACAATAAACTTAAATAAGAGCTGCATCTCATCATAGAATCTTGTGTGCTAATCCAGTACGAGGTACTTAGCTAATCAGATGTTCAGTGAATAATATGGGAGGTAACCAAGCAAGTCAATTTTAATCTAAGTAAAAACTAAACAAAACTGAACAAAAAAGATTCAAAACCTGGAGCTGAAAAACTGGAGCTTAGAGATTGTGAATGGGTTGCTACTAGGATAAGTTTAGGTTGGAGAAAAACACGTTTCTCTCCCTAACCAGCTACCTCATGGTGAAACACACATTTTGAGAATTTTTGCATGTTGATTTATGATTTTGAACCATGATATTCCATTTGGTCTCCTCATGTGCTGCCTCAGCAGCTCCTGCTGTGTGTTGCCTGTAGCTTCTTTTGCTCATTCCTCATAACTTCTGCTTGTAGTAAAACCAGAGGGACTGACTTAAAATGTTTAAAATCTTGATGGCAGAGAGTGAGGAATATAAAAAAACAAAACAAGATATAGAGAATGGAAAAAAAAGTAAAAGCAGAATGAGTGGAAAATGTTGAGAGGCTCTTTTGTCCTTTTCATTCCTATCGATTACTGTCTGCTCTGTTCCTTTCTTTATCTTCCTTTGCTGTATCATGTGTCATACTGCAAGCTTTGAGAACACTGTGTTCTGATACAATGGCAAAGAGCCAACACATGCAAGACCTGAAAATACCAAAGAGATGAAGAATGTTCATGGGTGGAGGCTGTTTGCAGTAATGTGAGAAATTTCATGCCTACGGAAAAAAGGTCACCATCAGGAGAGGGCCTGCCCTGTGTTTACTTCTGAGCCTGAGTATAGAGGGCTCACAGGTTTGCAGAACTCAGTAAGGGATGGAAGTTTTTCACTGCTTTAGATGAGAGTTGCACCAGTTCTTAAGAGAGCTGAGAAAATACTGAAAAACACTCCACCAGCATTTGTTCAAACTTTTTAATGAATTCAGTTTAGCTCTGTTTGTCCTTCATAATGTTCTAATGAACAAATATTCTGGTGATGAGACTCACAGACAGTGCAATCATTATGCAGATTATTCAGTGAAGGGTTTGGAATAATGCATTGGTATAGACTGGATTCCTAAAAGACAGAGGCAACTAATGAAATTTCACATCTGCCCTGTTGATACACTAGGTATAAACAAAAGGCCTTATTCAGAGAGGTTTTTGTCTTATTCTAAAAGGTGTAATTCTGAAATTATTTAATATTAAAATGGTTTTCCTGCTGGACCTGATCAGCCTCTCAAAAGGAAAACATAGCCTAAGCGTGCATATTTTATCAAAAACTTTTCTTTTTTTCTTTCCTGTTTGTGTTTTTTTTCTGTAAAATGCAAAATCTTACTTGATGTTCATCTCCTTGGCAGTAAGATCAAGACTAAACTCAAGGGAAAATTTGTTAAAGCTCCTAACATTGGCTCTACAATGACAAAACACAGACATAGCAAATCCAAACACCATCTTCTCTTATGTCCTGCAGAGTCTGGTAGAGAGAATGTCCAAAAAGAGGAAAAGGAATAAAAAAACCTCAGACTAGGGGAAAATCTATTGCATGTTCTTATGTCATGGTGGAAATGGAGTAATGACCAACTGATAATCTCTAGATCCAGTCAGTTTAGAAAATGAGAGTTTCCTGTGTGTGTTACTGAATGAGAGCAGTAAGTGAGAGCAGGCCTGTGACCACAGTGGCTGATGGCATGAGCCCCACTGAGCTCTGTCCCTGTTGCTGCCCACACCAGTGCTGCAAGTCTCCTGCTTTGCTGGGCTGTGCCCACCAAGGGAATCTGTTTGTGCCTCTCACAGGTGCTACACTGGCACCCAAGTTCATCATTCTTTAGACAGACTCCTCAGGATAGTTCTGGAGAGCTGGTAACTAACTCATAGTGTAACATACTTAACTGGAATTTCTAAAAGAAGTGTTCTTTGTGAGGCAGACAATGACAGCAAAAACAAAACCAAAGCCAAAACCCTCAATGTTTTTAAACTACTTTGCTGTCATCACATGGAAACACAGAGCCAGGGGAATTTCAAGAAGCTAACTTTTTGCTCAAATCTGTTAACAATTTTCTATAAGTTATCTCTGCAATTTTCACAAGGTCCTTCCAGTGCTCCTCCTCCTTGCAGTTGCTCTGTTGTTTTCCATCCTGAGCAGTAAGTTGGCTGTCTGGCTCTCTTCATTCATTGTGACATTAGGTACTCAAGCCTAAGGCGCCAACGTCTCTCCAAAGGCTGTGCAGGGTGGCAATGCTCTGATTCAGGAGACAAAATGCATCCAGGCACACAACTCTGACTTTCACTTATTTCTTGACCTGTGCTGACAATGTGCACTCTTTTTTCCCCCACTCCTAGGAGGGAGACATTCAGTCATCCAAATATTTCTTTTGGACACAAATACAGCTTAGTTGCAAAACCCACTGAATGTATATGAACTGCAGGCCTTATTTATAACTGCTGTGTTGTGTATGTGATTGATTGCCTGCAGGAGGGCTCCTCAGATGGAGCTGAGCTGTTTGTTTTGGAGGCAGTGGCTGCAGACCAGTGTCATTTGCTGGTCACCAGATAGCTGAGCTTTCTTAGTGCTCCTATGTACATACCCCAGCATAAACTATTATTTTAAAAGTCAATAATAGTGCTCACTAGAATTCTGAAGGAAGATTTTTTTCTCTGGTTCTGCTTTTTGCTTTTCCTTTTACACTGAAGTCATGGTTTTACTTCTCCTCTCAACCCTCTTTTGCCAAGTTGCCTTTTTAATTCATTCACCTAATAACATAGCATACACAATATAATTATTCTTTATTTATACATAACATCTAAATATTTTCCAAGTAATAGAGGGTAAGGAAAACTGCAAGGATGAATCTCTTATGAAGTCACCTAAAACAGAGATTATGTTCTTTCTTCCCAGAGTGACAGTACAAAGGAAGTTCACTGACTCCAACACGGGAGATGAAACAGAGAGATTCAGCTCAAATGCACTCAGTGGATAAGCAAAGAAGGATTTTCACCAGAAAACATTCTAAAAATAGATCTGGAATTTGATGGCACAATTATTATATTGATTTCAACAATATAATAATGATAATAATAATAACAACACAACTACTACTATTTTATACCTGTTATGACACCATCTCGAGTAATTAAAAAATAATATGCCCTGAAACTATAAACAAATAATTTGGCAATTATCTGGAGGAATGCTTTTAGTGCAGAAAACCCAGAATAAATTCAAGGAATGAAGTCATGAGAGAGTCTGAGCAGCAGGAGCCCTTCTGCTTTAAGAGATGTACATGTTGATGTCTACTTCTAGACATTGCTTCCAAGCTAACAAATATGTCTCCAAAATAACACCAAAACACAGATTAGGTGAGAAGGGAAGGTTGGCAAACACCATCACAACCTCCCGGGCTCCACTTAAGAGTAAATAGTTCCACACAGCCAGGAGTACCCCATGGGAACTGCTGAAAGGATTAATTGTGGCCTACTCAGGTTTCATCTCTCCAGTAAATGTCCTACTGAGAGTAATAAAATACTGGATAACAGTGGATTACAACATCAGGAGTTCTGAAAGCATTCAAAGAGTGACACTCCAGAAGAACCCCTCTGGACTCTATACCTAAACTCCAGACAAGAATGGTACTGGTGGCATTCTGGAATGATGCTGGTACATGATTTAGATATATTTTTGTATTCTGTGTTTCTATTTCAAAACATTTGAAATGACCATTAAGTTCTGAAAGGATGCAGATAAAAAGCTGAAGTTTTTTCCTCACATTTTGATGATTAGTAAACCACACTATGATCTTTACATGCTTCCTATTGCAAGTCTAAGGAACATAAAATCCCTTAGGAACAGGGAAAAATTATTATGCAATCATAGAAATGGTATGCACTAAATTAGGTTGATTTATTTGGTTTTTCAATGTGAGACATATAACTCCATTAGAAAATTGTGTCAACATCCGTAGAAGTAAAAAGGGACACAAATTGAAGTTTTGAATATACCCTTGAAGCATATTTTGGAGGCAAGCAGGCAGAGACTGTCTTAAATACTTAAATAAATACTCCTGAGGATGGAAACTTATCAGAAATGATCATCACCCCCAGTTCTGTGCAATCAGGAGGGAAATGCAGCTCCCATGTTTTGTCCTGTTAGTGAACAGAAGGGCAGAAACCTTGTGTGCAGTTGAGGTGCACGTGCTGGTTATGGAAGTCACCTTCTCTTGCTGCAAGGAAGCCCCATGCCTGGAGGAGCCTTCTGTAGCTGCACGTCTCTGTAGTGACCCAAAGAATGTGTCCTCCAGCAGCCACTGCAGGAACCCATCCCCTTGGGCAGGATGGGATCTATGACCTGGGCAGCTGCAGGAAGGCTTTCTCCACTACATCTAAAAGAATAGTTGTCTGCTGTATGTTCTATGTACAAGTGCTTATTTTAATTAAGGTTTAATCTCCTCAATCTCTATGCTAATCCTTGGTTCTCTATAGTAATATTCCCACAGAGGACTTCAGGGTATTTTCTGGCATCAAACAAGTCTTAGATGCTGGGTTTGTTCTGGTTTTACAGACTCCTGTGTATCCTTCTTCTTTTATATTCTGAGATATGTGAGGCAAAGAAAAAAATATCACTGTTTGAGCATTAATTGGATGATAATGGCAATTTATGGATTCGAGGAGGAGAAAAGGTGCCACTAGAGTGTGTAAAGTGGGCAGCTGGCACAGTAGCTTTTGCCAACATTTGTGTCAACGTGGGAGTGCAGCAATATGGTAGCTATTAACGTTGCACTCAATAAATATCTCTTCATATGTGAAGATGTGACTAGCCTTTTGGAGGAAGAAGCTGAATATTCTCCCTATCTGTGGCAGGATTTTAGGTGTAATCCCAGCAAATCTCAGCAGGCGTTCGTGTGTGCTTAAATGCTGTACACATAAAATTGCTTTCTTGAAATGTAGCGCATAGGGAAGCAGTGAAATAATAATAATGAAATAATTCACACATTGAACTATCTGGAGAAAAAACAGTGTAATGCTCAACATGGCACTTTTTCTCAGCTGATTCAAGCCTTAAGGAAAAACACACAGGCCTGCTGTTGTCCAGTGCATGTGACAATTTTTGTTGTTGTGTTTCCATTTTGCCATGACATTTCTCTCTGTGAGGAGTGTGTCCACCCTTTCTCCACCTCTTCAAAAGCCTTCTTTCCCTGCCTCTGTCCACCACTGCTGTTCTTCTGAGTGTCATCCCTACACAACGACTAATTCTGAATAAAGCCCACAGCCCCCTTCCCTTAGAAGAAAGTTCTCTATAATAAAAATTTATCATGACATCAACAAACGAAACATCATCATTCTGAAGAGTCAAACCCATGGAGATTTTCAAGAATTTTTGTCTGTGAAGCCTCAAAAAATTTGATTTATAGATGCAAGTAAAACAAACAGAACTGAAGCAAACTCAAAATATATACTGTGTAACAAACTGTCCAACCAAACTACTTGCAAAATCAACTGGCTACACAGGTAGAGAAAATTTTCCATTCCATTTTAATGACGCCCATTCACTCTCCAACCAGCCAACAAAATGAGGAGTCCACCCACAGGACATCACCCATGCATTTATTTTTACATTGACATAAGCATAGACTGTCTTTTATGAAAGAATTTGGGAATATAAGGTGGTGTAGGAAAAAGTATTAAATGACACTACTATTTCAAACTAAAATGACAAAATGCCTTATTAAAGTGCTTTGGGTACTATGATGGACAAAAATGCTCTTGCGTGCATAGGAAATTAACTTTTATAGTTTAACATGCAAATATAAGAAGGGTCATTTACACTTTCTTACTGAAAAGCTAATGACTCACATTTCCTAATAAAACACTTCCAACAAGCCTCATTAATGCAGCTATTTACATTCACAGCTATTGGCATAAGCACACGAAAAAGGAAGATATTTTCTCCACCCTATCTCTCAAGTCTATCAAACAGCAATGCTGCCTCACAGCAAAACCCAAGCATAAAATAGCACCTTCTGAATGGAAATGATGATCCTGAAATGTTGCTCTGGAAAGTGAGATATCAGCAGGCTGATTTTAGCAGCAGGTGGCCAAGAAAGACTAAGGCAGAGGTGGGTATAATTTTTTCCTATGGGGTCAGCCCATCACAGAGGAGCGAAGAGCACATGGGGATGGGTCTGGATCTTCCCCAAGAAGGACAGAGGACTGGGGAACGTGAGCACTCTGCAAAGTCATCGCTTCTCTTCCACTTGAAGAGCAAGGCTGTGTTGTGCTGCTGCCTCATTTGCATTTACCAAAGCGGTGGAAGAGCAGCCTCATGCTGCCATCACTAGACCAGTGAGACAGTGAAATTGAGGGATGAATCCCCTACTCGCTGTCTCCCATGGTGTTCCCTTGGCCCAAGGACACGGGAGAGCAGGAATGTGTGCACTCACACATTGCTCAGAGGGGCTGAGACCCATCCCCGTGTCTGCTGCTCCAGCTCGGATCACTCTTTTCCAGCAGATCCCACCTGCTGAGTGAGGCCTGGCCTGCAGCCAGTCCCTGGGTGGAGATCCGTCCTGTGGATGCTGTTGTGTGGTTTGTGTGTTTGATAAGAACAAGATAAGGCTGTAGACACCAGCTGTGCTGGCCAGCTGTCCTCAGCCTCAAACATCAAACAAATATTGGGAGAAATATCAGTGGGGAAATACTGTATAACTGCATTTTGTATAGGGAGTACTCTGCCATGGCATAGACAGTGGTATTTTGGAAAAGCTTCTTAATCAAGCAGTAAATAATCTTGTATCAAAATAAAGACAGCTGGAACTTAATACCCTGCATAACTTTCCAATAAGAATTAAAATGAAGGAAAAAAAACCAGTAAATCCAAGCATGCTGACCCATGTGGGTTACATGAAAATGGAAGGTTATATCTATGAAAATTATAAATCTGAGTACTATTTTTTTTATAGCCAGCCACTGGTGGGGTTTAGAATGTCAAGGGAACTTGAAGCAAAACCACTTCAGCTGCAGAGTAAAAGCACCTATTTCTTAAAATAGGTGCCAAAATAAATAGTCTGACATCCCACCCTGTAGAATAGAGCATTTTGCACATATAAAAATAAGTATATAAAATTCCACTCAGAAAACAAGGAACAAACAAACAAATAAACCTTTATCCTTGAGTATCTCTGATCCAAAGACATTCAAGTCCAAGAAAACAAACCATATTTGAGCTTTGTCAAATACTCATACCAAAGAGCAGCTCTAACCATCCCTTCAGAAGAGGGCACCATCTCTTACATCTTATTTCCAAAATCACATACATGTACTTCCCTCCTCCAAAAATAAATTTTGAAAAGTATTCATTTCATGGAAACAGACATATTCTTTTGAACAAATGGGAAACCTGATGGACTGGGATACAGTGAATCCCTTATTTGCTGATTTCAGGAAGAGATATTTCTGATTTTGAAAATTGGTTTTAGAGAATTTTCTGACTTCATAGCTTAGGAGAAGAACAGCACTGTAGAAAATACAATTGTATATTAATAAATTCTGGAGATATGTGGGAATCAGACAAAAAAATATAAGCAAAGTACGTATCTGAAGAAAAATCCATGTTGTAGTTGTCCTCATAACATGGGTATTCCTACTCAACTCCCTCAGTCATTGCATACCCAGGATTGCATCAAGCCATTAATTGTACAGTAAATTCTCCTTGGGCTCTCCATAGCATCACCACTCCTTGCTTTCCATCTGAGCATCCCAATAAATCTTATTTTCCATTCAGGCAGTGGGTCAGGTTCTTCCAAGTCCCTCCATCCCAGTTTCTCTGCTCTCTTTAGCCCCTTCCTCTCTTCTCTCACCTGTCTCCCAGCTCCCTCTCCCCCCTGTGTGCCGAGTCCCTCTGCCCCAGGAGTGCAGTACCTCGTGCCCAGGGTGCTGTCGGGGGTCCCGGCTCGGGGAGCTGCCTTGGCTCACGCTGGGGATGGCAGCTTCTCTGTGGGCCCTTCCCGTCACCGAGGGCTCGGCAGTGCCCTGCTGCTGCTCCTCCCCCAGCTCCTGCCAGTCCCCTCATCGGGACACAGAGAAGAGAGGTTTTGTTGAAAGTTGTGTTGGGGCCTCTTGAGGGAATGGTCCTGCCCACTCTGGCCACCTGCCAGGCTCCAGAGACACCTGAAGGGAAGGGTCAGTAGGAGTCCTGGGGTATTTCTGTTCCCACCCCAAAGTCAGATGGGTGTGAGCTTTGAGTTCTGAAGGCACTGTGCCTACCAAAACCCCTCTGCAGCCAGAGCTCCTGGTAAGCTCCCAGTACCAAAACTGGGGAGGCTGAGGGGGGAGGAGGAGGTGGCTGCACAGCCAGGCTTCCCCTGCTGCCACTGTCATCGCATTTGCATTGCAGGGAGATGATCTGGCTGCCTTTGTGTGGCCCTTTGGCAGGAGCCCAGCAGCATTTCTGTGCCACTGCTCACATTGTACTGCAGGAGCATAAACACAGGCTTGTCCACGGTGCTCTCAACAGCTCTGGAGGAAATCCATGATTGCCCAGTGTCAAATAGGCCAGAGAAGCTGTGCTGTCTGTACGCCAGCTACTGTCCTTATCCTAATGCCCTGGCTCTTGTAGGAATGTGGAAATTCACTGGTATCAGGGAAATAGGACACTATGATGTTACTGTAATAAATATTCTCATTCTGAGCTTGGTGCTACAAAATTGTCTTTAATGCTCCACTATTTTTAAAGACTCAGACTGGCCAATGTTTAACATTTCTCAAGACCATGCCAAGGTGCCACAGAGATAAATAAATGAGGCAGAAAATATATAATGTTTGAGAAGAAAAAAAGAGAGCTGCTAGTGTTAGAAGAAAAATTACTTTGAAACCAGAAAATACCATCTCAACCAATCCTTGCCCTACACTATAAATATTTAAAAGCATAAACTGTGTTATCAATACTCTACTCCCTCCTGTCAAATTTCTGACAGAGAGAATAATCCTGGAAAACACAAAGACAAGATCTTTCATCTACCTAGAAGTCTTAGTCTTAGTATCCTACTGGCTAGGCACTATATATGAGCTTTTTGTATGAGCTACTGGACCATTATGCTGACTTTGCGTAAATTGACAAATTTCCAGGCCTGAAACACAAGAAATAGATCAGAAATAGACCAGAAAAAAATCAGCAAGGTTGCTCCTCTCCAAGCTTTGAGATCTCTAGACTGGAAAAAATTCCACTGTGCTTTGTGAATTTAACACACAGACTTGAAACCCTCTGGGCCTTCCTTGCTGACCTTTCTGCCTCTTACAGCCCTGACTGCACAGGCACTGGTCCAGTCTGCCACCAACATGGGGTGCCCTGGGCCCCACCACGTACAGAGCAGGAGCTCATGTTGCTCCTACAGGGAACTCTGGGGAAATTCCAGCAGCTTTAACAGAAGCTGGTGTACATCTTACAGCCCCAGATGATGTGGGGTTTTTCATTTCTCTGTTATCACCCAGGCAGAGCTGCTTTGCCCACAGGGAAAGCCTTTAGGCAAGGTCTGCAGCATGTGGTATCCAGGACAGTGTAGGTGTGCAAGCAGGACCTCCCTCTGCTCCCTTGGCCTGTCCCACAGTGGAGCAGCAGAGGCGTGAGGCACACACAGTAACACTCTCAGCTGCTGCTTCACTTGTCTGAATCACAACATGGCATTTCATGAATTTTTCCACAAAGACAAAAGCAGGATTTTGCTGCCCATTTCTCTAATGCTGCAGAGACCAGCTGATTAAACTCTTTGGAAATGCATGTAAATTATCTTATTGCACTGACTTCAATGAAGCTAGACAAACTTATGCCCACTAGGAAACTAATCCTTATGTAGTACTGCAGTAATGTACTACTGGACAAAGAAATATAGTTACAAATATATAATTATAAATATGAATATGAAAAGAAAAAGAATCTTTCTCTTTCCTAGAAGCTGTTACCCCATCAGATTTCCACAGGACTGTAAAACTCTTCAGGCTACAGACTTTATTCTCTCTACCTTTCACCTGAAATTAATATTGTTTTAAACAAATGAAATCATTATAATTTTTTCCTATCCTAATTCAGTTACTATTTCCTGCTCTGCATTTAATTTTTAATAAGAAATTAAATATGTACCCTGATCATAAAATTAATTTCCTTTTGAATTACCCAAATGTTAAAACTCTGCTTCTGTGGCAAGGAGATGGAGCTCTGATGAACAGAGCCATCTACAGAAATCTTTTTGATAATGGTGTCCTTCTTTCAAATCCAAACATTTCCTTGATGTGGAATACAAATTGAGCTCTAGTGTATAAGTCAGCTAGGATTTCAAAGTTGGCCTTTATACTTTGCCATTAATTAATTCCGTCCAAGAAATTCAAACAAAGATACAAACAAAAAAGTTCTCTAAATACATTACATAAGGCATTCAGAATATTCTAATTCATTCCCCTCCAGGAACACAGCAGAGTCAAAGAATAGTGTACACAGCATGTTTGGACTGTATAAAAAGCACTAGAAACTGTAAGAATAGTTTAAAACCATTTATTTAAAGCTCTCCATTTTAAGAGCCATTGTAGAGTATTTGCTAATCAATCTACACTTCTGAGCTCTAAACAATTGCAGGCTTAATGAAGTGTGCTTTTCTTCACTTTCAGATGCAGGAACAAAGTTTCGTATTAAAAGGGAGGAAATGCAAGCAGAAGGCAGAAGACCTCTTCCAAAAATTACTGGAACTTCTGAGTAATTTAAATATTGGCTAGAAAGCCAGAAACTCTTGTTTGTGATCTGAGAAAGAGACATTCTTTCCCAATACAGCCCATGTACAGCTTTAAGTCAGGTAGAACAAGTATTTTCTCTGATACAGTGAGGAAAGCCTCCAAAACCAGGGGAAACTCATACAAATTACTCCATTTAAAAAAAAATCTCATTTTCTTGCAATTATCACAACATAACTAAAAGAGAAGCTGAGAATATGGGTCAGTGGTCAGTCAGCATAGTGTGATCTTCCAAGCTGAGTAATCAAAAATGGTTTGTGCTTGGGAGTAATACCACAGCATGGAGTAAGAAGAGAGCAGCTATGTATGTCCAGCCTGAAAGTACATTAAAAGTTTTCTTTTTCTCAAGATTCACTTAGTTCAACTTGTATAGAAACACAAGGGAAACTTATCCCCTCCTACCTTTGGCACAAAACTTAGTAGCATTCATTCACCTGAAAACCAGATCTGTTAGACTGGTGAGGGGAAGAGGCAGAGTCACAAGTGCAATGTCAGAAAGTAAAACAAACAAACAAACAAAAGTGAAACGTAGGCTTTGCTGTGCTCCCCACTAGCCCACAGTATGCAGATAACACCTCTTCCTTGTCCCTCCCGTGTGACAATTTCTATAAAAGGCCACACAGCTTAGTTGATACCACAGTGCTGTAAGTACCATTAACTTCTATGAGATTTCCCTGGGCCATTATCTCCTACTCTTAGCTCATCATTCCCTGGAGCCCAACTCACAGAACACTAATTTGTGGCAGCTCTTTATTCCTGCTAGGATCTTGTATGGTCATTGTTTCTGTGTAACCCATCTCATTATTTTGTTGTAATCTTATTGACTGTGCAGTGAGATCTAGGAAAGTCCCACACCAAAATGAATATTTTATAGGATTAAATTCCTAGCATTTGATTGTGAACATGCTGCATGAGAAAGCCAATATTTGACATTCTATTCACTTTTTATTTTGACACAGACTTAAAATAATGGACAATCTTAACAGAGTTTTAGGTTACAATATCTTGCAGCATTGCCTGAGACTGTTTGAGAAGATGGAGTTCCTGTAAAGGACAGAGATTAATTCCAGTACCTATATGGGCATAGAGAAGCATATGTATTTCTATTTTTCTTTGATTGTTTGATAATGAAGACTATATTTCAATCATGCAAATTTTTAGGGGTTTGAGGGTTGTGTTTAACATGCATTATAATTAGTGCAAGCTGTTTAAATATTCATCAATATCCTTTAGGCACTGAACAACGGGCACTGAAAGGCAAGAAAGAAAAAAATTCACTTATATATTGTAGGAATCAGTTATTGGGAACAATCTAAATCCAAACCAAGTAAAGTTCAATGATTTACCTCTTTTCTCCCTATAATAAATTCCAAATGCCTGGATTCAGTCTTTTTAGTTCACCTGGAAATTAAAGATGTAACTAAAACCATACTGAGACTTGCCTGAATGTATTGTCTCTCTCACCTGAATATCCCAAACCCAGAGGAAGCTGATACCTGCATTCTCAGAGCTTATCTATCTGCACAGCTTTGTTGTCTCTCATTCAAGAATTTGGATTTTCTGTGAGATATGTGGCTTGGAAATGAGTCTGGCACAATATAATCCCTTTTGTTATGTAATTGGAAAACTTCATATCTTCTTTTAATATTAACATGGGGTTCAGAGGAAAGAGGAAATTCGGCTTTTCTTAAGGGAACAAAGCCCATCTGATCCCACATCTTTGTAATGTACAGACAGATATGCAGGCATGAAAAGCAGGTTTTGCCATTTGTCCATGAAAAGCAGCATCATGAGATGCTCTCTGTGTTTGTATTGTGACTACAGTTTACAGAGCACACACTCTGGTGTGGTGACAGATGAATAGTTCCACGGCACAGCGTGGGATGATGGCCCATTATCCAGCCAAGGGTCTGTGAGGAAGGTTTCCATGACAGCATTCTGTGTATCATCGGTATTTTGGAAATAACATTCAGCTTTGATCTCTGACTTCCACAGGTTTTACTGTTCCCATGAAACATTATAGTCAAGAAAAAAAAAAAAAACAAAACAAAGCCAGGGCTAGCATGAGCATGAATATTTTACATACAGCCAGGAATGTCTGGAATTGATATTCCTGTGATAAACTGTAGAGCTAAGTGATAAACCACAGAGCTATTTGTTAAATGCACCTATTAAATATATTTAATTACCTGTTCTACTCTCTGGCCAGTAACCATTCTGTCTTGGGACTTATTCTGAAGTTTTATACTGCTGAACAGGTTCAGACAGCTGGCATTTCCAGCCTGCTGTCCACATTAAAATATAGAATTTTTTGAAAACAAAAACTGATTCAAAGCCCAAGAGAAGTTAGTTTCAATCCTGGGCCAAAAAAAAGTGCTTTTCTATACATTAAAACAGGATGACTCTTAAAGCACAATATCTTGCTCCACAAAGCTGAGGATGAGTTTAGCACTGAGTGACAGGGCAAAGTTGGGACAGGAAGGACCTTAAGAATACTTGACATTCAGATGTTCATAAAAGTTGTTCCAAGTAAAGTTATAATCTGTTTTACAGCTGTTTATTCCTCCACTTTTGGACAGGGATTTTCCAAGGGGTCTGAAGGAACTAGATGGCCAATTCCTATTGAATTTCAGTAGCATTCCACCTCTTAACTGCAGTGTGCTGCTCTGAAGGTTATGAGACACGAAACAGCCTCTGTAGTGAGTTTAAACAAACAGTGGGGATCTGTGACTTTTCAAGAGCAAGGCCACAATACAGGTCTTATCTGCAGCACAGGGAGAGGTCCTGTGCAACATTCTGCTAGTTTGGAAATGGAGATTTTCTCAATCCACACATGACTCTGTTAAAGCAAAGTACACTATCACATTATGCACATCTGTCTGTAAGCATGTACTTACAATTTATATACAATAAAATATCTAACTGGCTGCAATCTGCTTAAGGAGATTTTCTCTTTACCATTTGAATTTCAAAGCATTGATAAAATTGCAGAAGGATTTTAATTGTATGCAAGATCTGAGCTTAGATAAACCATCTACATGGATTCTTAATCTTTTGTGGGCAGCCAGTATTTCTTAATCAGTGTAAAAAAGAATTCAATAATAAACACAGAGTGACAATTAAAAAGCATGGATTTTCTATGTATGGCATAATAAAATCTTTCTAATAAGGAAGAGAAGATGTACTGTTTTCAAAATGCAGATTTTATTAACCAATTTCCCCACATTTTTTAGAAAATTATGAGTAAAATGTGAAGATGCAGAGAATGAAGAGTACAGAATTCCTCGGCTGTACTCTCATGGACAGAGAAGAGACCTTACTCACATAGTCCATTCCTAAAGTAAACTCCAAAGTGTTTTTCTGTATCAATGTCAGGCAGGAGCATGAGCCACTGGTGTCCTACTTTTCTGCATGCTTCTCCATTTCAAGCTGGAAATAAGCCAATAAAATATACCAATGCATGTTTCCATCCTTACAAATGTTTTCAATAGTCCTGCACCCTGTCAGGAAAGCACTTTTGCTGGGGTATGGCAAGGAAATGAACCTTTTGCTCCTGTTTTAAGGAATGTACTGATTTAACTTGGGAAAAAGTTGGGTGTAAAGGATTAGCTGATATCCTTTGATAACAGGCAACATGAAATCAGAGCTTCCACAGGAATCAACAAGAGCAAGATGCACTGGTGGCACCACAGTTAACCCAGCACAGCACTTTGCACTGAGCCATGGTACTGCCTAATGATTAACACAGTAAGAATTTGTGTGAGATCAGGGCTAGGAGAAACTCTAAGGGCCTTAGCACAACCCTAGCAGTGAGGGTTCCACATGTGATAGAAATTTGCTGCTTCTCTAAATTTACAGCAAGGGAGGGGGTGAGATAGAGTCCTGAGGGAAACCACACAGTTGAAGCAGGGAGAGGCTAAGTTTATTGCACCAACCTAATTCATCCAATGCTAGAGGAAAGGAATGCTTAATCTTCTTTAGGGTTGGATAGCATGCTCAAGAGGGACCCATGGCTCTGGTAGTTTTCTTCAAAAGGAAAGGTTGTTGTTTGAACTTGTAGCCAGATCTGCTCAGCTGTTCACCTGCTTTCTACCCACAAGTGTCATCTTACAGACTTGTTTTATGTTCTTTGAAAAGGTCTTAGGTTAGAGCATGATGCTAATAATGCCAAGGCTGTGGGTTCCATCCCTGTATAGGTCATTCACTTTAGAGTTGGACTTGATGATCCTTGTGGGTCCCTTCCAACTCAGAATATTCTGTGATTTGGAGAATTTGGATCTGCGGGAGGAGGCAGTCTTCAATTTCTGAGGAATGCTAGTAGTCACAAGAACAAGTGATGGTAAATTACTTGCTGGGATGCCCTTGGGATCCATATAACTGCATGCAGGGCTGTCCATTGCTACCTCAGCTCATTTATGAGGTCCAAGCAGCACTCACTTCCATGGGTAAGCGTTGTTACTTTACAAAAAAGAGCAAATGAAGAGAGGAAAAAAGTGCTGCCCAACCACTGTCTTCCCTATTTTTCCACCAGGCTTTTTTTTATTCTTTGACAGAGTTCCCTATCCTTGTCTGAAGTACTAGATAGCCAGGTTGAGGAGGCCATGCATGAAGGCATTTGCAGACTGTTTGGGATACAGAAGCTGGAGAATTCCCCAGGTAAGCAGGCACTCTGAGCCCACAGAGAGGGCTGGCACTTTGCCCTGCATCCCCAGCTCCAGAGACCCTTCTCACATAGAGAGGGCTGTGTTACAGGCCCCACAAGGCTGAGAACTGACCCCTCTCTGTTCCACAGTCTTCTTGGCAACATCACTTTGGAAAACACATTGTACAAAACGTGGGATGACAATCAAACAAACCTTCAATCAAGGACAAAGCAACACCATGTCAATAGTCAGTTTTGATGCTAAGGTGTTCCCAGATCAATCTGGATATGTAACCTGCTCAAGCCAAAGGCAGAAAATAAAAATGAAGTATGAATTACCAAGCTGTGAAAGAAGCCAAAGAGGATTTTTTACTTTCTGCCTTTCTCAGTATTTTGGCAGCTGATGAGCTTTTGAGCTGGAAGAGGCTGCCTTAGCTACCAGGACTGTCCAGCACAGGGAGGGCTGAGGGAAGGCTGCAGAGGGCAGGTACAGGAAACATCCATGGGCAGAAACAGCAGCACCTTTCAGAAAATTAGAGCATGGAAGTGCACAAAGCACTTAGATACATAATTTTAAAAATTATGTGTCATAGGGAAGTGAAGATAGATGCATCTTGGAAAGGGTTTTACTTCTGCTCTGAATGTACTGGCAGCATGATATTGTGCACTTGGCAAGTTTCTCTAAAATCAAAACCTTAAATCAATGGGCAATGCATGCCAGTATTTCTTCAGCTCAGAGATGGCTTTCTCTTCTAGGTTTTCTTTTTTTCTCTTCCTTACTGATGAAAATTTCAGGGAACACTTGGGCTGTAAAAAATCCATTGCAGACCCCCACTTTTAAACAGATGCCATTTTATAGAAGCTGGTAAAGTCCTGGGGCTCCCTGTTGTTTTGCTTCCTCTGCCTGCCTGCAGTGAGAGCCAGCTATGTAACATCTGATGCCTACAATTCACTCATCAGCAGCTATTCTGCTTTTTTTTTTTTTTCCAAAGAGAATACCACGCCACTCTAATCAGAGTTGATGTAGATCAATGTGAGCCTTTACTTTCATTATATTTAAAGGGACGTAGGATTTATTGATTTGTGTATCAAATTTTAGCACACATGTTTTCTCTTTTGTCTACAGTCAATGCAGCAGATCTGTAGATCCAAATGTCATTCAGTACAAAAATAGAGTTATATCAGGAAGATTACTAGGCAATGATATTGGCATAGGACACATTTATTTTATAATGTCAAATTTTTAATATGCAAAGATAACTATTTGTGCACAAAGTTAGAGCCTTAAAAAGCATTAAATCTGAATTGCCTTGCTCTGTGGGGGCTTATAAAATGGCTGCTTGCTTGATTTAAACATGATGTCCTATTTCTAGATACTTAAAAATAATTTAAAATTAAAAGCGAATTTATCTTGTGGTGTTGATAATTAGTTTAAACAAGCAAAGAACTGGGGTTTTTTAAACAAAGTAAACCCCCATATACTGTGCTGCATATATCCTTTGCTAAACGTGCCTTTTTCTTCTTGTTTTTGCTGAACAATGTGGTCTGATTATACATCTGACATGAGCTTTTCAGCAGAGTCAGGAATTAGGTATAATTCACCTCAGTGGCCATGTACAGGCATGCACAGGTTAGAGATTCAGTCTGACAACTGCCTAGGCTCCCTCTACAGTCCGAGAAGCAGGAAAGGCACCTCACTCTACTCCGTCCTCAGCTGGGGATCCTCTCCAGTGACCAGCTCCACCTACATGGCTGGGCTCTCCTGCCATGGCTACATAGCTGAAATTCATAAAGCCAAACACAAAAAATACGGGTCCCAGCTGCTTTTACTTAAGATCAACTCTGCTTAATTTCACAGGTTTGAGCCAGCCCCAGTGCCTCCCTTCAGCGACCCATTACAGGTTCCTTCCCTGAGATTAGTGCATTCTTACTGACAGGCAAATGCAAAAGAGACTTGCTGAATCATGTCCCCAGTCTGAAAGAAAGACTGATATTCACTTGTTAAACCCTATATAAATTATATGCCGTTCTTAACTGGGTAAATTAACACAGCATTAAGGACAAAGAAAACTGACAGCTGTAGTGCCTCTAACATATGAGAGCAGCTTTTAGCACCTTTGACCTTTCCTGCTCCTTTCCTTGAAGTGCAGAAATATCATCCTTATTTCTTTCCCCTTGGAAAGGGAAAGAAGGAACATGGACACTAAGTTAATACTTATTAATGACAGCATGATTGTCCATTGAGGAGGCATCATCAGCCACTAATAATTAATTTTTTCAAGACATAATGTGCTTTTATCATATGTCTCCTGCACATTAGCAGTGCTGAAGCTGGGGACAGAGAATACCAGTTTTGCTTCTGCTGTGTGAAGAAAGCCATGATCTGATGTGAATGACTCAGTGCTGTTGTGTAAGCCTGTAAGCATCTCTGCGTGAAAGATGAAGGCATTTCAGATGAGCCCGCGCCAATCACTGCCGTCCTCTCAAGCTTGAGGACGTGGTTCTGAAGAAGATTTCAGACTTGAAATGCAACAAGATTTAAGCTGCTGTGTTATTGGAAGACAAATCCACCAAAGATCAGCTAAATATCTCTTACTTCAATTTACAATTCAGCCTGGCCTTGGAAATGCCTCTGGTCAGGATCTTTTTGAGCTGCAACTCCAGTCATGCAGCATTTCTGAGGAAAGGTGTGGTCATTCTAAGTCCATTTTAGGGAAGTGGTAGGTCTGAAACACACACTAAAGGGAAGATTGTTTCATGGTAATATTTTTAGGAATTTGTTTCAACAATAGCAGATTGATCAATTTCTTCAATGATTATTTGCACTTTCAAAGGAAACTTTATTTCCCTGCCTCCAGTTTTCACTGAACTTGACCTGTCAGGACGAATGTGTTCTCATATGAAACCCCACAGCTTTGCTGTCATAGGCTGGGTCCCAGCCCCTGCCCCTGTCCTCCTCTGCTCAGCCATATCAGCTGCCTGGACAGCCAGGGGAGGAGAGGAGCTGCCCTGGGAGCCCACAGATACTCTCCCTCCCAGGCCCTTTGCTCCAAGGCCCCCTCCCCTCTCTGTGGCTGCTGGCTGTGCCCCAGTGTGTTGCCTGATGCATCTAAAGGAGCTACTTGGCTCCTCTACAGGGCAGCTCACACCATTTGCCTGGGAAATGGTGGTGTGTACTGAGCCTGGGAAGCAGGGAGGGGTAGAGGTGTCCCATTTGCAAGAACTGGTACATTCCTTAGTCACAAGACCGAAAGTACATATGGCCTTTATGAACTGAGAGCTGTTATTTCTGGCTCTGGTTCCCACCATCTCACCAGTCCTGGAAACCCTATTAGCAGGTACTGCACGGATTACATCAATCACAGCCAAACATGAAAAATCTTGCAAAAAATTTATCATCTTGCCTATGTAGTCTTGCCTAAGAGATGACACAAGGAAGATAATACAAACTTGAGAGACAAAACTTGTTTAGCAGGCCCTTGTTCTTTACTCATCCAGGACAATGTGTTGAGCTCTGTTGCTTTGCTCCCCTGGGCAGCTGCACTGAAGCTGGAACACTCCCCTCACGCAGCCCAAATGCTGGTTTCCATTTTGTGGAGCTACATAATTCGATTTGCTCTGGTGGTTCAAAAGGTCAGTGGGGAAGGGCTCCCGTGGAGAGGAGAGTGAGCAGCCCTCGCTAACAAATGGGTGCTTGCCTTGGGAAACAGCATGTCTGTTCACATGCATCCAGACTGCTAAAGCATCCCACTGAGAGCGAGCCTGCCACAGGAAGGGGCTTTACAGATCTTTCAGTCACCAGGAGTTACACAAACAAGAGCCAGAAAAAACATTTTCTCTTTAAAAGGGAATCCTTATATATAGTGCTTGATAAAGTTCATTCTACTAATTCGTGGAATCGGGAGGGAAAACAGGACCCGGTTGTTTGAGGAAAGCATTCAGATGTAAAATGTGACCTCAGCTCAGTGGTGGTGTTGTGACAGGACAGAGACAAAAGGATATTCAAAACACACAGCTAAGAAAGGGGAAAGAAAAGCTGAATCCCAAGTGCCGTGTAAGGACAATCACAGTGTGGGGAACCATCCAGGTCCAAGTCCACATTCAGGGCAAGACTTAATACAAAGGCAGGAGTTCTTGGAAAATTTCAATTATGCATTGCTAAAGTAAAGTAAAAACATTTTCAGAGCAAATGAATAAGGGTAAAACACACTGTCCTTTCTCACAAACAGAGCAGGTCAAAGCAGTGTTATTCCACAAGCACTATGAATCACAAAGAAACATTCCTCAGAAGTATTGTCCTGTCCTGCCCTGCTCCCACTGGAGTGAGAGAACTCACTAAGGGAGAAGAATTAGACCTACACAGGAAGCACCAACCTGCTACATTTATACAGCATCTCTTACCACAAAGGGTTTGAAGGCTATTTAATGTGCAATGTTAACAGGACAATTCAGCTCCCAATGAATAGAAGCTTCTAGATTATACCCCAAGATTTGACCCTCTGCCTGGAGGGCTCTGCAGTGGTGGGGCAGGAGAGCCCAAGGACTCAGCACATCCTCCCGGCACACACACTCTGCCCACCCTGCCTCCAGTGCTCACCCTGGCTGCACTGAGAGCACCCCAGCAACAGCAGCACCAACTGAAATGTTGCACAGAAACCCTCAGGGATTTCACCTGCACACCCCTCACTGCTGAGCATGGTGGATGTTGGCCCTGCTGATCTGTAGCTCCTGGAAGCACTCAGAAAGGTGGAAGGGAAGTGCCAAATCCGCATTGACTGACAGACAATGATGTCCTTGGTGCTGTATAATCCTCCTGCCCTCTCGAAGGTACACCAAAACACAGTTGGCCATAAGATTTTTCTGAATCACTGCTCTCTGGACATGGATTATGGAAGAACTCTGTGGAATGGTACATCCCAGTACACCATGCTGAGCATAACCTGCCAAAAGAAGCTGCACTACCTGCTGAGCTTGAGGAGACCCAAAGAAATGATTTAGAGCTGAAGTTACCTGTAGGGCACTCCCAGCCTTTTCAGCCCTGTGCTTAAAATGTCTATGAGCTCTTCCCCTCCCACCCAACGTAATAGGAGGTAATTAGTATGAAAAAGTCAGATGCTGCTAAGAGAATATTGTGAGGTTAAAATATTTTATACATGTAGTTGAAAAAATAAAAAGCAGTTAGTAAACTGTGGTTTACATAAAGTGCTCTTAGCATTATTTTTTTAAAGGCACAGCAGTCCTAGAAATACTCAAGTTGGGTGGTCACTATTTTTGTTTCGGTTTCAAGCAACTGGTGGAAAATAGGAACAGACAAGCCATGAAAGCTTAAACCTAACTTTGGCTGCTTTTCTGGCAAGATATCACTGCTCAGCCTGAAAATATTGCCATAGTCTACAAGAATAAAACTGCAGATCAAATGGCATCTCAGAGTTTCTGTCAGTTCTAATGTAAAAGGCCTTTATCATGAAGCAGAACTAGGAAAAAAGCCCAAAACCACTGAGGGCATTGTGACTTTTTTTTTTCTCAGACAGTAACAAAACTCCTGAATGGTGCTATTTGTGGTCTGTGTCTCTGCATCAGGAACTTGTGAATTTTGGCTTGTAATTATTCAGACACAGGACAGGAAGCCTGAGCCAAGGACAGGTTTTATTTCTGCTCTGAAAGTGCCTTTCATACTTTCTTGAGATTGTTGAGGAATGACCCTCAAATCCTGGAGTGATACTCTGTATTCTTATACCAAGGTGCAAACACATTAGGAAGAAAATTTTATCAGAAGCCTCCTTTAGTCACTTCACTCACTTTCAACCTTTCTCTTCACCACTTTACAAATAAAAAAAAATAAAAGTGTTTCTAACAGCAGGGATAGCAAAGTCCTTGAAAAATGACCTAGGAAAGAAACACTGCTGTGTTTAAAGAGGAGCTTAAATAAACACATATCAGAAATGTGTTTAAAGCTTCAGGAGCTCAGCTGGAGCTGCTGCTTTGCTGGGAGGCAGAGGATGGCAGTAAGGCTGTCTGGGCAGCACCTGAAGGTGAAAGAGCCCAGTATCTCCTTTTTCACCCTCACCAAGGCAGGAACTTTGGCTTATGTGCTGGGAGAAGTCCTGGAACTGACAGCCCCTAACGAGCCTAACCTGAAAATTTAGCCCAAACTAGAGGAGTTTTCCTCAGTATAACAATAAAAATCAAAGGAAGATTAAAAGGAGAGGAATCACCTGGCATCACAAGTTATGGGATGTTCAAAAAGCTTTGTAGGTTCAACTAGTTTCAAAGCAATGTTTAGCTCCCCTGCTGACAAAATTGACTTTCCTGCTTTCTTGTTTAGGGTATTTGTGGTTCAGCTGCAGCTCTGTCCCTTTCCTGCATAGTGGGCCATCTCTCTCCATGGCTGTGTTCCAACAAACAGAAAGTCTGTACATGGGAAAAACAACAGAATTCTGCCTTGTCCTCAAAACGCTTTCAGCTAAAGTCTTGATTGTGTGTGAGAGGTACCAAATGCACCCAGGCAGCATTTTCTGCACTCACAGCACAGTCAGAGCTTCTGGGTTTCTGGAGTTCAGCTGTGGTTGGTTTTTCATAAATACTGCTGAGTTCCTTCCTCTGCCTGCAAAGGGACAGCTCTGTGTCCTCATTTTCACTACGAGGAGGTTTTTGAAAAACTCCCCATTATTTTGTACTTTGAAAACATGCTGCCTCTTCAAGCATAAAATTTTGGCACTGATAGACCCTGGGGCTTTTATACAGTAAATTGATCAGATTATTTTGTTTAAAACTATTGTTCTGAATACAATTAGAATTTCTGGCTCTTGGACTGTGTTCATTTTGGCTTCATCACAGCTAAAATTCTGATTTGAAGCCCATATAAATATTTGCCCTTTTAGCATTTATTTTGATTCTAATGATACTTGTAGTTTGGTTGCCTTTCTTTAAAGAAGAAAAGTACATATAAATCAGATTAAATAGATCACTTTGCTACAATTTTGCCACGAATGTCTGTTCTCCAGAGCAAGACATCACTGCCAGATTTTTCCAGCAACCTCTGTAGACATTCACTCTACTGTCCTGTAATTGCTTTAACATGTATTTTCCTGCACAAGCTAACTATTCACCACTAATTTTATTAGCAGAAAGACTGCCTAATGTTCAAACTCCAGAAATTTCTACACTCATTTGTGTTTATTTAAATACCCCAATCGATCTTAGCAAATTTAGTACTGTGCTTTGCAAACAGGCTGACCTCCAGCACCAGAGCCTTGCAATGAAACCCCAACAGGTTTGAGGTTCATGCTCTGAGCCTATTCAGAAAAGATCCATTTCAGCCTTTAAGCACGTGAATATCTGACACTGATTTAGCCAGGAACAGTGTTTTCCTGTTCACTTCTGGAGGTAGATTTGGATAAGATGAATGGCTGGTAAATTAATATGTGTCTGGCTTATAAAAACAGAGTTCAGGTTTTTCTAACAAAAACAAAATCCATTTTTGGATGGACTTCAGCCTGTTGACTGACTTTCCCCTCATTCCCAGGTGTGCTTTGGCATTTTGTAGAGAACTAACTCAGGACAATAAGACTGAGTAATAATAACAGTAGTAATAAGTAATAGTAGTAATAAGCCCTTTAACTCAGCTTGGCTGGTTCAGCTGAATAATTTTTCAGTGTGTTCACAGTGGCAGGCCCTCCCTTTTCACAGTGTACATAACAAAAGTTAGAATTTAGTGTGATGCACTGGCTGCACACTGCTGTGCTGTGATGTTTCTGAGAGATCAGCAAAGGCACAGAAGGGGCAGGGCCAGGCAGCCCCAGCCTGCAGCTCCCAGGCTGCACACACCATGTGTGGCTCATGGAAGATGTAGCACGTTGCTTGACAGCACTTAATTTAAAACATTGACATGGAAATTTATCACGATTAACATGAATTATTGCCTGCCCTGCCAGTTTCTGCAGTGCAATGGATGGTTTTTTGTGCTCAGGACAGGAACACTGGAGAACCTACAGTGTTGCTAACTCGGAGCAGCTGCTCTGCAAACACACACATGGCTCGGGTGACCTGGGTTGGGGGTTGGAAATGCAGGGCTTTGCAAAAGGCACAAGTCCCAAAACTGAAATGTGAGAATTGATACACCACAAATTTCTTATGCCAGATGCCACAGGTGCATCATGAGCTGAGATTCTCCAATGCATCACTCAAGATCCTATTCAGTGTATTTGCTCTGAAAATACTTTAAAAACCTCCCCTCAGTACACAAGGCACCCCATTTTAACCACAGCTTTTAGGAGAGGGAAAAGGAATTTATCAGAAGCATATTTAAAGGAAGGTCCAGATTTTTCTAACTTTACAATTTCTTTTTTTTAAACAGAAAAATAAACCCATGTTTCAGTCAGTTCAACATATTATACAATAATGAATATGCTGGAGTTCAGTATGATAGCCAGTGATGCTTCTAGCGTTCTTTTAGTGTTCAATATGAGTGTATCTATACTAGAAGGATATAAACAAAGGGCCAGATGGAAAAAAAGCAGACATTATAGCCAGACCTGATTATGAAAAGCTCCAGAACTGAATCCAGTGACTTTTTGCCAGACTAATGCATGCTATGCTGAAAGGCAGCCAGTAAGGAACTGGATAATTCAGCAGAATACGTTAGAATATGTCACTTTCTTGGATATCTTTTTCCAGCTCTAAGTGACTGTTACTGTTAAACATTCCTGTCTTACTATTTGCACTCATCTGGCTGCAGCTTCCAGCTGATGATCTTTCTCATGCCTTTCTCCACTAGATTCAAGAGCCCATTAGAACCCATTAAAGTATTTATATGCTGTAATCAAGTCGCCCCTCAAGCCTCTTCCTGACATACTGCATAGATTGAGCACCTTAAAAATCTCTCCCTGGAAGGCATTATCTCTAGCCCTCAAGTGAGCCTGGGAATTCTTACCCCACTCTGCTTGCGTCCTAACTGCTTGGTTTTTTTTCTTTTTTTTCTTTTCTTTTTAAATTTCTCCTGTTTTTAAAACTGTGATCAGACCATCTTCCCCATTACTGATTTACCAAGAGTCTACAAAACTGTATCACACATTTTCTCCTATTTATTATGGCTCCTTTAACCATCTGGGCATTTTTTTCCCCAGTGCTGAATACATTGTAGGAATTCCATATGAAATATTGTCTCAGATGCCTGTTACATCCAGCAATAGACACATCACCCCTTTCTATGAATCTGTGCACTGAGGTGGACTTTACAGACTTGATTTTGCAATGTGGATTGAAATATACACTGCAGTCAAACAGCAAACTTAACCCAGAGGTTGAAATCAGCTTTGTCTGACCACTAGAATGACACTGTTAGACTTCAGTTCTCTGTGTCAGAAATCTTTTCCTAAGATTCTTCTTGCCTTTCTATGCAAAATGTGAACTACTCCATTTTTTGAAAATGTCATTAAGTAAATTCCCTGCTCTTACAGAATGATGGTGATTTCTTCTGCTGCTCTTCTGCATTTCAGAACTTTTAATGTAAGCAGTTTGGTTTTCCCCCAGTTCTTACTTTCTATGCCTCTAATTCTTTGATTTGTTTTCTCATAAAGTGGAATTATGTTTTTGGCCTAAAACCAACATTTTCATATGGCCAAGGCATACTGGCTTTTTGTCCATCTAGAAACCCTTAGAGATCTTTGAGATTTCTTTCACATTTTGTGTGCACACGTGTCATAGTTGTCATTATTTTTGTTCAGCCCTGCTACAGCAGACTTTGGGGGTCAGTCATCACAGACAAGAGTGCTTGGGACTGGTTCTGTGTCCATTGGATCCCATCCATTACTGATGTAATCAGGACATGATCATCAGCTTCTGTGTAAATACTGATTTCTGGCCCACCAAGCAACTCCTTTTACTCCTTATAAACTAGACTCCAAGTGCAACTATTGTGGTTAAAGAGGAAGAAATTTTGAAATGGAAATGTGCCTTTAGAATTTGGAACTTTAATAATGCTCCATTTTAGGTGCCTAAGAACTACGACATACGAGCTTAAGGGTCAAACTGGCCTTCTGTAAACCTTGATGTTTTCACCACATTTTGGAAGAACTTTGGGAATTATGTATCGTGTTCTCCCTTTTTATTTATGATCCATGAAAGGTTCTCCACTGGTATGTTCTGATGGGCTTTGCAGCAGAGAATCAGAATCAGAACTAATCTGTTCTCACTCGCCAATGTAATTTATACAAGCAAAGGTCTCTATAACACCCAATCAACAGACACATGCATCATCAGAAAACCAATGCAGATTCATCCCCTTCCAGGTTCCTAATTTTCCCTAAATATTATCTGAACTCTGTGCAGACCGAAGTCCTTTGACAAACTTGGCAAATTAAACGGTTGCAGCTACCACTGTCAGATAGCTCTGTTCTTCGTGGCTTAAAATCCTATCTGCAACATCCGTGTCACTTAGAAACACTGTCATAGAAGAAAAAGATAATCTGCTTATGGTAGTTTGAAAGTCATGTTAGATTACAGTGGAATTTGACTGTTTTTCTGGAGGAAATCCACATGTGTGTCAATTGTAGCAGATAGAATTGGGTCTCCTGGTTATTTAGGCAGTTGGGGTAAAGAGAAAATTGCCTGCACAAGCTAAAGCTGGGAGGGCAGCTGCTGTGCCCCTCCCTGGCAGCACAGCAGCCTGGTGGGCTTCTGCAGCCATGCCCCCCACCCCCATTTTTTTGCACAAGTGAAGTGCAACTGGAAAGCTGCTAAGCCAGAACCCACCAGGGAACTTCTCTTTACTATGCCTTGGTGCAAAGCTGTGTAGTTTGTTTTATGAGTAACTACTCCATTGCGTGACTATTTCTATTTTTATTCCCTGTTTCAGCTGGCAGGTTATATAAATGTGTTGGTACAGCTTTGCATACAACACAAGAGAACTGAGTTTTCAAGCAGGCTATTCTGGAAGCTCAACAAAGGAAACAGTGATCCCAGGGAAGAGCTAACACGAAGAGGAGAAAGAGGCTCAGATCAGTGTGTGAAGGTAAGATCAGGGAGACAATATGATCTATTAGGAATGTAATTTTACCTGTAGTAGCCTTCTTTCATTCTCAGCACTGAGAGACCCTAAGTGTGTGGAGAGACCTGATAAACACACACTGAAGAGAGAAGGGAATACAAGATACAGCAGTGAGGCCAACTGCATCCTGGGCTGCATCAGCAGAGGGGCCAGCATTGAGAGAGGGGATTCCACCCCTCAACTTTGCCCCTGTGAGAGCCCACCTGGAGCACTGCATCCAGCCTTGAGATCCTCAGAACAGGAAAGATGTTAGAGTGGGTCCAGAGGAGGCCAGTAAGATGATCAGAGGACTGGAGCACCTCTCCTATGAAGGCAGGCTGGGGTTGTTCAGCCTTGAGAGTGGAAATCGTTGTGTGCTTTGAGACTGTGCTCCCTGACAAACACTGAGGGTGATTTGAGTTTGAAAGCAGCTTAGTGTTTAAGCACAAAAAATATGTACTGAGAATTACCTGCTTTTCAGATGACACAGGTAGGTAGGGTGCACAGAAACCACGATGTGCACTGCTTGTTTTTCTGGAGACTGCATCAACCAGGAAACCATTTCAGAACTCCTGATGTAATAATCAAGCCTTCAGACAAGGACAGATGTCATCAAGCCCTGCCATGGGATTAAAGTCAGAGGTAGAACTGACAGCATAAAATGCAACAAATAGGCAAAGAAAGAGTTGAACACCCATAATAAAAACATTACAAGAGACAAATGATTTTATTGTAGCTAACAGTGAACAGGAACCAGCATCTGCACTGAAGCAGAAAAAACAGTGAGAGAATACCAGCCCAGTGACTGTGACTGCAGACTTGCTGAGCTCATTGAGAACCATGACAAGAAATGTAGAAACACCTGATGTAAGATTAATAATGCTGCCTGCAGGAGAAGGCTCAAAGCAAAAATTACCAAAGGAAGCAAGAACTAAAATGACATTACTTAAAATATGTGTAAGCAAAGTACATTGGCAAATAAAGAGGCCCTGGGAATAACAGAGGAAGTACCCTAGACATTGGATCAGAAAACCCTGTATCACTGCATCAGCACTTTGCCCTGCACCAGGAGTCTTGAGGGAAGGACGTTGACAAATGACTCCATGCCTGGACAAGTAAATCAAGTTTTCTACTCATGTATGCCACAGCAAGCCACAGCAAAGAGGTTCTCGTGTATTTTTCACCCTGCTGTGCTGTCTGCATTTCAGCTGGGAAACCACAATTCAATTCAATAAAAAGTTGAAGCACTCATGCCAAAGTAACAAATTGGAAATCCTAAGAAACAGGGTTCAGCAAAATATGTGCTGGAGCAGACAGATATCTGATCTAATTTTTAACCCTCCAGCTTTTCCAAAGCTTGTTTATGTATTAGCCAGGGAGAGATAAAAGGTGAAATAAACATGGGGTTTGGTTTTTTTCTTTTAATATATGCTCTGATCAAAAATTGGGATGAAATTTCTGTGCTGTAATTGGCACTACTCCAAACATGTTTCCTTTTTGAAGTCAGTGATTAGTTGAAATATCACTTTTCTCTACAGCCCACAGTCACTCTCTAAAACAAGCTACATGGTTGATTTTCAAGGCTGTTGTTATTTTTGGCTGTTTGCAGAAATTTTTCAGCTATGACTTTTCAAATTGAACCGGACACTTTCAACTGACATGACAAACTTTAGGCAGGATGTCTTGAATCTCCACCTCCTCCAGCCCTCATGCTGTCTGAAGAATTACCATGACCAGAAAAGGCTGATTTCCTTTCACAAGCTGCAGGCACAACAAGTCAGCACTGATTGCAAGGAATAGGAACAAACTCCTGCTCTCAGGCTAGTTCCTGATGGACAGCAGAAAAGGAATTTCTGAAAAAGCCTCTTATTACACTTGAGTGAAAAAAAAAACGCAACAAAAAACCTGTGTTAGTAACACAAATATGTTTGTTCTGCACCCACAAGGGAAAGAAAGCATTTTTTTTGCATGTCTCTTGACAATTTTCTGGTAAATGCCTTGACCCCAAACATCACTGTTCTTCTGTCCTCTTATGTTCCCTTTTGGCAGGTCTGAGCAGTGTGTTGGTGGTACAACCCTGCTCTGTTTGGTCAACTCTGCCTGTGAATGACAGTTTGTTTCACTGGGGTGTGAGCAGCCGGTCATCTGGCAAGGGCTCGCAAAGACTCCAACCCAAAAAGCCAAACTCTTCAAGCTCCAAGCCTGCAAGGCTTTAATGAGGCCTTGTGGAGAAGCAGCAGCTATCAGAGATTCATTAAAGATGAGGACATCCTCAATCCTAATTGCTCTACCTCACTAGATTGTGTTGTTTGTGAAAATTGGAGCCTGCAAAGCGATTCTCTCAATTTAAATTTTTGTAATGCTTTGTGTCTGTTTTGAAACTTTCCCACTCCGCCCATGAATCAAAGCACACAACAGATTTATTTTCTTTTTTATAGTGACAGAAGAGAGTTATTCTGCTGGTGTCTGTGCATAACCCTGTGTAGATAAATAGTCAGCTGCTGAAAGCTATGCTATTGTTAACTTTCTGAGAAATAATTATAAGGGTATCATCAATACTACATCCTGTATAGTGTTTAACTATTGGAATACCACCTTTCTAAACATCCATGTGAGAAATTGCTGCTGCAGGTCTGATTAAAATTAGAGTAAAAGCCTATCCTTTTAAAAAGGGATGTGCAAGTCACTACTGGATCAAAATGCATTTCCTCAGTGAAGTTCAAAAGTCTCTAGCATATATCAGTTTGATCTCATTAAAAAAATAAATCCACTCATCTGCTCATGCTTTTTATGAATGCAATAACTTCCAGTTTACCCAAACAGTCTTTAGTTCTATCTTGTAAATTCATTAAAATGTGGCACTTGTCATTTATAACCGACGTACCAAAGTTTATATTTGAGGGTGTTCAAATTAAGGACTAAGGAGCAGAGCTGTTAGTACCACTCACTTTGCTTAGAAATACCTGTCAGACTCCAGCCAGTAGGTTTTGCCTCAAGTTAGAAAATTATCTCTCAAGCTGCATTTCTACAGACAGGTAACAACCTGTGAAACCAAAGCTTAAGTAATTCCCTTAGAAGCATTTGGGGATAGCATCAGCAGAGAGTTTTGTAAATTAAACACAGCAAGAGATTTTTTGACCTCAGAGGGCCACGTTCAGAACAGGCAAGTGGCAAGAGATGTGCACCTGCATCTGCCAGCTAAGCACGGGTGACATGGTACCTGTGAACATTCACCTCCAGCCCTGTCTCCCCTCACCGACCTGCTCACTCAGGCAGCCCATGCACCTGACAGGCACAGAGCTGCTTGGTTTTGCTTGTTTTCCTGGGTTGTTTTTCTTCTCATGGAAATGTTTTGCAAATATGAATTGACACCCCAACTGGCTTTTTCTAGCTTATTGTAAGAACAGACTTGAAAGAGGGGCAGATTCCTGATCTGAAGGAGGAGCAGAGCTTTGCTCCACAGTGAGGATTTGCCTTGAAGTGTCTCACTGGGCCATCTGGGATCTCTGCTGTGAAGCTGAAGAAGCTTTTGAAATAGCAGCTATGCAGATGCCCCATTCAGATGCTGAGAGTCTGCATTAGTTTAACTGTTTCTAGAGAAAGAGCTGAAAAGCTCTGCTGTGCTGAAAGGCTGTCTAATGCCCTTCATGGAATGATCATGGTTAACACATTTGCACTACAGGAGGCTCAAACTGTCCAAAAGGATGTTTACCTGAATAGATAACACTGTGCTATATGGGTCATGGCTATGAAATAATGCTCTTTTCCTGCAGAAAGGGCATCTGAAACCTTGTACCCTGCTTGCAAAAATGTGAAATAAACACCTATGTGGCTAAAAAAAAAGGCAGAACAAAGCCTCTGAAATACAACTATAAAATCTCAAACTACAATTCATAAAGGTCAGGCTGTCCAGGAATTCAACAGGGAGAATTGCACTTGCTGCTAGGGTGGCATTGGCTGAGCATTTAGCCTCAGTCCCTCACCAGACTGTTGAGAGGTGCTGGCTTGCTGCATCCCCACAGAGCTGTGACCCAGCTCAGACTTGGACCCCTGCTATGTTTTAATGCCCTCTTCCCACTGAAGGATCATGTTGGCTTCCAGCTAGACCTGTAGAAAAATTTTAATAGCTAAGAACTAAAATATTTTTCATGGCATTTTGAATGTATCACTGCTTTTACCAAAGCAGTGACAGGTCAGAAACAACATTATTTGGAAAAGCAGTGGTTATCACTTAGGACTCCTTTCCTTTCCTAGTCCCCGAGGGTCTGACAATCTTAAGGAAAGCAGGATTTCCTTGCCTCTCTGGATTTCTCTCAGCTGCTGGATCCAGCCTGAGTGAGCAAACCCCATTGCTGCTGTGCAGGAGCTCCCTGGAGAGGCCTCATCAGGCACCCTCAGCAGGTAGCCACGAGTAGCCTTGCCAGGGTGACCTCCCTGCCAGCAGCCTTGTCATCTGCAGGGAGAGCCACAGCTCAGCTCTCGCTGGTTGCAGCAATTCGATTCTGACACTGTAGCACTGAGCCAACAACTCCCCACGGCAAGGCTGGAGAGAGCTCCCTGAGAAAGGTGAGGCAGCCTCACTTCCAAAATGGTTTTCAGTCCTGTGGGAAGGGAGCCAGAGCTCTCAGGTGCAGAGTCATGCTGTAAACCATGCATGGACACAACCTGGGGGTCATCCCACAGCAGACACCCTAGGGTGAGTGAGCAGCACATTTCTGGAAATCTGCTTGTACAAGGCGTTCTTGTACAAGCACACTTGCAAAATCCCCTTACAACTTCCAAAGTGGGAGAGGAACACAAGGAAAAAGAAGTTCTTACCTCCCTAAGTGTACTTTATGGAGTGTGGTGCTGTCTTAGCTCTTACTAAATGACTCCAATGTTGTTTTACATACTCTTCAACTCTACTTGAAATGGCACCTTTTCTTACTAATATTCAGCAAGGCATCTGTCTTCCTTCTGCATCCTAGAAAGGTCTGCACAGTCCCTGGAGACTGGGCTCAGGGCCTCAGTGTAGGCTTTTACTGTATAAAACTAGGTGACAAGCATGCAAATACAGGTACTTCCAGAAACTAAAAGGCAAAACCAAAAACCACTATGTTTTCAAGAGGGTCCATAAAGTGAAGAAAACTGTAAAACCTCCCTGCTGTAAGACAGCAAAAATACACAGGTAAGAGTAAGCACAGGGCTGTTTCTGAAAAGAATTTTAACACAGCAGTTGTGTTGTAAAACCTATTCTAACCGTGCTGAGAAAATCAAAATAGAATTGATGCAAAGAGGAGAAATGTGGTGGGATGAGTTAAGGGAATTAACATAGCTAATAAGAAGCATGCAGAATAAATTAACTATGATGGGTAATTTATCTTCAACAAACACATTTATATGTAGGATTACATGAATGAAGGGGACAAGCAGATTTTAACTCTCTGCAGGTAAATGTTCTCCCACTTGCATTCACACTGACTCTCACCCTGCTTTATCTACATTAAATTATAAAGGGGATGACAAGTCCTTTTCCTCAGCAGCGCTGCAGAGGGAGAGGTGGTTTGTCCAGCCACAGAGATAATCACTAGCTGTGCTGCTCAGCTTCACTGTGCCACCCCTTGCACCTGTGCATGAGACATGGGAGCTCTGAGCTTATCAAGTACATTAGTACCACCACACTACAAATTAGAGGCAGGAGATGTAGAAGTCCTTAAAACAGAGAAAGCATCTGAAGAAATATAAAGACAGGCATAAGAAAGTGAATTTCCCCTGTTTCATTCCTTAAAAATGTTGTGACCAGTGATAATTCATATTCCTCCCACACTGAGGGACAAAAGCATAGGCTTAGAGCCTGCAGCAGGGAGAGCTCCCTCCTTGAGCCAGGCTCCAGGTGCCCTGGAACGTGGTGCAGGAACCACAATAATCCTCACAGACACCTCAAAACACTTTTATATAAAGCAAAGTGAAAAGGGTTTTGATGACAACAAGCCTTTGCAGCTTGAGAGTTGGGCATTCAAAATGAATATTCTGCCATTACAGTGGATGAGCACTTGAGTCCACTCACTTCAGTATTCAAGATGTCATCTGCTCTCTTTACTGGTATTTTTCTCTTCTCACTTCCCTTTTAAACAGTAGTTCTGGTTGAGGATATGTCACCTTATATGTCTGTGGCAGCCTATACCATGTACACAGTGTGCCAAACATGAACTGCAGGGTTCAATTCCATCTCAAAACACCACCAAGAGCACCACATCCTTCAGCCAGCACCCAGCAGCACATACATCACCATGCAGAAATTTGAAGTCATCTCTGGCCACCAGGGACAGGGGCTGGCCCCAGATGACAACAAATTAAAAAGCAAAACACAACCAAGAGACACCCTAATGACTTAGATACCTCCTGAGGATTTACACAGGCAAGAGTAAATTGCTTTTTGGGCAGTTGTGAAGGTGCTGCAGATTTAGGTCTAACCTGTGCCTGCTCTCCAGAAGGCAGCTCTGTGTCCCAGCTGAAAAGCATTCATGGGCTGTCAGTGACCAGTCTGGCATGGAAGGCAGGCTGAAGAAATGGTTTGTGAACTGCACATCATGCTCATGTGAATTCACTGCAGCTACATGGTTCCTCTGCTGTACCATTTAGGATCATCCTCCCTGCACAGTAAATAATTTACTGTCCCCTTTTCAAAGAGGACTTCCTATAGTACAGAACACATGGAAAATCATCATGACTGACAAAAATCTAGCTTGTGAAAGAGTTCTTGCACTTTCTGACTATGAATAAGTTATGTCCTATTCACAGGAAGTTAGTGTAACTACAATATTTAGCTGCCATGGTATTCAGTATCATCTTGCCTGCACAGTAAATAATTTATCTGTTTATTTCCACAGGGGATGTCCTATGAGCAAACTTGAATGGCAGCTGATTGCATGCACAGTCTGTATAGCCCCAGCAAGGGTTTGCAGCAGCCCTGTGAGAGCAGCCCTGGCTCCTGCTGCCTCTGGAAGGGCTGAGAAGGGAACACAGTGCCTGTTGATAGGCTTTGTTAGGGGAGCATCTATGGCTGCATGTGTGCTGGGATAGCCCCCAGGATACCTTCAGCAACCTGCCAGCTCTTCTCAGTGCCTTGGGTGAGCCTGTGAGGGAGCAAACAATGGATCCTCTGAGGGTAAAGCTTGCTTGTACCATATTCATCCTTCAAATTCACTCTGAGGCATCTCAAGGGAATGTTAGAAAGCCATTCACATATCTCTATGATATTTGATTTTTAAATTTTTTTTTTTAATTGGATCACTGCTTTACCAGGAATTATCCTCAAGCATTTTTTGTGGGGGGGTTTCCAACTCCTAGTCCCCATTTTGCCACTAAGTGTATGATCCTAAACCAGGAGCAACTGTCTCTGACATGGTTATATTTCCTCACTCCTCAAGGAGAGTGTGAGTCTGAACTAATGTTTTTAAAGCACTTTGCATGAAAGATTATAGCTACAGCCTACATATTTGCCTGCTACTCCTCTTCCTTTTAATTGACAGTGCATTTTTGTGCACCATATTTTCTGTGTCTGTCACTATTCTGTGTTGACCTTCACCAAGATGTGTTTTATTCCAAGAACTTTCTCTGAAAACAGGTGACAAGTCCATCTCCTGAGCTGGCTACCCCAAAGGATCAGGTCCCAGCTGCACACTTCATGCCTTACCTGCTCCTGAAATGTCTTGCAGCAGCACATGGTTTAATGTGCTCCTCAGAAGAATTAAGGGGAGTAGGTTCTGTTGCTAGATGAGCAAATTAATCTGATTTATAAACAGATTTATACATCTCTATTTCTTAGAGACCATCACATAAAAAAGCACTGTTGAATTAGCAGGTTACTAAAGTGTTCCAAATAAGGACTTGTCCCCAATGTAATGCAAGTATTTTGAACTTCTACAGGAACTCACAACATTCAGCACTTTGCATAACTTCTGAGTGTACTGGCTTGGGTTTTAAAACGTTATTTTGGACTGTGACTTCAATGAGATCTGCTTTCTTCTCACAGCAATTATTCAATTCAATGAAATTCAATTAAGATACAACTGTTTATGCTGGTGTCATTAGGGGGGGAATCTAGCCAGATAAGATACAACATGACTGAGAAATTCAGTGCTTAGGCTGCACTTTAGAATACAGTTACCTGATGAAGAAAAAGTAGCCTTTCCTAGTCTGCCACTGTTACCAACTCAGACAAACAGCCAAGACAAAAAAATACATTGTTTGGAGACTTCAGAATTCCTCATTGACCCCCTTAATCAGCAAAACCAGATTTTATACTGGAATGGAAAGTAACGGTGCTGCCAAGCTCATTTTATTGACATTTTACACTTTTACACAGTATGTGGGTCTCCACTGGCTTGGAAAATCCTGGTGGCTTTTTATTGAAAGTAATCTCAGTTTATATTATATTAAATCTACAGAGACATTTGCTACTTCATGTACTTTGGAAGACATTTTGATGACTGTATTATTACTTACAGAATCATGGAAGTTTTGCCTTACAATGAGATGAATTACACTTAGGATAAGAAAAGCAGTGCATTTTGTAGGCAACATGGATTTCTCTTGTTGCCTGAGCAATAAATTACTCCTGGAACCCGGGCACAAGTCTGCCCAGAGGTGATAATCAAAATGGATACTCTGCAAAAGTTATGCCAGAGTGCCACAGCAGGAAAATTCTACTTCTAAGAAGAAAATAAGAAGTAGAGAAGAGTGAAAATTTTTCTTTTGGTTTTGATGCCTGCCTGGCCTGAAGTGTTTTGCTTCACCTGAAATGGAACATTAGGTTTTTGTTCCTTATCAGATCTTTCCTTGCCTTTCATTTGAACACTTCCCTAAAAGAAAGACAAAAGAAGAAAAAAGTTCATTTTATCTGTATAGTTTCATCCCATAACCCTCCTTATACATGTTTTCCCAAAGAATCAAAACCAAACTAAACATGGAGACAGCTTTGTTTATGCACAACTGTTTGGTTTTTTATCTGACCCTGTTATCAAGGAAGTCTACTGTCCAGGGAAAAAGGGTTTCATCTGCTAAGAATGCCATCATATACTTGTGCAGATTATAACAGGAACCCTGGTATTAATTGTGGCACCAATTTGTCAGATTAAAAGTAGGTGAGCAGAGATAAGCACTGGTTACTGGGCAGTAGAATTATAGTCTAAAACCCCAAATGGGCAAAAAGGGAGTCAGTCTACATCAGAAAAATCTTAGTCTGATAAACACAGTGGGCATGAGGAAAAAAGGTTGTATTCTATGGGGAACTGGCACATATGGCACATTTTGGTGGACAAGATCCACTGTGCCCCCAAAATCAGTTTAATACACCAGCCAAGCCTCTCTCTTTGGTATGATCTACAGAGCAACATTGTATATGAGCTTATAATCATACAATGTATAGTTTTGAGGCAGTAAACAATTTTTTAATAGATTCATCCCTAAAAGAAAAATTTATTAATTTATGCTTGCAATTCCTTCTTTCTAAAACAACATTAAAAAGAAATATTGGCATTGATATCGAGGTTTAGCCCAGTTTCCTTAAATGTTTTGGGCAAGCTTTTCCTGTGAGACTCTCAAATCTCCCTTCTCTGTCATCCTCCTGGAAAACTTACTCAAATAACTTGGGGCAGGAAAGGGAACAAAAAAACCCTAACTGTAAATGCACACAAACAAGCTATTTGTTCTGAAAAAACACTCCCAATATCTGCTTATAGTCACCTCAGAAAGCAGAGTTGAGAAAGAAACAGGCTCTGATCCAACACATTTTGCATTCAAAGCATTTCACGTGTGTTAGCTAAACAACCATTCTGATGTGCCCACAAGACAAGTAATAAATGGTTTTTACAGACAGAGGTGGGGAACAGGATCTGGCTGACTTGCCCGTGGCCATTAGGAGAACTGCAGAACCCAACACAAACTGAGTTTCCCAGCTCCACCCACCAGGAGCCCAGCAGTTATTTATTTACACGTCTCTTCTGGGGCTCGGCAGGAATTAAGGTGTGGCAATCAATACCCAGCGACCACCTCTGGCATCTTCTGGCAGCACAACTGTCCCCAGGACCCCTTGTCCTGCCCGGCCTGGCTCTGTCACAGCACACTTTGGAATATTTCTGGGTGTTTATTTTAGCCCTGAATTATGCAAAGCCTCATCCCAGCCCGCATGCCTTTGGGAGTCAGCGGCGGGGCTGTGAAAGGCTCAGCCTGCAGGTGAGCTGTGATAGGCTTTGGAGAAGCAATTATTCTGCACTGACAGGCATTTTAAATTGTGGGGGTTGAAATTATGGTACAATTCCCGATTGTGTTTCTGGCTGTTCCACACTGTCTCATTGAGGAATTTAAATTTATAGAGAAGACAAAAATAAAAGGTGACAAAGACTTCACATTTTCCCACAAATTATGAATTATTCAGTAATACTAAAAACACATGAGCAGCAGTCAGGGTTCCCACAATTCTATGACATTGTAGTCTTTGGAAATTTCTATTGAATTCAACAAAAGACTCAAAAGTCTTCCTACCTGTCTGCTTTTTTTTTTTTTAAATCTTTTTTTTTTTTTTTGGTAATAGGTGCTTATAGCTCTAATAAAAAATGTAACAAAATAGTCAAGCAAATATGAAAAGCTAACTACAAAAATAAGGGGCATTGACACAGACTACATTAACAATGAAGAAAATCAATTTTTTTGTCTTACAACAGTGTATCTTGGGGACACTTATAATTGGTGCCTCTTTTCTCTCTGAAATGACTTCTCCCTTCTTCACACATGATCTGACACAGGACTTTTGTCTAACTGCAATGTCTAGATGCAAAGTAAGTGAGAAAAGGAACCTCTGTCTGCTGTTTTAAACACAGAAATTCTGTCTGCAGAAGGGATGATTAAAATGCTCTGTGTGGCAATGATACATGAGTGACTGTCTCCCTGACAACAACGATAATGCTGATATGAATAAAAACCCAGGTTTACATAGAAGTTTGGAGTCTCAGGTCCTAGAAATGTCAGAAGCAGCTGAGCTTGACATACCATTGAGTCTTATTGATTTCTTAATTATCAGGCATGCAACATTGATATTCTGTTTCTTCTATTTTTAGTTGAGTTCTCTCTTCTTCTGTTGCTATGTCAGAAAAATGTAATAATTCTAGAACTGTGACTCTAACAGCCTCATTTTTCCCAGTGTGCCCTGTTAGATCTAAAGCCTGATGCATTTATTGCTCCACAATTCCTTAACTCATGCATTACGTCAACGAAGGACATTATTTGCTTTGCTTTATTGCCACAAGACATATTTCTATCAACTAATTCTATTGGATGTTACCCCTCCTTTCTGGAAAATAATAAAAAAAAAGTTAATGTTGTGTAGATTGAGTAGATTATACAATTAGAACTTTTGAAGAACTCTGACAGAAGACGTACTTTATTTCTGCAAAATATAGGCTTAGGCTTCATAGCCAATTGCTTTTTTCAAAGTTTAAATCAAGCAGCAAGCAGCCACAGCTTCATTATGGCTGAGAAAATGTGTGTTTGTGAGATGTAATCAATAGATAACTACCGGTTCCCTGAACTAAGATATATCTATGCACATAAATTGCAATCCAGGGGCTTTACAGGCTGCACAGCCTCTGTATCCTGCAGCTGCCAAGCACTGGCTGAGGAGCACGGGGTTGTGCGAGGTTGTCTGGTATGCTGGTGTGAGTACAGCCGATGCCCCATTGCACTGGGCAATTACTCAGCAGAGAGCACGTGGGGCTGAGCAGCTGCAGCCAGGGTCCTGCCAAACCCGGCGTGTTAAGATATTCTGCCAAAATAAGATGTCAAACGGCCACTGGAGCAAGGTCTCCCACCTCCTTCCAGAGCTATCCTAACAACTGTGGAGAGTCACGCTCTCCTTACAGCTTGTCTCTGATCTCCGAGTTTTGTACAAATCAGGAACATAATGTACAAAACCTCTGGGGAAACTGCACCAGGACCATGCACAGACAGAGGGACTCTCTCACCCACCATGGCTCCTGCTCCAGTCCCCACCTGTGCCAGCCGGCCTGGGTTGGTAAGAGGGACGACACCCAGCTCACAGAGGGAAATGAGCAGGAGCTCTTGCTGCGCTGCAGTTACACTTGGAGCAGCCCGGCTTTTAGGAGCGTGCCCCTGGCATGACACGGAGCGGCTGGGCTGGAGCAGCGCCCGGTGCAGCCGGCAGAGCTCTGCGGGCACGGCGCTGCCCTCGGGGCTGCTCCCAGCGCTGCCCGGAGCCCGGCACGCTCCGAGAGCTCTGCCCATCGCAGGAGCCGGGCGGCCCCGCGGCTCTGTGCCGGGACGGCGCTGGGATGGGCAGAGCTGCACAGAAACAGACCTTCGGCTCTGCCTAGGCTTGGTGGTGTAAACCACACCAAGCTGCCCCATCTTTGTCCTGCTTTTACACATCACACGTCAGCAGGCTGCTCCCAGAGGCCAGCGGGAAATCACACACCGTTTTCTCCCACTCCCAACAGTGGTTGTCATATACACACAAACACATAAGCTGCGGCAGGAGCAGGCTGACCCAAGATCGCATTCAGAAGTGCCACCGAGACACCTGAGACAGAAAACGACTCACGGGAGGCACACCGGCCCTGGCCAGCTGCAAGGGCTGGCTGCACAGCAGTGCAGCTGCCCGATGCAGCCCAAACCTGCTCTCTGGGCCTTGCATGCAGGCAAGATCTCCGGAGGAGCTGCCTTTAAAAGGAAGTTCCTGCAGCGACTGGTGACAAATGAGAAGGAAATTATTCATATGGCATCAACTGTCATTTTAATGGGCTACTTAGCACACCATGTCTGCTACAGCAGCGCTCAGGTGCCTAATTGTTCTGAGCACTGTGCTAACACAGGGAAAGGTGACTCCCTGCATGTTAATCATCTCTCACAAGTTATGTTGGATATTCCTGTAGTTATGGGGTGTGGGGAAAAACCTGTCTAAAAAACGCGTTGCTCAATTTTCAGATACAGCTTTGATAGCAAAAGAAAAGTAATTAGAATCTTGGTCCCTGGCACCTGAAAAATAATCATTTGACAAATTTGCTTTGAATACTTACTGCCAAAGTGTCTATTCAGAATACACTAATTTAATTTCTAGGAGATGACTAGGAGATGGAAAGATAAAGTTTTTTCTTTTCCTTTGTTATGGAAAGGTACTTTAACCTGAAAACCCCCCTTGATATAAGAATAATAAAATCATACTAGAATTAAAGTAAATTAAGCACAATTTTGAAATGTTTGCTAGAAGCAACAGTAATACATATTAATTTAATGAAACTAAATTTTCATTAATTTAATGAAATCAAATGCCACTGCAAAGTTTTACAGTAGCATAAAAGGCACTAGTATCAAAAGATAACTACAGCATATGCTTGCTTGTGTAGCTGGTATTTTCAGTTGATTTTAGCATAACTACTGCTGCTTTTTAAACTGTGCACAATGGGGCTTTACATGGAGGCTTTGGCAATGCTTAGTCCAATTTGGTATGGGAGTCTCTCTCCCAAAAACCTGGAAATGGGGACCATGCTGCTTGCAACATTTGTGTCTTTTGCATTTAGGCTGTAACTTGCAGCATCACTTTCAGTCCTCCCCTCTTCCTAACCAGGACACAGAGATGGGGCTCGAATCATTGGGATGAATGTCAAGACAATGCCAACGCAAATGCTTCAGACCTGGAAGTTTTTGCCACGCAGCATTTATGAAGGAATTCTGAAGGCTGGATTAATTCATTATAACCATCTGATCACAGATAATTGCCAATAACAGGAGGAAAACCAGCTGAACAGACTGTTTACTCTGGATTTGTTTGCCAGGCTCTGCCACAGCAGCGGCAGCCCTCCCTGCTCCGAGCGCTTTGCCAAAGGCAGCCGAGGCTGCGAAGCCGACGGGGTGGATGCTCTGTTCCCTCATCCCCAGCCGAGGGCCACTGCAGGACAGCCAGTGGAAGTTTTCCCACGTATTTCAAGAGTGGCAGGGTTGTTATTCAGCGTGAACCGTGACACAACCAAAGGCTCTGCTACTGCAGACCTATTCACATTAAGTAGATTGGTCCCTTGAGCACAAAAGGTTCTTCAATAAGCAGTGAAAGTTACTAAAACAACTGTGAAGTTTTTAAAGAACTGCTGCACCTACTATTTTTTTAAAGTACAAAAAGGCTTTTAGTTTTCCTTAACAAAGAACAGCTATTGAGTTTTGTGTCACTATGCCCTTTGTTCCAGCTGATAAACACTTTAAAATTGCTTATTTGCCCATCACTTTTTTTTTTTTTTTTTTTTTTTTTTTTTTGGTGAAGGCTAAAAATAGTGATTTTATTTCCATTTTACATCTGTGGCTACCTTATGCTGAGTTCTCATAATGATGGCTTTTTATTTACACCAAAATAATTTTCCATGGTGTTTCTTTCTCTGATTCATCTAATTTAAAGTGATCACAGCTCCTCTTGCCCTTTCCAAGTTGAACAAATTAAGCCCTTCTGGTTTGCTCCCACATGATACTCCCCACATGTCCATCATTACCTGTTTCACATCCTCTTTCAGGTACCTGGGTGATGAAGGCACCTTGTATTTTTTCAGGATAACTCTTGCATAGGCTATCATCAGAGCACACATCCAGCACAACTGTATTTTATAAAAATGAACTATTATTGGACTTACATTTTATAATTTATACTGCAAGTTTTGTGTCTACTCATGCTAGTGGTTGGTGAGATCTATCAGGCAAATATTCCTTTGATTGTGATGAATTCAGCTGGAGTTTAGCTATGAGACTGAACATAGCATTTTAAAGTTATTTTATTTTGCTAGGGAGGGATTTCCTCAGTCTATTTGTCTTAATATTGGATGCAGGTTTTAACTGCATCCAATGCAGTTAACTACCTATATTGGTAAAAGACCTCCTCTTCTTTAAGAAATAAGGCAAATATTTCAGGGAATTAAATATTTCTATTAGAGACTATAAAGACAACATTGCCAAAAATTTTGACTGGATCTACTTCTGTCTACAGCCCTTTGCATTTCACATGAGCGGCATATTTAGATACCCTCCATCTCTCCAGGAAATAAGGATGACAGTGAAATACAAAACTGTGGGAGATCCTCTCATCACCACTACTATCTAATTTCCAAACATCCTTGATTAAAACTGGTGTTTTTAAAACAGGCTGATGCAAAGTGACAAAGCATTGCTTTATTTTCTCTGCTGCAGCCAAGAACAGGCCTGTGTTAATTTCTCTGGAATAAACATGCATACAGCCCACACTGTGCTCAGCACCGCTGTTTACAGTTGTTGGCTCTGTGTGCTGTGCTGTAGATGTGGCCTGTTACAGATGTGTGGGGTGTCAGAAAGGCCAGGCTTTGCTGGCAGCAGGAGGCAGCTCTCTCTCGTCTCCCAGCTATTTTCATTAGGTCTTATTCATGTGCCCCTGAGAGTGAGAGAGTCAAAGTCATCTGCCTGCTGGTTATTATGCTGCTGCACAAAGGGGTCCTTCAGCCTGCAACAGCAGACTGAAAACAAGACTGTTGATAAATTATTGTGGCCCATCCTATTCCTATTTACTATCACTGCAGCTGTCTGAGGCTGAAGTTAACACCCACATCTGCACATTACCAGGGTGTTTTTATACCCAAAACCAGAACAAAAGCTCCATCCATGGAGATCACATATCAAGAAATTCAAGCAACTCTGAAGCTATCTGATGTGGTTTCTTCAAGTGTTGGAAATATCTTTCAACAACATTTAAAATATTACTTCATGTTCACTGCAATTTCTCTCCCCTGGTTTGTGTCACAAAGCTGAACATATCATTGGGCTCATGTTTTAGTATTAATAGAAGGTTATGTCAGAACAAGTAATAAAAACTACTTTAGCTAATTGTAACCAATTAGAAGACACTGCTAATCAGAATATAACCTGTCTCATGGGCTTTTCCTGTATGCCATAAACCCCCAAACTGCTGCACCAATAAATGCACAAAATTTGCTATGGTTTGGGATATGAATATATCCACCTTCAGGTGTGTACTGGGAATAACAGGTCACAGTCACTTCCTGGCTCACTGAAAATGAACCTACTGCAGTTATTTGTATTTGTTAGGAACAAAACACACACAGCACCTACTGAAAGGAAATTAAATCTCCCTGCTGCTACTGGAGCAGCTATCACTGAGTAACTGACTGCACGTTAGAAACTACATTGATTTTCAAAGCCATATTTTCTTCTGATATATATCTTTTCTGTCTGACATGATTCAAAGTGTTTTATCACATGCAAATCCTTACACCAAGGAAACAAAATCAAATATGCAGTACAACGTCAGTGATGACTAGTCAATCAGCAAGACATAGAAAAGCATTAGGAATCATCTTGAACTGAAGTTTGTAAAGAAATGCTGATGAGCAGGAGGCAGATTTCATGGCCTGCATTAATAAGGCAGGTTTTCTTTTGTCTTTAACATTGGTAAGGTCTTAGTTGGAATAAGTACAGTCCAGAGCCTGACACGCAATTTTGTTTTTTGACGGTTGAGGGAATCTTTGTGTAAGGTTTTAAGAAGAGGTTACACGAATATTTCTCAGAGGTGAGGCAGATTGTCTTAAGGTTGTAGTGAAGACTCTCCAGACAGTCTCCTTCAAGTCCTATATAACATTATTTACATCTGTGAATATCAAGGTTAGTGTTTCAGGTTAAGAATAAACCAAAAGTAATTGTAAGAAAAAATGCCAAAATAAAACCAGAGACCTGTTTTTACACTAATAGATTTTTCTGCACTAATGTAATATTAGTTTTAATGACTGCTGCATTAAGCCTTTTCACAAATATTTGTATTTACAAACAGTTTATAAATTACCCACACATGCTTAAATGTACTCAAATTTAAGCTCAAAAAACCTCACTGTGTCCTCACTACAAACTCCATCTAATGATGCAGATCATTTTCCAGAAGTTAATTATAAGATGACAGCCATATCCTTCCTGAAAACAAAGGACTTGATCATCCCACTGGTGTTCTGCACTAAGGGCCCTTCTCTTTGGGCTAATTTTGGCAGAGAGGGGTGCTCTCTCTGCCCTGGCAGGGAAGGATTTCTGCAGGAGCTCCTGCACTATCACAGAGCCAATCTGCCAGCAGAGCCTTAACTGGGGCTGACAGCTCTGTGTCCCAGAGCATGTGACCTTGCAGACCTGGGTCTGCTGTGGCTTTCCTGGGTGCTGGGAGAGGTGTGACTGTCCCCCAGCCCACCCTGACTGACCCTCTGCAGCTCTGAGCAGAGCCCAGGCTGGGAGCGCCTCTGCTGAGCTCACACCGACATGGGAGCAGCTGCAGGGCTGCACAGAGCTGATTCATCTCCTGCCTTTGGGATTTCACAGGCCCAGCTCCAGCTTTCAGCAGGGCTGTACAGATGCAAACCAAGCCCTGATGTTGTCAAAATGTACCCTCCCTGCAAACACTTCAGCCTGATTCAATTAACAGGTACAGGAGACATTGAATCTAACTCCTTCCTGCAAATCTATCATCCAGCTCCTCGTAAACAAGCTCCCTGTCAAAGGGCAATGTCAGCCCACACACAGTTAGACCTGGAGTTACAGCCCATGAGTGCTGCTGAGTAATTTATTTTCCACATTTACCTACGTGTGGATTCAGTTTGTTACCTATCAGGCAACAAACCCAAAGCAGCATAACATGCAGTTATTCAAGCTTGGTAATAGAAAATAATCTCGATGGGCAGTTTACTCATTACCAAAAGAGGGAGAGAATAGTCTAAGCAATGCTACAGCACATTTGGATTGAGGCTGTGGTTTACTCCTGGAAAGCAAGGGTGCAGGTGCCTTCCTTGTCTACTGGTCCTCCTGCTCAGGAAGGACCTGGAGCTGTCAAGAGGCCAGAGGATGACAGGCCTAGTCTTAGGAGCAAAGTGGTATCAGTCATAGGGAAGAGGAATGAATCCTACAAGGCAATATGAGGTACCCAGCCTAAACAAAACATAGTGTGCCCAGCAGCTGGGCAGCAGGGGAGAGAGGCTGGGTGGGTTTGCAGGAAAGGTGGCTCATCCTTGCCCTCATGGCAGCCCCAACAGTGTTCCAGTCTCACAGCACTGAGACTGCAGAGAGATCAGCCACCCTGTGACTGTGTAGTGTGTCCACAGAGCTCCTCCTGGGAGGAGATAATGCACCCCCAAGGTCCCTTAGACCAGGAGCCAAGACAAGCTTTCTAGATCTCTGAGATTTCTCCTGCCTCCAGTGTCCCCTAAACAAACCAGAGTGAGTCCTCTGCTTGTGTGGGCAGTCCTACTTCCAGGGCTGTGGGCAGAGGTCTCATTTCACAGAAGTCTAAAATCTCCAACTAGGAAATCACTCATATTAAAATTCTACAGGAAGAAAAAAGCTGAGTGGGAGAGTTGCTATCCCAGATATATCAGTGTGGTGGTGGGTTTTGGTAAGTTTTGATAAGTGATTCTCCCAATGGTTTGTACCTGTTATCCCCATGATGTTGTTTTGTTTTACCCCAGCTTTTCCCCTCCTCTGCCCTCTTGTCCCTCACTCCCTTCTCCCCGTTTTGTCCTTGATTGGTTGGAAAACTGTACCTACCCCCTGTTATCACCCAGTTTAAAAGTAGGTGTGGGACCCTGTTCGCTCTATCTCTCATACCACCTTTGGAGAATAAAGACACCTGAGAGAGCCTTCTCTGATTTTTGCTCTGAACTTAGATGCCAATGACATACAGGGACCTCAGAGAGCAGAGAGTCTGCTCTGCACTGTCACTTAGACTGCCAGCAGTGCGAGGACGGCCACTCTTGACCACGTGGCCGGAGTGAGAGCGAGCTGGAGTTCCCTGGCCCCTGGTGTCAGCTGGTGCCCAATGTGGGGTGAGCCTAAGCCCCAGGTGGAAGAGGCTGTGCCTCGGAGAGCCACCTGTGGCAGTGGGAGAGTCGGGAAGCCGTGGTGCTGGGAGAAGAGCCGTGCTGCCACCCATCCCCGGCCTCATTAGAGACAGCTGCACCGCCTGTGCCAGCGCACCGGGGGCCACCCATGCCTGCCACATGCTCGCCTGCACCGGCTGCCTGCTGTGTGCCCACCCACGCCTGGGGGCCGCCTGCTGCACCAGAGGAACACCGTCAGCCCCTTGCCATGGTGCTGAGGATTTTACAGTCTTTGGTGCCTCAGTACCTTTGCTTTGTCAGCTCATCACTGCTGCCAGCAGAGGAAGGAGAGGCAGCCCCTCAGGATCCAGAGGGGTCTCTCCTGGTTTCGGAGACCTTCCTTGCAGCCTTTTTATTTCCAGAACCATCAGTTGGTGAGTGCCTGACCACGTGGTAGGCGAGGGGTACGGGTGTTAGCCCTGTGGGATGGGGAGCACGTGGTGCCATGTGGCAGACACACTGCGCGGCACCAGGGTAGCCACTGAGTCGGCTGCATACCCCTAGATGGATTCCTGGGTTTCTTTTGCTTTTATTTTTTTTCTTTTTCCTTTTACTACGAGTCAGTTGTGCAGGCAAGAACGGGTGCTCATCTGTCTGGACAACACAGAGAAGTGTACCTCCAAGTAAAAAAAATCCTGGTGGGAGGGAAGATGGAATTTTCAAGGGGTTTATTAAAATGGTTTGTGAAGTGGATGTCTCTCCATTTCCCACAGATGGATTTGAAAGAAATTAGAACTGTGATTTTTTGGGATACAGTAGGGACTGTATGGACCCGGCTGACCACAAAGGGAGATTCTTCTGGAGATAAATTCTATTCTTTGTTTGTGAAAATTCAATCAGTGGTCAGAAACCAAGAGAGAGAGAAAGAGAGAGGGAAATTGGAGAAACAGCCATTGCAGCCATCCCCAGTTATACCCAAAGCCCCTGTTCCCCAAACCCTTTATCCTGGTCCCTCTTCCCCAACCCTGGGTGGATTGGAGGGGGCAAAATGCAGAGATATAAAAGTGCAGGACAGCTACTGTCTTCTTGGCCTCCTCCAATCCTCTCAGGACTCTGGTTCTACCAGCATGGTGCCGGCTGTCAGAGATCCTTCCCCAAACACTAATTCCAATCAATCCCTTTTCCTTGGCTGTAAATCCTCAGTTTGTTCCTCATGGTCCTTTGTCCTCAACCCTACAAAATGGTAGGGGCCACATGACATGTGGCCACATGCTCCTTCTTCCCACAATCCCTTTCTCCTGGTCTTCTCCCCTCCTCCCAACCCCTTCCTGTCAACTAACCCCTGCCAGCCCCCAGGTACCACCCCTTCCTCGGCATCCCCTTCCCCTGTGTCAGTCAGCCTGACCCCTCCTCTCCTGGTTCCTCCCATTGCTCCACCCCCACTGACATCACTGTGAATCTCTATTCTCTTTGGTAACTCCGCCTAGATTTCCACCCTGTGCTCATGTGGCTCTACCCTGCCTTCCTGCTTCCAGTTGCCATGGGTCCTACATCTGGTTCCCAAGGTCTAGAACTCAGAAGTGACTGGCCCGGGGGCCAGAACCTGGAACTAGAGGCCATTCCTTTTGCTGCTCCAGTTACCTATAATAGCAGGGTAACCATCCTAAATGGGAACCCTCTTCTTATCAAAATAAAAAGGAGCTTTGCAGAGCTCAGAAGGATTTTGGTGGGAAAAATAAATTTTCTAAAAGCTTATTAAAGGCCACTTTCTCATCAAATGTGCTAGTCCCTAGTGACCTCCCCTCCTCCTACTGAAAGGCCAAGTCATTGCCCAGGCCATAGCATTGCCAAACTGCCCTATGATGATCTGAAACTTTCAGTCTATTGGGCAGAAATGGTAGGAGAGGACAAGCCCATCACTTGGTGTAGGTTTAAGAGGGAGAGGGATTTCATCCAACTCAAAGGGATGATGGAAATGGGGTCGGATGTGACAGTCATCCCACCACACAAGTGGCCATCACATTGGGAGCAGCGACCTGTGGCTGGCAAGGTTACAGGTATAGGGGGCACAAAATTGGCACAGCAATTGAAGAGCATTGTGCAAATTGAGGGACCAGATGGGCAATTGGCTTCTTTAAGCCTATTTGTTTTAAATTCCAAATTTATTCTATGGGGAAGAGACACCATGTCTCAATGGGAAGTTAAACTAGAGATCCCAAAAAACCCTAGGGAGTTTTAATTGCAGCCACTGAAGAGCACCCCTTCCAAAAACTGAATTGACTGACTGATACCCAAATTTGGACGGACCAGTGGCCGCTGAATAAACAGAAATTGCAGGTGCTCAGTGAACTCATGAAGGAGCAATTAGTTAAAGCTCACATTGTAGAAACTAACAGTCCCTGGAATTCCCCGGTGTGTGTCACCAAAAAGCTGGTGAAGGACAAGTGGGGTCTCCATGACCTTCACAGGATCAATGAGGTCATGGAGTCTCTCCAACTGGGTGTGCCATCCCCTTCAATGATAAGTTTTAAACAGTATCTTTTTACTTACCTGTGTATGTTATTTTTAGATTTCTTTTAAGGACATTTCTCCTGACCACGTGGCTGGGGTGAGAGCTAGCTGGAGTTCCCCAGCCCCTGGCATCATCAGAGGAAAGGTTTGAACTAAAATAAAACCTCTGGATAAAGCAAAAAAGCTAAGTGGCACCTTGGTAGGTCAGAGTATGCAGTACACAGTGACCAGGTGGAAAGGACTCCACTGATTCTGCTGCATTTACTGCTCAGCTTCTGAAATCCTAAAGGGGCTTCAGGGAAGCTTCCCTCTAACTGATTAACATCCTGCCAACACCACAAAGTGAATTTCACCCTCTTTACCAGTACCCAATGCCCATCTTCCAGGGAAGAACCTCTCTTTCTGTCAAGGATGTTTCGTGGACATGCTCAATTATCAACTACTGGTCTGAATAACTCTTGACCTGAAAATCAAATCAAAGTTTCATTATCCAGCAGGAAAAAAGAAAGCCACCAAGGCTTTCCAGATGCTTTGTCAAAGTAGACAGGAAATTTTTGTTAGAATACACCACATGTTACCACAGCCCTTTTAGTGCCCACTGGGCTGAAGTGGCCTGAGATATTCTGTGCTCAGCATGAGAGATTTCTGTTTACAAAGAACCCAGCATCCAGTATTTTCTCTATAAAAGCAATGAAGAGCACAAATTCCAGTCCTTCACACCATTTTCTGGACCTGCAGCTGCTTTGACACTGTTGCCAGAAGGTGCAATGCAGTCATCTCAGACCAAAAATGAGCCTAAGTCTCATAAATCAATACTGCTGCTTTGATGCTCTGCACCTTTCTAGGTGTTTCACAGAGATCCCTGGATGAAGCAGTAAAAAGGGGACCCCTACAGTAAATACATCCCCCGTGAAGTGTGACCCTGGCTACAGCTTTGAGGAGCTGTTATGATGATTGTTTGCAGCAATCAAGCTCGATGGAGGCTTTTGTGTTCAGCACACTGCATCATCTCCAGGGAGGTTCCTTTACAACACTTAGAAATGAGAAAACAAGATAACTTTAGACTGCACAGCTGCAGGCTACAGGAGGGAAGCGATAAAATAACACAGAATTAATCCATTCATTCAAAGGCCACCGAGTTGTAGTGTGTGGATTTAATAAGGTTGGAACTCTAAATGGCTAACAAATTTAAAAACAAAGTCATTATGCCTTCACAGCCCACATCAGCCTCCTCTGCTAATCTCCCAGGAACTCTAGCAGGCAAACTTTGCACATTTTGTAGGTCATCACCTACTCTAAAATTCATCTGTTTTAGTGAAAATAGAGGGCAGGCATGGGGGACATGCTCCCTGACCCCAACTCTACAAAAACACATAGTTGGAGATTATTGTTTTTTTTCCCTGACACTCTGCATTTTGCACCTCACAATGCTGAAGTGCAGCCACACCACACAGGTCAGGCTAGTGCTCCCCCTCAGATGTGCCCAGGCTCTTACAGCTGTGCTGGAATGCCTTATGGCTGTTGGGATGAGCTGGGAACTCACAGTTTAGACAAATGCACTGCTCATATATATGTTGTAACTACAATCAGGTAAAAGAGCAGTACACCTCTTTGGCTAAGACACTGATATCTATCTATCTATCTATCTATCTATCTATCTATCTATCTATCTATCTATCTAATCTAATCTATTTATCTATCCATATCTCCATCACCCTATATATGTAGGGTTTTCAGTTACTGGGAGAACTTGAATAGAGGAAATTTTTACATGGTAACATCCTGTTTACTGACACAAACTCCTGGATGCAGGCTGGGGTGAACACTGTCCCTGGCCAGGCATGCAGCAGCCACTGGGTACCTGAAGAGCCAGAGTCACCTCAGATCCAGCCATTCCTCCCTACCCTTGTCTTCACCTTTCTGGGCACAAAACCTTTGCTTCCACAAAAAAACCCCCAAACCTACAAATGAGTTCTCACTCCTTGAGGAAGGGAATGTCCATCACAGGTGACAAATAAGTGGTACAATATTTAGAGCACAAGGCAGTTGTAATCCAATCTTCTCAGCCTGGGATAAAAACCTAAGCAGGATGGAAGTGGGGGAAGAAATGACATTTTTTTCAGAAAATATTTGCAAATATGGCTCTTCAAATAACAGATGTGCATCACAGGAACACTCAGGCTATTGCATCACGGTGGAGATGGGGCTCTTCATCACATCACAGCAGTGCTGAGTCAGAGCCCACGAGTCACCACAACGCTGCATGCATGGCTGGCACCCTGAGCAACAGAACTCCTGCAGCACTTTCTGAGGGGCAGTTATAGTAACAGAGTGTTCTGGACAGATTTCTGGGGAATTGAACTTCCCCTAGGTTTTCAAATACATCATTTAGTCTTCATTTCTGTCTTGTACAGGCTTCTAAATATAGCTGATTTCAGTTTGAGCACGGTGACTTTCACACAAACTGAAGCACCTACAATCTGCTGACATGAAAGCTGTTTATATAAGGACAGATGATTCCGTGCATACAATGTGCTTATTTAGAACTGGTGTTCTTATACACAAATAAAGATATGAAAATTTTCTCTGCTGGCAGTATGACTGTCTCCATGTGCATTAGTTATTTGTTTTAGTAGCAGGGAGAACTACAAGTGTGGCTTCAGTGAGAAGTTACTAGAAGCTTCCCAATGTTCTGCTTAACAGAGCCCATGTTTCCAAGAGACACCTGCCTCAGGTCAAGGCTGAGCCTCTCCATGAAGGTGGTGGTACCACTGAGATAACAGATTTAAGAGTGAGACAATATCCTGCACAACATCGATTTCAGTCAGAGAGAGGAGTGAGAATACATGAGAGAAACAACCCTGCAGACACCAAGGTCAGTGCAGGAGGAGGGGCAGGAGGTGCTCCAGGCACCAGAGCAGATTCCCCTGCAGCTCAGGGTACAGCTGTGGTGAGGCAGCTGTGCCCCTACAGCCCATGAGGCCCATGGTGGAGCAGAGACCCACCTGCAGCCCATGCAGGATCCCCCCACATCCTCAGTACAGCACCCTGTCCTACAGCACCCCATGAAAGGGCTCTGGGGGAACAGAGACACCCCCTGCTCCAGGGCAGCTCTCCAGCTGCCTCACACATCACCCTTGCTGCTGGAGACCCCCAGGCTCAGTGCTCATGTTTTTGGAATTCAGTAATGCCACCAAAGTCTCCTGCTGCAGCCTCTGCTCTGGTCAGGTGCTCAGGGTTTTTCACTGAGTCCTTATGTTTGGCTGGATTTCCAGCACCAGGTAAAATCCCACAACAGAAAGCACCTCACACACACAGAGAAGAACTTACTCCAAACTTTGTCACTGACTGGAGCAAAACACTGCCTGGTCAGGAAGCACAGACCACGTGGGGGGAAGCAAACCTCGTGTTGTTTATCCCAGATGTGCATCCTTCCAGTCATTTATCACTTCGGTAATCTACAGCCCTAAGAAGGATTATTTATAATCCCTGGGGATGTTGTGTGAACTTCCAAGAAGCAGGCAAGGGCATAGAGTATCCCACAGGTTGTGGACAGGCTGTGAGTGACCCAAATTGTCTGAAACATAAATAGCACCAAGTGACAGTATAAATACCTAAAAACCTGCTAGTGGGAAACAGTAAAAATAACCAGGTGAATAAAAACTACATCAAGGGAGCAAAGTTGAATAAGCTTGCAAAGCCTGGAGTTGAAGGTAACTCAGATCTGGGTTTTGAAAATCATAGATTTCTCATTTTCATAAATTTAATCCTTGTTCAACTGGCTAGGTTATTTCTGGTAGCATAGTTTGAGTGTGCCAGACCTTCAGTACATGCACCCAAGACATCTTCACAATCTTAGCTGCACCTTAGCAGATTGCCTAAGCTCTGTGCTGGCAGCAGACAACCCACAGCATAATGGCAGCCCCTGTCTGGTTTCTAAATATAGTTTAACTCTACTCAAGACTTAAGAACTTTCCTACAGAGGTTAGCTTCACTTCAGTGCAGACTGGTGTAAAAATATATATATATATATATATACACAGAGGTAAACACACTCAGTGTAGGTGCATCTGACTCCATTAAAAAGATGTGCCCACTGGGCTGTGAATAGCAAAATTAATTCTGCATGAAAAGGCTCTTATTTGTGTTTTTGATGACAAACCCTCTCAGATAGATGGGAGAGGTGTAATTAGCAGTCTGCTATTCCATCACTATCACACTCCTACCCCAAACAACCTTTCTCTTTACCCTCCCTCAAGCTTTCTACTATCCCAGGAAGTGACATTCCTGCCATCAATGCAGCTTTACAAATACCAAAGCCAACCCCACTAAATTGGGGTTTATCCAGATGAGAGCAAGCAAAAAACTGCCCTCAAATCCGTTGCACAGCCTGTTCATGGTATGGCCAGCACAGACCTGGGAGTGATGCAGGGACAGGGACTGGAGTGTACTGAGGGCAGCTACCCCATGAGTGGGACTGATGGGCTGTGGAGATGCCCCAGGAGCTGCTCCCTTGCCTGGTGGGGACACAGAGCACACAGATCATGGCCAGCCCAGTAAATTCATTATTGCCTAAAGATATTGTCATACCTCTGCCATCAGCACATCTAAATCATCATGATTTTTAGGGGGTTATTTTTTATTTAAAAAACAAAAGAAAACCAAAACCAACCAAACACCAAGAGTTTAGTTCATCCTCAGCTGGGATTTACCGTGTTTTGTGCCTACATGCTACAATGTACAGTTTGTCAAGACCTGTGGAACACAGGAGGGGATACAGCATTTAACTCTCCAAGTGTGTGGTTATTGATGACAAACAATACTGTTGCTGGGGGATGTTTGTTTTTAAATAGAGCATGGTTTACACTTCCTAGTAGTAGGCATGATTTCTGTTAGGCACTATATTTGCTCCAAAATTGGAATAATTTACTCCAGAGCACACACAGGTTTATCTCAAATCTCCATCTCTTTGGGTTCTGTTCAGAGGGTGCCTGTTTACCCCAGTACATCTGCATAAGCCTCTTGAAATGAACAGTTTCCAAGAAAGGCTAAAGTTTCATTTTGGTATTGTCTGCAGGCTAATCCAAATAAGAGAAATACCAGTCTCACTGTGGAAAGGAGGAGACAGGATGGGGAGAGAAGTTGAACACACTTCCCTTACAGAAAACAAAGATGGGCTTGTTCTTACAGTGCTGAGTGCTGTCTTCATCTCAAACCATTCAATCTCTTCTCTTCCCAGTGCTCTCTCCTCTTTAATATCTCCTCACATCTATTTCCATCTACAGCCAGAAAAGCCCAGACTGACACACAAGCAACTTGCAACCTCCAGGTGATGCAACCAACCATTGTACACTGCCTGATGGAGCAGCAAAGGCTTTTTCATCCTGAATGGCTTTGATTTTGCTTTTAAAATATCTTGAATAATGACAGAATAAAGAAATAACCATGGACATGTCAGCAGGTGGTCATGTAACCCATTATTGAATGATCAGGTCACTCTGGCAACACACTGTTTTCCCCAGTGGGGAAATTTTCAGGAATTGCCCAAATTCTCCATTTGCTGAGACCCTTTGGGCTCATGGCTTTACACTGTAGAGGAACTGGGAGGTTTTCACTCAGGATGACAGGAGGAAATTATCAAACTGCTCCTTGGCAGCAACAAAGCAACACATCCAGCACCTTGTGGCTCTGTGAAGGGGAACTGGACCTGCTGTCCCTGATCAGCAAGACAGAAAAGCTGCTTTTATAGCAAGACTTTTTCTTCTTTTGTACTTCTGCCCAAGCTGCTGCCAGCAGATACTGGCAGGGATTTCAATAGCTGTTTTGAGTCAGTGCCTGGCAAAAGCACAGGCAGGTTGAACCTGAACATCCTCTATGGAGCTGCATTGAGGTTTCAGCATTTTCCTGGTCTAGCTCAGCCCACAGACTGAGCTGCACTTTCCCATGTGTGAGATAAGGGAGCCTGAAGGATACATAAGCAGTGTGTGTGCATTCCCTGCCCAGTGCTGCCCTTGTTCCCCTTCTGCTGTTGCCACCATTGTGTACAGAGTTGTCCAAGTTTACTTCTGCTCTGCATCCTGTGCAGCTGTTCAGGTGTTCACTTGAAAATGAGACAAACACAAACCAACAGCTTGTATTTCTCTTTCAGGCTGGGACTCCATTTTCCTCAGAAAATGTCCCTGAGGACAGGGACTGCTTTAAAGCAGATTCCTTTACTTGGAGGAGCCAAGGCCAGGTTAATAACGTAACTGTTGCAGTTGAAAAGTGTCACTGACAGTTAGAAAAAGTATGAAAATTCACACCCTCAACACAATTTTCTCCTGAGGAAGCCCCTGTGATGTCCTGTCCTCTCGCAAAAGGAAATGTACCTTGACATTTTGCTGGCTGGGGGAAGCAGAGGATGGGGAGGTGGCAGTTTTTCAGTCCCAGCTCCTTCCTGCCCAATAAGAAAATAACTCAGTTCCTTCACCCCACTGACACTTTCTAAGGAGAACAGGGTACAGGTGGGAAGGTGAAAAGTCCTTTTATACAATTTCATGCATCAGCACTGGGATTTATCATGTATTGATCATGGAAGTGCCACATGCAGGATTGCAAGGCAGACTCAGTAGCCATTTCCAAAGAAGGGGTGCAAGCATTCAGTATAGCTTCCTTTTCCCATGCTGCCTGCATCCCCATCAGACACAGCTCTTTATGGCTCCAGACAATGGTTTCACTTGAAACAGTGGGTGATTGCAATGTATGCAGACTCACAGCAAGGCTTGTGGCAGCAGCAAAAGTCTAACATGCTGACAAAGAGTGGTCACTCCTTCCTGGCAGCAGCAATAGGGGCTGCACATGAGCTGGAAGGGGACTAGAGGCTCCCTACCTAAGTACAGAGCAGGAAAAAAACCAAAGGCAGAAGGAAAGAAAACAAAGTGGAAGATCAGGAGAAAAGCAGCAGCAGACTATGAAACCAAATGGGTGGCTGCCTGCATCCATGGGAATGTTATTCCCTAAAGTGATGCTGTTGTACACCACAATGACACAAAGACTCTGACTTCAGAAGGCTTGAAATGACTTCTTTATTCTTGGGATGTGTCTCCCTTTTTATACCATTCTACACAGACCAATTTGATTGGTGACACAAAGACAAACCTCTTCAATCACATTGGTCAGACCAGAGGGACATCAAGAAGAAGTCCCTCCTAGGGAAAACATGTAAACCAAGTTACAGTTACCAAAACATATCTCTTGTTTACAGAAAATTCCCTGGGAAAGGAATTTCAGAAAACTAAAACATCTCAGGCACAAACCTACACTAAAGCATCTCAGAAGTTCCTTCCCCAAAGCAGCACATCAAGGGACTGGATGAGAGTCCCAGAGAGCCAGAGCCCAGGTGAGCAGCAGCCCCTCAGCCCAGGTGTGCAGCTGTGTCACCCCGTGTGACAGGCCCAGCTGTGTCACTGCAGAGGCCACCAGCAGCACAGCCACAGGGGCTGGTGTGTGACACTGCCTTTGTCAAGAGCTGCACGACCAGCACAAACGTTACCAAAACTTCCATGGAACTTCCAACCCTCCAAAGTCCCACTTCCCTTCCATAGCTGTCTTATTTACTTTTTCACACCAAGTAGAATCCCAAATGGTGGTTTAAAGCCTCACTTCCTCAAACCATGGGCACACACATCTAAACCAGCAATCACTATTAGCTCTGTGCATCCCTCAGTACCTACTAAGCCAAGGAAACACAGGACAGGGTGCTGAGTGTCACAGCTTCCTTAGCAAGTCAGCTAACAGTGGCCTGCCTTTTTTTCCCCATAAATGAATGCCAAGATTAATTCCTCACTTCCCTGCACATCCCCAGCCTCTCCCTCCCTGTTCCTCTGCCCATGTTGAGAGTCAGCCTGAGAGATCAGTGCCAGTGGCTCAGACCTCTCAAATTCTTGCAAGCCAAGGCAAAATATTTTTCTTCATGTTGTATTTTATATGTGGAATAAATGGCTTTTGTGGTTATTAAATGCTCTCATGACGTGCTGACATTTAACCATCCCTTCAAGCTCTTTAGTTTACATTTTTAGTTTGACATTATCCCTCAATTCTTTTAATGAATTGTGCAGTTTTGTAGCAAACTGAGCAGTAAATCATGAAACCTCTTTACAGCTGGTTTTACAAAATGAGCTTTAAGGACAGCCTGGGGGAGGACCACATTACTAAAAAAAAATGAAAAATAGATAAGCAGTTCTGTCCTGCCTTCAGCTTTGAGCTGAGCACTCACTGTCTATTTTCTTCTGTTTCTCTTAGACTTTCAGCCTTTTCCAGGGGCTCATGTGCTTGGAGGCTGCACATTGCACACATGGCTGGTGAGCACACCCAGCCCTCCCTCCCTCCTCCCACCCAACCTTTGCAAGTACAGTTTCCCTGCCTTTGTTTCCCAAAGTGTGCATGGCAGGCATTTCCTCCTGCAGTTGGAGGCAGTCAGCTTCTCTGTAGGCTCAGCAAGAATGGACAAATATGTTTGCAGGAGGCAGAGGCAGTGGCTGCAGCGTTGTGGAAACCTGTACACAGCCCCAGGAATTGCTGGGTCCAGCCCAGCACACACCTGGAGCAACTTCAGCTCTTTCCAAGCACAGCTCAGTAGTCACCCAGATGATGCAAGACAAACTAATTGAGAAGTGCAGGTACTTTGATGATGCCAAAACCCTTGGTAGAGATAATTAATACACTGTGCAAGGAAACCACTGAAGCTTTGTGTTCCCACTGCAAGAATCAAGTGGAACAAGTTCTCAGTTTGCAAACCACCTTACGCTGAACTGCCAAGAAAATTTCTGAGATTAATAGCAGGGTTAGGATGCAGCACATTGTGCTTAGCTGCCTGTGCAAGATTGACACCCTTCAACCTGGGGTGTGCCGTGGGGAACCAGGTACAAAAAGGGTAATTATTTTGGTCACAAAAGCAAAGAAATCACAGGACACAGAAAAATCTGTCAGAAAATTCCACTAGTAGCTAATCTGCAAGAATTTAGGTTAACTGTGATGCCCAGCATATGAGCTGGAAAAGAAAGTGTTAAGTCCCTATGGAGTATTAAAAATGAGAATGTCATGTTCTCTTCTAGGAGCACCAAGCCACATCCTTGTCCTCAGGCAGGTGGAAAGTCATGAGGAGGTGGCACAATTTGGGAGACACGAAAATCTGACTGCCTCTGAGTTGTGCCATGCAATGTCATTGTCGTATTGGCCAGATTATAGAGCATCCCTGTTCAGCCTGCAGCTGTGTGTATTACTGATGTAATTGAAAACCAAGCCAGAAAGAAGATGAAAAAAAGAAGAAAAAAGAGAGCAAGGGTGAGAAAACAACACGTTTTAGTTTTGGCCTACGACACTTGGGACATTTTATATCAGAACAAATGGGCATTTGTCTGGGGCTGGTCTGCATAGACACATCATCTGAGATGCATTTATTATTTATCCAAGCTCTGGGCCTAGGAAAAGCAAAAGGCTTATGTAAACCCCCATTTGGGATTTCTGCATCTTCACTTAGATACTTTCTGTACCAACTTCCCCTGCAAACAGCCCACTCAATTAGAGAGAGAGGGCAGAAAGGATTCTTTGGTCAGAGAGTGGGTACCATTAAGTGCATGACTTTCAGCTGAACTGTAATTTTCCCCAAAATGGGGATGGGAAGAGCTCTAACTAGCTACTGCTGGAAGGAAAGTGCAGTCTGTCAATACAAAGCTGTCCAAGCAGCTCAGCTCTCAGTGAGAAAAGAGAAAGAAGTGATACTTCTGTCCACTCTGTGTAGCCATCCTGGCAAGGAGGGAGAATAGAAAGGCTATCCCAGGTGGGGCATCCCTTTCCCTTCCTTTTCACTATGAAGGGACATACGAAATCACAAGTCCTCTACCCAAAATCAATAATGAAATTATATACTCTCAACCTGTTTACTCTTGGGTACCTCACTCTTGTTTCTGGACACAGTCACTGTAGAATGGCTTGGCATGGGACTGATAATTCCAGGTGGTGATGCACCTCAGGCATTTCCCACAGCCTGAACACTGGCCTTCCAATGGTGCTTACCCTGATGAGGCAGAGGCTGGGGAGATGAACATGTACATTGTGCAGAGTAAGGGTTTGAGAGCAGTAGAGTCTCAGTTCTTAGCAAAGGTCCTATGCAGTAACACAATATTGGGTACTTCGCTTTGTAAATGTTAGCTCACAGGAATTCAACCATAGCTCAGTAATTAAAAGCCTTTTGCTAATAACATTGGCTATGAAAGAGTGGGTGGCCAAATGACGCTCACATTGTGTATCAAAGGTCAAAGAAGCAAATCATCTTTAATTGAATATGTAAATTGCACAAACTCTTGAATGTAAAGAAATTTGAAACCAAAGATGAGAATTTGGTAAGTGATTCCAGAAATCAAATGAGATACATCTACCCTTTAATTAACTATTTGCAATTAGAGAGCTCTCAAAAGCAACAGGGGACCATTCCCAACTGGCTTGGGAATTTCAGCCTAAACAACTGGAAGATGACAAGAAGTTTACTCTTGCAGACTGAATATAATTTGGGCTTTGAAGGAACATTTCTGTTTACTACAAGTCTATCCATTTTCAGTTTTCAAATAGCTACAGGCACCACACTACTGCATTCCAGTTATTTATTTTGTGATTTTGCAGTCCTTATGGTTCCCTCCAGCAGGCATGTAAAAACCCCACCAAACCAAAATCAGATGGACCAGGCAGGGAGACAGTAAAACTGACTTTACACAACGTGTTGTGAAATGCAGTTAACCAAACAAATAGAAAAGCAGGTGGTATATTGTTCTTAATTTGTTTCATCTACCTTTGGTGTTGCTTAGAAAGCATTAGGTGGGCATTTGGTAACAGCTGAGTGTGTTGCAGCAGATGGCCCTCCAATAAAAATCAGAGCTCAGACAGAGAGCTCTGGAGGCCCTTGCAGGACTGAAGGAACTGTCAGTCATGTGTTTGTGCCTCTCCAGCATTCAGTCCATAAGGCCAGCCTGTGTGAGCCATGCTACCCTAAGGATGTGCCACTCTCTCCTATCTCCATCCTGCTGAGGTGTGGATCCTGTACAGGGAGCATGTGGCCTGCAGCTTTTTCCTTTAAGCCCTGGTTGCTAAAGGGTGGTGGGAAGCAGCAGCAAAGCTCAGTGCTGGCTTCTGTCTGGCCAAAAACAGATGAAGATAACAGACACCTAATTGATTCTTGACAAAGAGCATGAACTACAAGCTAAGGCTCTAACAACAACTCTTCTATTACATTTCAATCCCAGAGAGTGCTGGACAGTGATTATGTCTTACCTCCTTGATTTCCCTGTGCTGGCTCACAGATGAATTTTTAAAACCTAATTTTGATGCAGTATCTTTGGACCTCAGCTTCATCAGACATGGTGGGGAGCTGAGAGACATCATCTGCCTCTGTACCAAAGGGCTCTTTGTAGTTCAGAATACAGAGTAACCTCCACTTGACTGGAGAAAATTAAAGTGCAGAAAGCACCCTGTGCGCATCACCAAGTGTGAAAGACAGTTTGAAGGTAAGAAAATGCTTTTCAGTGCCATCACTGTGATGTGGCTGGAAACAGTCTGGCTTCCTGGAATACCAGAGCAGTGCTCAGTTTCGCAGCCTGCTGCAAAAGCCTTTGAGATCCAGCCCTCTCCTGCACTGCTACCACCACCAACAGCACCTCCACTCATACCATGGTCACCCCTCCAGCACAATAGAAAGAAATCAGAAACTACTCTAAGAGATCAAAGCAGGGGATACTGATGCTCATCTACCTTTCATCCAAACCAGCAGTTGGTACAAGGGACTTAGCAGTGAACCCTGCCATGCCACACTATTGTATGTCAAGAGATGAAGACTCAATATACTCTGGAATATTTTCAATCATGACATCAGGGCAGATGCCCTGGAGAACATTTGCCTCTTCCTTCTGTCATTGAAATGTTCTGAGAGAATGCATTTATCCCATTTGAAGCTAACTTACAGTGTGGGGTGGGGAGGGAGAGGCTCTGTGTGTGCCTGCACAAAGGAACATTCTCTGTCTTGCCATATTTAAGATGCAAATAATCCTACTTGTATCCTGTATAAATGCAATGATTTAATGATACAGAAAGATTACCTCTATTCCATGGCACAGAAAAGACTGGCTGCTACTCAGCACCTTGGCTCCCCTGAGCACACACTGCCCTGCTGCTCCTGTACCAGGACTTGCTCAATTTGTGAAGAGTCTGGCCTAAGGTTTCCCTTGTGGAAACATCTTTGTAAATCAAAAATGAAAAACTTCCACAAATCATCCTTCACCAAGCACATTGTGATGTATAGCAGAGACTTCTTCTCAACAAAGTCACAGATATAAAAGTCTAAAATTTCTTCAATTAGTCAGTGTAGACTCCTAGTGCCAAATCTGGGTAAACATAAGATGTCTTCCTTAACAGCAAACCCAAATCACCCACAGGGTAGTTGTACCTGCTGCTCACATGCATTTTCTTTCCTTAATGTCTGACTTCCAGACTTCAATCCAAAGACATCATTTCTCTAATAAAGAACTTGCAGAAATGCTTGTTGCTTGCTGCTAAACTTGCTGCTAAAATACTTGGCTCTTTAGTTACTTAGTGGTGATATTTGAAAAGATATAAACTCATCCATATTTTTGGCTGAGCTATTTCCAGCAGCTCCAAGTGCCAAAAAGATGCAGGTGTGCTTGTTTAAACACATTCCTGTGGCTGCCTCCTGAGCTGACATTGTTTTTGGGTAACCCAGCTTTCACAAAAGCATCCATCAGCTGTGACAAGACCCATCATGGTCAGTGCACTGAGGAGGAAACCTGGGCCCCATACAGCCCCTGTGCCCCTCAGAGCCTGGCAGGGGAGGTGGGAACAGAGAGCTCATGGACTGGGCCATGGCAGTGTGAATGTCTCATGGGATGGCTCATTGCCCTGCCTGCACAGGTAGAGGTGCATGTTTTTATTGCTGCTTTCACACTGCAATGGGAGCACTGCTTTAAATATCTTCCTCAAAATAGTACAGCAATACTTTTAGAGAAATAAAGCTGTTTTCCAAAGTTATATTGTCTAGAAAGTCTGAAATCTTTACATACCTGAGCAGAAGGCACATCTGCTCTGTGAGTAGCACTACACAGAGAAGGTTGTTATTGAATTACTGTAGCACTGAGTCAAATCAGTGCTGCATTCCTGTCACACACCCTGCAGCAAGGAAAGTCATCCCTGTGACCTGCACTCAATTATTTTTTTTTAACTGCACCTTTAGGTAGCGTTACCATGTCACCAATCACCTCGTGGACTTACAGCTTTGAGTAACCAAAATAGACTTTAACCACTCTTACTGCTCTCTTACAAGAAAAAGGGTTCATTATGTCCTAGAAGCTTTTACTTAGATCAGAATGTTCTAATGGTTAAGTACTGATACTGATCACATTTGAGGCAAGATCTTTAATAACCAACTTGGAAACATTACTGTGCTGGCCAAATCTTCTCAAGCTTTTCCCATTAATTACTCTGCCCCATAACCAGTGGTCTCCAGCCTGCAGGATTGTCAGAGCCAGTGTCACCATACAGGTGCCACTTCTGCCACTCTGCTCAGAAATGGAGAAATGAAAAAGTCAGTGGCCTAGCAGGTGCAAAGCACTGAAAGCAAGAGAAGACCCTGAGCACAAGTTGCCTCGTGTTTCTGTTCCTGGCTTGAAGCTGATGTGAGCTCTTGGATTCCCAGATGGTTTCCTGGCCTCAGGAGCTCCCTGTTCAGAAATTTGTTGAAATATTTATGCTCTCTCCATGTTTCCCACGTGAAGCTGTGGGATGTGTGCAGAGCTTGGCAGTGGGGCAGGCACCTGCTGGCCCCACTCCACAGAAACCTTTCAAAGGAGGGGACATCGTTAAAGGTCAGCTTTGCAAATCACCTCCCCAAAGGCACCTGGGGCCCCAGCACGGCTCAGCAGAGCCTGACTCCCTGCAGAGGGGATGTAGTGGTGTTGCTGAAGAGAGGCCCAAAGCCTTGACTCATCACCACACACCTCTTGCAGATAACACGCTTGATATGTTTCATTACATCAAAAGCTTCAGCCCAGCTGCCAGGACCCATTTTGCAACCCAAAAATGCAAATGCAATTCCCCCATCTAGTGGTCCAGCAGAGTAAAAAAGCCACTTTTTCTCTTGCAGCTGATGGAGAAGTAGCGTCTGGCAGGGACATCACCGAGCTGAGTGCTCATTCAGCCACAGCTCTGCCCATCCCAACAGCAAAAAAAAAAAAAAAAAAAAAAAAAAAAAAAAAAAAAAAAAAAAAAAAAAAAAAAAAAGCAAAAAACCAGAGATAAACCCTACAGGCTGCAGACCTGCTTAAAGAATCCCAAATGACAAAAATGTGAAGAAAAGACAAAGTAAACAAGCAAAGTATGCTCTAAAGGATGTATAAAGAAGTGTGCTCCTTAGGCTGATGCAGGACTTAGCCCAGGGCATTTTAAAGTAATCAGGAAACTGGTCTGACAAAATATCAAAATTACCTTGGAAAATTTGACAAGCCATTAGCTGTGACAGCAACAAAACTGTTTCCTAGTGCTCAAATTCTCATTCACTGGGTATAGGGTCTGACAGCCAGTGTTACTGGAGCAACACACAAAAATAATAAACTAAATCCCTTTGGTGAGGCACGTTTCAGCTGCTGTGAATGACAGGTTTACATGGGCCATTCATTGCCTTGGTTCTCCTCACTGTGATGGGATTTAAAGCAATGCACGATGGTGGGCCAGGCACTGCTGCCCCTTCTCTCCTCCTTCCCTGCCAGCTGGAATTCTCAGAGCTTTTTGAGGAATGAAGGATGGGGCAAGAGCAAAAGCAACCCCCATCAAAGGTGCTGTGGGGGCAGCAGTGCCCAGATACTTCTCGTACTCCTCCAAACACCACAAAGATAGAGGGTGGTAGAGGCCACCCTCATGTGTTTCTCAACAGCTTCCCTCAATGAAGGGCAGACACCGACTTTTGGCACTATTGGGGAAGCAAAATACTTCCCTCATGGCACAGCCCCACACAATGAGACCCCAGCCCTGGCTCCTGCTTGCCTCCAGCCACTCACCTTTTCCCTGTGTCTGGTCCTCAAACTAGGGAAGTAAACTCTGTGCTGGAGATGTGCCATCCCTTTCCAGTCTAACCCCAAGCCACACTCCATTCCCTTTGTCTTCCACTTTGAGTAATTACCCAAACACCAATGGAGATGAATACTCTGTGACATTAATGATTAAAGGTTCTTATGGCCAAGAGAATTTAGTACCCCAAGCAATACAACCAAACTCCCTTGATGGCAAAACATGATGACTACATCTGTGCTCAAACCAATCCCAGTGCTATGCAGAACTTCTGACTTGTTCGGGTTTTTTTTTTTGGAAAGAGTAGTCAGGAAGGTATTTTTACTTGACCCATTATAATTCATAAACTTCCTCCTCTCTGTCATTTTACATCAGCAGCAGAGAAATGGTTTCTTATTTCCCATTTTGTTTTATGGATTTTCCATACAGAAGATCCAGCACGTGAAAGAATGAGATACACCCACTTCTGTTATATAAAAAAATCCACTTTTAAACGTATTTCAACTTATCTGCTCTATGCAGTTTATATGCAGTGCTTGGTCTGCTCATGAAAAAAACCATAGCTTTAGAGAGAATGAGATACTCCCATAAAGATCAGATTTCATTTTAAGAGAGAAAGTCTAGCTAAAAATCACAAGAGAAAAGAAAAGGGAATAAATTGGCCAAATGGATCCTGTCTATTCAGAGCTTTTATTTGGGCTTTTCTCAACCCCTTGCTTCAGTGTAACAGACATCATTTCTTCATAACAATGTTCCAAACGAGCCATAGCTGGGAAAGAGTTTGATTCTTCAACAAGTCATGCAAAATATTTTGCTGGCAACAAGGGAAAATCCCCTAGAGGTGATCTGGTCTGCACAGCCCAGGGAGAGAAGCTGCTTCTGGTCTGTGACTTCAGATGATTCTGGGCTTGGAGAATGTGAAACACACATGAGACATCAGAGGTGGGGAGCAATGGGCATCAAAGGGAAAAACTTTCCCTGGCTAGCACACGCTCCCCTGAGCTGATCCTTATCCTCATGATCAGCTGTGCTCATTCCTCACAGGGAGGACTTGGAGAGAAAGAAGGGGAGCACTGCCAGATAGCTGAAGGGAAAAGCACAGCTAAATCTACATCCATTTTGTTGTAGCTGTAAAGAGGACAAGACAAGCCTTTTCAGGTTTTATTATTATTGGAAGTAGCAGAGGTTGGGAACTTGGGATGCACAAGCATTTGGTGTGAACTTCAAGTAAAGGAAGGTAATGGTGGGAGTTGGGGTGGGGCAAGGCTGGTTTTTTTTGGCTTGGCTTTATTTCAGAACGTATCATTGCATACACACCACAGAAGAGAAATTAGAAGTTCATTCATATCCAAGGGAGCCAGCACAGCAGGCTCAGCTGTGAAAAATCCAAGGCCAGTCAAAGCAGCACCTGGAAAAGCACAGGGTGCTGGGAGCCCCATCATTTGCCAGGCTGGAAAATGACTTGAGGAAAGGGAGATTCCATTCCATTTAGCTTTTAGAGCAAAAAGAGCTCTAAAAGATTCTCTGTATAATTCCCAGCACTCTCAACACTCACCATCTATCTCACAAGCAGCAGATGAAACCTTGGGGAAGAGATGTCCCCCTGTGACTGGTGTGACAAGGATCACACCAGGTGGTTTGTACATTCCTGGTACAAGGCAGCTCTGAGTTCCTCCCAGTGTTTTCATGTTTCAGTGCTAACTGACAGATGAAGTTTTGTATGATGCTTTTCTAGAAAGTGCTGTCAAAGGGCCATCACCTTACACCTCTGAAACCACCAGGATCTCATTGCTTTCCCCTAAAGAAGGAGACTCTTTCTTCCTTCCCCTAAGCCCATGAATAATTTTTTCTCAAACATGCAGTTAGATTCAGAAGACCCAAGCCACTCTCTCCACAGAACATAAACAACTTAGAGAGCAGCCTGAAAACTTTCCCACACTGAGGTTGTCACCTTCTCCCCTCCCTGTTGGAGGATCTCTCTGAAACCAGGACAGTAACTCAGTTTTCTGGCTCTCTCCCTTTTCACTCCTTTATTTAGTGTTAACAAAACACAACTGTGTGCCAAACACAGCGCAGTGTCTGTGGAGAGGAAATGCATCTGGGACAGACAGAACCAGGAGCTGCAGCTCATTTTCCACAGGCCACGTCAGAGGGCAACACTCCCCCTGGGCCACCAGCCTGGCCAAACCACGGCTGCAGGCACAGGGCAGAGCATCCCAGTGGCTGAGTTGTGCAGGTGGTGCCATGAAAACCTCATGTGACCCACAAACACTGACACCAGCTGCCAGCAAGCAGGCAGGGGAGAAAAGACTGTACACAGTAAAGACCAGTGTGCCAGAAGAAGCCCTGCCCACAACACCAAGGGTTAGGCACTGCAGACTGATGGTGCTCATGTCTGGCAGCATCGTCCAGCCCCAGATCAGGCACTTGCCTCACCATGTTTGCTTTTCATCTTGTCCTCAAAAAGAAGCTTAGCAGTCACTCAGTGCTGAGGGGTGCAGAGACAACTTTCCCTCAAGAACTGAAATGTCAAGACGACACAAGAAAGCCTGGCTGGAGCCTTTCGCAACAGGAAGGAGGTTGTTACAGCAGTAATTTACTGTGGTAGGTTTTGCAGCATGATTGCAACATATCATTACACCAGTTTTATCCTTTTCCATTTGGCAGAAGCCAATTCCTCCCCCCGTTCCTCACAGAGCCCAAGCCAACATGGCTGTATTTCAAATGGTTTCAGACTCTGCCAATAAAAATATATTAAAAAAACCATCAACAACTGAAAATTCTCACAATTGCATTAGATTACTCAAAACTAATACATACTTATATACACACATGTGAGTAAAAAGTACACACAGGTCAGCCAGCTTGAAAGGGTGGCGCCATGAAATGGTGGGGCTGGTCTCTGTGAACAGATAAAACAAACAAAAGATAGGTTGAGTAGGAGCCCAAATGAGATGGGCTGTGCAGGTCTCAAGGCAGATAAACTCATGCTTAGTTAATAGCTTGCTGCCTCAAATGCTTTAGGTACTTTTCAGGCACAAAGAGAAACCACACACCCTCTCTGTGAGAGTTCTGTGCACTGCAGGCCATGGAGTCAGAAGTCACAGGCCCAAGGGACAGCAGAGAATCAATGTTCTGTTGGTATGGGGGGAGGGAGCATTCAGGAAATAAAATATTTCTTGTGATGTTTTCCCCCATCCCCCAGGATGATCTGTGCTCATCCTGCAGACCAACAGCCCAGTGGTACAAAGAGAGGTGTTCATCAGGAACCTTTCTCAGAGAAGCTAAAATGAGCATTTCAGTTGCTGAAGTGCAGCTCCAGGCTTGGCAAAACAGGGACCTTCCCAAAAGGGTTACAGACCCATCACCTGCTGGAGCCTCTGTTGTTTGTACAAGCAATGTGTGGGGAAAGGCATTTACTTCTCTTGCTGTGTTTTCTGGAGATGGCAATGGGGCAATTTTTGGGCATATCCCAGCTGGAGGAAGGTGCATGAAAGTCTAAATTCTCCTATTTGATTCCATTTAAGATCTTCAGACTTGATACCTATTTGAGAGCAAGGCAATACATTACATTAATCTTCCCATCTAAGTGATGGGGAGAGAGAGAGTTGATATCAGCTTAGATGAGCTCTCACTTAATGGAAGATACTCCTGAGATATTTTCAGAGGATGGAAAAAATAGGGCAATATATTGGTTTCTTAATTGAAAGAAAATAAATTGTTGCAAGGTACTGAGTTTATCCTTCTGGGGAACTGTCTGTAATTCAACTGAACCAATGTAGTTCTCACTCAGGCAAGGAACTCCATTTAAAAAGTTATTAAATAAAATATTTGTGACAGTTACAACCATTCCACATCCTAGGTTTAAAGAATTAGCAATTAGCACACAGTGATAAGGCTGTGTTTGTATTCTAGATGTCAAACTTTGCCTGAGCTCCAGTGCAATCAAGAAACACTCCTTTTTAAAATGTATTATGTACAAGTGGATTCATAGTTGTACCAGACTTTGAGGGGATGGGGGGAGGAAGAGAGGAATAGAGAAGCAGCCACCCATCTTTCTTCCACTTAAATGCTTGTTTATGATTTCAGCAGTGCAGAATAAGTAATGATGAGGAATGAAAGAATTTATATTTTCTCATTTAACAATGTGAAGCTTTGAAAAAATATTTTCATTAAAAATGGACTTCAATATCTTGTCAGAACAATAAACCCATTTTCTTAAAGGTCAGCTATTACACTTTCAGTGAAAAGAAAAAGAATAATCTTTTTAATCCTAAGTGACTACTTTAAATGAAACAATAAATGACATATTTCTTTCCATCCTTCTGCATATATTATCAGCAAAAAATAATGAAAAACAACTCCAGTGAAAAACCCTCTGAGGGTTTTTTCACGTGTGGATCAGTTCAGCACAGAATGGCAAATGCATCTGTGAGGTCAACAGAGTGAACAAATTTGCAGGAAATAAATCTGCAGAATGATCAGTAAGAAGGAAAAACTTCCATGTTGTATAATATTTCTGTATTAAACACATTTGGACACGAATCCTTCTATATGGTATGAAGGTAGACCCTTCATTCAATCATGAAATCTGTTTTGCAGTTCATTTTGATGATTAAATTTCATAAAGCAAACAATCTACTCCCTCGTGCTGTCTGTACTGCGGTGGGCCCCACTTTTTGGGCACCTGGTCAGCTGCACTTGGGCACAAATCCCAAAAGCAGTTCCTTGAGAAGATAAATTTCACCTACTCAGCACTTGGGTTAGCAAAACTGAGCTTGGAGGGGAGGGGAGGGGGAGGGAAGGTGTGTCTGTGCATGGGATGATCCAGAAAAGGCAGATGGAGATTTACCATGGTTTGATTATTTTCCTATACAATTCTCAATTTGTTGAATGCTATTGCAGAAGAGTTTCTTGCTTCTGCTCTCTTCAGGAATCCAAACATAATTTAAATATTCATGTCCATATTACAACACTGCAAAAACTAATTTAGTTTTTTTAAATAAATAAACGGTTTAACTCACAAGGGAGATGTCAAGAGGTTTTTATACCACAAGGTCTTTTGTGATTATTTAAGAAAACTTCATTTTAAGCACTGTGCAGTCAATCTCTGAATGAAAGTTCTTAATGAACTAATCCTTCAGAAATTAAACTTTTATGAAATCCATTTATTGCTCTTGTTAAATAACTCTTCCAGGTGTATTTCTCAAACTGAATGCAAGGCTATTAATGCCAAGAAAAGACTGAGCAAACAGAAGCAGCTGTGAATATCTACTGTGGATAACCACTGTGTGTATGAAACAAAATGATAAATTTTTTTCTTGTAGATCCTAAAATCTACAAATACCACCAAGTTTGCACCACAGATCACCTCAACTGTATAAAATCTTTACCAGTGCTGGATCTCCATTGAATTAAATTGTGTAAATCCCTGATGTAGAGGAAGTGAAGGTTTCCAACACTAAGAAAATGTTATACAAGCAGATTAAAAGAAAATAGCAACAGAAAGCTTTTGAGAAAATTCAGAGCAAAGCCTTTACATTAGAAACTAGGCTGAAGCCAAACCAAGCCAATTCCCATTTTAAACTAGGAAAGCACACACGTCCAAATGCCAGAGGATTAAGTTGATGGATGGAAGATACGTTTCATTTACTATACACAATAGCATTAATAAGATCATTTACTTGAAACAACAGACATTTTAAAAAGGAAAACCCCACCTGGTGGTCATCAGGGAAGAAAATCTCATTGGATATCTTCATTAGTGGCACTGAACAGACATTTTCAAACAAGTTTCTGTAATGACCAACTCTTTCCTGAAAAGGCAATAGCTCATTTGGAGCCCATCCCTGGCTTAGCATGGCTGGAGCTGTTTCCTATGGCTATTGAACTTAAAATTCAGTTTTTTATCAATACAAAGTCCTTGCCCTTTTCTTATACAGCTGCTCAGAATTGTAAGAATCATAGTTCTAGCAATCTGAATAATCCTGAGTAACATCTGCTTGAACTCTCCCAAATGACTTGACACCTTCAGCAAAAGCTGTCCCTCAGCAGTGACCTGTTTTCCCACATAGCTGTGAGTTCATTAAACACTGGGTTGCTCTGCATTCTCAATGGACATCCTATTCCCATGTGAAGACTGGCCATTTGTCCCTCCTTTTTTTCTATTTGTGTTTATAAATCCCTTAGAAAACCAGCCAAATGAAAAAAAAAAAAATCCAAAACAGAATCATCTTATCCTACAAAAGCTTATTATCTATACAAACATGTGTTGAGGTCCTTACAGTAACTTACATCCAAAGACACTACATGAAGTAGGTGGTTTTGTTCTTGACACCACCTTAAAAACACTTAGGAAGTTTACCCTCTCATGGTGTGAGCTGCCATGCCTGTATGATTTGTCTTTTTACTACAGCTTTTGATGTAACTTTTATTTCTATATTCCAACTTAAACTGGGCATTTCTTTTCATGCCCTTTTTGTGTTTGTTTATATGTGCAATATTTATTTCTTGTCTGGTTTTATATGCTGTGATTGACAGGTGCTATTTACTTGGAATACAATTTGCTATTCCCTCACAGATTTATTACATTCTATCATTTTAAATCCTGGTGTTACAGGATTTTCATTATTTTGACTTCTTGTGACATGTCACTTAGATTTTTGAAGTCTTCCATGCGCAGTGGCTTTTCCAGTTTGAAAAAGAAATTCATCTAAGCCTTGTAAAATCATAATGCCACCAGAATAACCACAGCCAAGCAGGCTTGGCTGAAGTAAAGCCCATCTTTCTTGCAAACAAGTTACTCTAAATGCTGTCCCAATTCCTAGGAGACCTAAACTCTGCATCCTAATGTTACCTTTTCAACTCTGTGTCCCCCTTTGCTGCCTAGCCTTGGCTCTGCAGCTGGTCACACCCTGAGTGCCTCCAGGAGAGCACCCTTGGCATGAGGGTGCCACTCTCAACCTTTCCTTTCTCTCTGCCCTCCATCTCAGCAGCACAGCTGTCACAGACAGAAGTGGAAACACAATCAAATGCTTGGATGTCTTCATAGCAGAGTTAAAAAATAAAAGACAAGGTGAGGCCTCTCTGATCTAGGAAACTGCTGGCATAGCAACAGCAGAGAGGGAAATTGGTGTGGAATGTTTTTTGGCAGTAAATCATTATTTTTAAGGAGTCTAAGGGCAACCCTTCCCTGCTTAGTAGGCTCCCTGACAAAGGGCTGTGTGTAAGAGAGGAGAAAAACTGGTTCTTTGGCAATTTGAAATTAAAATTTCCAAAGTCTCCCATGAAAAGTGGATTTTCAACCAGATGATGTGGCAACTTCAGATCTGAGCATGAAATGCTAATTGAAAACAAGGTCAAGGTGACTCATGTCTTTACAATAAACAACATATGTTCATTAAATATTAAATGAAAATACTGGCAAACAAGCTTGATTCTAGTTTTTTAAAGAAACTGGAAAAGTTACAGACTGAAGAAATGAATTGGAGATAATTTAATGTTTATGGATTTCAGTAAGAAATCTGATACACTGCTGTTTCAGATCCTGAGGGAAACCATTAATTAGGTTGGCTTGCTCTGAAATGCAGTTAAATTGATACAAAGCAGACCACAGAGCTTCAGGAAAAAACAACAACAACAAAAAAACAAACCAAAACAAGAAAACCAAAAAAACCCAACAACAACACAAACCAAAACCAAACCAAAACCCCCAAGTGCAATCATAAACCAGAGTCCTCCTAGCATCTACTAGAGCTTTGACAGAGCAAGCATAGGTCCTTCAGACTCTGCCTAAGGGAAGTGAAAAGGCAGGTTTGGAGAAGCTTCCATTTTCAAATAGACATGGTGCTAAATACCCAAGGAGCTGCTGAAAATGAGAAAAAGACCTTGAGATGACAGAGCTAATGAAGCAAGGTTTGTGTGGGACAGTGCCTGCACTACAGTGTCTAGGAAACAGGGAATCTGACTGGAACTCTGGCAGTCTTCAAAAATAGCAGCAGCAAAGATGATCTGGCTGTGACACCAGAGAGTCAATTACACAGCAGTGCACAGAGGAGGCTGTAGCCAAATAACTCAAACTGGGCAGCTACAGTTGCCTTATTTTAAGGATTTCTGTGTCCACTGTCACCAGCTGATGTCGCTGATATTTTCTGCTTCATGTATGCAAGACCCAACACCTTCCCTAGCACATGCATCCCTATCTCTGACAAACAGACCTGAGTCTGAGCCCACACAGCTGTCACTGACCTCACAGTCAGCTCTCAGGCTGCCAGTACTCAGCTGTCTGTCAGAAACACTCAGCAGCCAAAAGGCAAATAACTGGGGAACAAATGGGTGAACTCAGCTATTAGCAGCAGCCCCAAACATCTGGAGACTGGCTTATTGCTGAACTGCAGCCCAGTCTGTGCCTGACCTGGGTACAGATTGGGAAGTTCACGAAAAAGGGTTTTCCTATCAAAGTTGCAGAAGGTTTGTTTTGCAGTCACAGCAGAAAGTGAAGGTGGGAAAAATATTTTCATAATTTTGGGCATTTATTTTCTACCTAGAAGAAAATGGGGAAATACAGAAACAGATAGATGGGAAATGAAGACTATATTTGCCCCTCCCAACTTTAAACTGCATTTTCTGTGGTTATGACAAAGGCTTATGCTGCCTAAACTTTATTTGAGCTTTAGGGCTTTACCATACATTTAACACAAAGACTTCTCCTGGGCAAAGAAGTTATACAGTTCTGCTCTTGATGATGTATTTTGTGTTCCCAGCCTATGCTCCAAAGCCTTTGACACCAACTCACAGCACATTGGCAGCATGGTAGGAGCTGCAGCCCCTACTGAGTTGCCTATTGGACTTTCCTTCCTCATCTGGATGAATCCTTTGCTGGAAACCACCAGCCTGGAGCACTGCAGCCCTTCCTCCCAAACAGAGCAGTGCTGTGCCCTTCCCACAGAGTCCAAAGCCACTGAGGACTTTGGGCCAGTTTCCATATTTCAGGGAAAGAGCCTGTCTGTAAAAGGGCAGCACATCAGCTGACTGGGCTGTAAAACTTGCTAGATTCCCACAGCTGCCTGAGGAGACAATCACAAAGCCAAGTTCACCTTCCTGGGAGCCTTTTCCCCAATAGTCTCACCAGTGAGGAGGAGGAAAGCAAAGGAACAGCCTCCCTCCACACCAGAGCCATGGCAGTCGCCAATGCTGTGGCAATCAACTCCCTCCACTGAGAGAGTTGTACCTTGGCAAGTTTGGCTTTGATGACAAGATAAATTTCACTCACTTGTCTCTCTGAATGTTTAAATACTGCATGGAAACCTTTGGAGCGTTTCAAACTTTTATTGCAATATACTTCTAATAGGTTTTCATAAGAACTGAGAAACAATTGCTATTAAGACATCTGTAAATAGCTTATTCCTCACCCTTGGGATATAATTCATTCCTAGTGCACGCAGGAATGTGGCACCAGGTCCAACATATGGGAGAAACTGGATAAAAATCAAAAGGATCAGAATTTTTTTTTGTTCATGAAAATATTTGTACAATATTCACACAGGTTTTTTTGTGTAGTTATTTTTCTCTTTCATTTTTGCAAGACTCATACAATTTCAATTATTCAGAGTATTTCAAGGGAAGCAAAATGCACTAAAGAGACTAATACCAAAGTCCTGATGAAACAGTGTTTTGCACTCTCAGCTCTATTATGAATGACAATAAAAAACTGTCCTGGCTGATAACATGGGAATTTGTCCCATCCTTCACATAGTTTTTGGAAGTGCAGCAAGTATCCTTCAAAGACCAGCATGTTTTCATTGTTAACAGTAAATGTTTTCAGAAGCTGGGAGATTAACACATTGCTGCAGTGCACAATTCACAAAAACCTCAAGTTAAAAAGATCTCAGGCTTCAAATTTGCTCTGAGGCTTCACAGGCACCACCCACACTTGTTCTCAGCAATGGGTGTGCACTCAGTCCTGGGCCACAGCTCATGTCCAGTGACACAGTTAAGGTGCTACCACATTGGAGGCAGGGGCTCCAAAGCATATTCACTTTATAGGCAAGTACATTTAGTTGCTAGTAAATTCCTGTCTGCTCAGGGATAAGGTGGAAAGCTCAGCAAATGCACCTGCAATAAGTGCAGCTCTAAAAAAATCACCACTGAGGTGTGGGTGACTGGATTAAAATTCCTCACCTCCTTATTCTGCAGGTGAAAAGAACCTGTCAGAACTTTCTGTGCCTTTACAGGCCCTTAAATCTTTAAAATGGTTGTGCAAGGAACAAGAAGTCACAATTAATCAAGCTGCTGTTTATTTAAGGGGCTCAGATTGAAAGGCAAACACAAATATCTTGATGATATTGCTCCTCAGAAAAAAATCTGCCCGGTAAGAGTCCATGCCCAGCTCACAAAATGACACTTGATACAGATTTTAAGCAGAGGAAAGGTTCCATGTGCCCAAATTCCCAAGTTTTGTTTCAAAGGTCTGAAAAGTTTGAAAAGTCTCCATTAAAAAAGCCAAAAACCACAAACCACCACTTACAGTTCTGCAATGTCTGTTAGTTCAAAATCATTTTGTAAACAGCAGTAACATACTTGATTGCTGAAATTTCCTATCAATGGTTCAGTCAAGCTCTCATTGTCCAAACAGTTTTGGGAATGAACATCAGGAAGCTCAAACTGAGATGAAGGAAAGGAAAAACTCAAGCCTTAGTTTTTGGACTTACTGGGGGTGGTTTATTTTCAATTTTGGGATTTGTTTGAATGGAGTTTTCTTAAATATAAAACCTTTGTTTGCTTTTTAAATGCACCAATTATTACATTAAATTTTATTCTGTTGCCTATTTATGATAAGGGTGATAAAGCAATGGAAATGCAGGCTTGGATGGGAAAATCCACTTATCTATTATCACCAACATCTTCTAAAAAGAGTGAGTTCATTACTATGGAGACAAATCCCACTTCTTCCTGGGAATTAAGTGTCTACATGGCTTGAAAGTTGTCTGGCAAATTTCACACCTAAACAGAAGAACTGAGAACAGATTATTTCTTTAAAAAATTTCCTTCTTTACAAAGAAAAAAACCCCCAAACTCTCCTTATATGCATTAGTTGCACACTTTCATCTATTTTCAGGTAACTTCACCTTGTCAGAAGGCCACCAGGAAGGTGGGGAACAGAGTGGTATAAGTGGCATATGAGATATATTAAAAACATATGAGATGGAGGTCTTTTCATACAAATGGATGTTCCCCAGAACTTGGTAATTTGCCTTTTATTATATGGGCACCTTGATTAGTTGTGGTAAAGATTTAAGAACATATTTAACTTTTGCTCAAAGGACTTGAATAAATGCTTGTGTTGGTGCCAGATTTTAAAGTTTTTTCAACCTGTAAATGCTGGTTAGGGGATCTGTTGCACCACAGGATTTAAAGAGCCCTGGAGGATTTGCCCCTCTTCCAGGTGGACTGCAGCCATGTGGTCCCTGGCAGCCCCTGTGCTTTAACAAAACACCCACATCCCTCAACCAACACTGCCCTGCACTTCTGCAGTGCATCAGCTTGGAAGGTACAGAGGGAGGGCATAAGGAAAGGAGGAGAGAAAAACAGCAGGGAAAGTATTTTCCTTTTGACATTAGCTTTCCACCACATCTCATCCTAAGACCAGAACTTCAGATTTTCTGGGAGCACGAAAGCCACTGGCAAGCTCTTGCCTACACCTCTGTCACTTGCTCTAAGCTATGTATGTTGCAGGTTATGGCCCTTGCTGCTGCACTGTCAGTGAACCCTGACTTACATTTACAGCCCCAGGATTCAGCTGGAGTTGAGAACATTTCAGAGAGCTCAGAGAGCTCTCAGATTTTCTCCACTCTCTGCCAGTTAAAATCCCTCATCGATGTTGTGCTCTGTGCATGTCAATAGGCTGCAGAAACAGCACTGAAATGCTGAATTTCATGTCCAGGTGTAGATCAAATGCTTTGTCAAGCTGTGGTTATCTCCAACACAGATGTGGACAGCAGAAGCCCACAGCCCTGCAGCCTGAGCAGCAGTCCTAGCTGCAAGGTCCTGGCCCCATTAGAAATTACTCAGGCAGACAAATACTGGAAGTGAGACTGCAGATTTAGATAGGTGGGACAAAACCATCAAAGGAGAACAGACTTTTGCATAGTCAAGACAGTGGGGTCAGGTTCTTTGGAAACAACCTGCTTTATGGTGTGCCATTCACTTCTGCTTAGTCTTTATTTAGGTGCTAAACAAACACAGCCACTATTGAGTACTGAGGCAGGAGCTTGTTTTCCTGGAGCAGATTGAGAAATGGTAAAGGTTTTCTCAGATTCTGGAAACTCCAAGTTGCTGCAGTTACAGGTCAAGAGAGCCCAACTGATAAATCCAAGGGCATGTTTTTATCAGCTCCTCAGTGGGTGCTGCCTTTCCCCTCTGACATCAGCCCTGTCCCTCTGTGCTTTCCCCTCTGGCATGAGGGGGACACAGATGTGCAGCTCTGCAGAGCAGGGGCCCAGCTGTGCCCTGGGGCTGGGCTGGCCCTGCAAACACAACACCTCCACTCCCTGTGTGATGCTGTCAGAAATCAATACCAAGCAATGCTGTGCCTGCAGCCTTGTGATGGAAAAATAGTTTAAAAACAAAGAAAATCAATAGTCAAACAGATCCTGGCCAGTCTGGTCTGCTGAAGAATAGGGGCAGAGAGAAGGGCTCAAGCACAAGGCAGCCACAGTGCAAAATTGACATGCTTGCACTAAGCAAAGCAGCAGGTGGACTCAGAAAGAAACCCTGCTTTGAGAAAGGCCAAACATCAGCAAATCTAGCACCCAACAGCAGGAAAGCTGTCACAGACCAGCATTGGTAAGGAATAGCATGACAGAGCATTTTATCAAGGCAGGAGCAGCCCTGCTGAGCTTATAGGAACACTCTCAAGCCATCTCTCAGCTGGCTGCAAAATCATCTGCTTTACTGACAGCACTTTAGAGAGGCACCTAACACAAATACTAAGACAAAATAGCCCTAATAAAACAAAGCATTAGAGTTTAAATTGAATTGGCCCCCTAACAAGAGCAGATGCATGCTGGGACCAGTTTCATTGGTGAGAAAATTTTTCCCACTCATATTTTCCATTTGTTGCTTAGAGGTGGAAATAACCATACAGACTTCATAGTGGTTTTTCTTCTAGAGCATAGGAGCAAGAGGTCATGTGCTGTCCTTCCTCAAAAGCATCGTAATGCTTTTGTCTGGAAAGGCAAGTGGCCCCCAGGGGCAGAAGAGACCCACATGGGCAGCAGCTCAAACTCCAGAGGTTCCTCTCTTGCCTGGCCAGCAAAGCAATGCCAGAAACCAGAGTTACTTTTCACAGCTCTCATTGAAAGGGGGCAAAGCTTTTTGCTCTTGCTGTGGTGAGAGTGCAGCTCTGCTGATGGCAGTGCTCAGTGTGTTCCTGAGGAGTTGCTGGTTCTTCTCCTGTGTCCAAAGCCCTTTGTTTATTTTGAAACAGTGACAGAGTCTCTGCTGCTCTCCAGACAACGCTGTTGCCGTGTCAGTACAAAACATCCCCCCCTCCTCTGCCTGGCCACCCCTCCCTGCCTCTGCCTGTCTGTGTGTGACGGGTGGGAGGAGAGCGATTTCCTTTTGCAAAATTACCCCTCTAAATCCTTACCTCAGTTGTTTCTGGACCAGCCTAATGCTGCATTCCTCTTCCAGCCACATGACCCTGCTGTTTTCCAAACCATGGCTTCCTTTTCTGGTCTGAGAGCACAACGAGCTGCCCGCACTGTCCCGACTGCTCAACACCAATCACCCCTTTGGGCTGGCAGGAACTGCTCCCTTTGCTGCTCAGAGAGAACCCTCCTGAAGGTGAAGATCAGTGATTTTATATGCTATGTGAATGTTTTCTTCTTATGTTCCTAAAATCATTACACATAAAACAAACAAACAAAACTAAACAACCAAACTAACAACAAAAACAAAACAAAACCCTTTCACAGGAGTAATTTCAGTCCATTATATATCTCCAGTGCTGAGCTTGTGGGTGTTTTACCAAGACAGAGATCAGAGCCCAAGTTAAGGAAGGCTGGCAGAGCTGCCAAGCCCTGTAAGAAGCTGTAAACGAACAAACAAGAGTACTGGTATGTTTTTCAAATGACATGGGACTGAAAGACAAGAGTATTTAAATGACTTAGAAAAAGGTAAAATAACTGAGATTTCTATCTGAGCAAAGCCAACATGAAAAATTCTCCATAAGAGTCAGGGTGTATCACTTGCAATCTCTTTTGGGTATTGTATCACAGGACACACATTCTACTCTTTATCACTTTCCATACAGTTACTTAAATTATAAAAGTGAACCAAAGCTAAAGCTCAAGGGGGGAAATTATAACAGCTGTACACATGTATTGGCCAGTGGGACAGAGAAAACTGAGCTTTTCCAGAGCAAAACATGTGAGCTGGGCCAGAGCACAGGGTCCCTGTATTGGGGCCACATTGGGCAGCAACACATCCCAAAGGCCTGTAACTGCTGATATGGAATTTACATACACCACTTACACACCCCTCCCTCAATCACCCTTGCTGGAAGGAAACACCACCACTGCTACCCAAACTCTAGGCAACAAAGGGCAAAAACACTGCATGTGGATCTTGATACAGTTATTTTTCAGAGAAAAATTTTTTATATATATTTCATCATAGCACAAGAATGACTCCAAGGTTTTTTAGGGATGGGTTGGCTTTTACCCAGGTTGCCAGGGTTCTGACTGCTGTAGGTGCAGACAGCCTAAGGTGCTGGATTGGCATGCAGAGCTCATTTCCTCTCTTCTCCACAGCTGGTCTGTGTTTGTCCACAGCTCTGCCCTCACGGGAATGACCCTGCCACTGAGATCAGGCCCTTTTTGGGAGCCCTCCCCATACAGGGATCCTTGTCCTCAAGGATGGAGTCTGTCACATGTTGGCTCACCTGCAGGCTTGTAGCCATTGTCAGCAAAACTCTTCTGGACCTCCCATCCACACAGACAGCATCACAACAAACACCTGAGCACCCTCAGCTGATGGGGAAACCTCTTCAGCATCCTCTGCCCACAGCTCCTCCTCATGGCCAGCCTTTCTCCCCAGTTGCTCACAGGTACCAAGGGACAATGGGATGCTGCTCTGCTGAGGGCTTGCAGCCCTGGAGAAAACCCCAGAGCAGGCAGGGCCACACTTAGCTGCCTTCACCAATACAGCACAGCCCATCCTCCCCTCAGCAATGGCAACAGGAGAAATTCAACACGCAGAAATGCTAAACCCCAGCCAAAACCAAAAGCCAGCAGAGCAGGCAGCCAGCAGGGTCCTGCAAGTATGCAATACGTGGCAGCATGCTGTGTTTTATTAAACACCAAGCACCTCGCAACAGAAGAGCAGCCTCCCAAACGTTAATTTCCCTGCAGTTGATTAACTGTCCAGCATCCAGACTCACATTACCTCGGGGACTGAGCCCGCGTGGGAGGGAAACTGGCAGCAGCCGCGGGGAGCGAGTGCCAGTGTGCGATCGTGAAGAGCTCTCACACCACATTTGGGATTAGTGCATTCCTTGGGGAGATGCCAAACACTCCCCCTGCCTAAGTTTTTCCCTTCTTTTTTGGTGGATGCAGATTAGGATGGGAGGAAGTGGGTGCCTGTTTGATTTTCAGTCGGATGCTCCTGCTCTGACTCTTTCAGGCAGGCTGATGGATACAGACGTACCACCCACCCCCAAACACTTGCGTGCAAGGCTCTCAGCAGCCTCCCAGCTACAAACACCTCTTTTGAATAGAAGTGCTGCCTCCTCAGAGCTGCCTTGCCACGCATTTGAACGGGGAAAGACCCCTCTCAAACAACAGCATTGTTATGTTGTTGTTGGTTTCACTCTGCAAACAGGAAAGGGACCGAGCTGTCCCTGTCTCCCAGAGCATGTGGCTGCCACACACAAATGTCAGCCCCAGCAACAGGAACGATCTTGTTCCTGTAAGTCAACAAACAATGTTTAGAAAGGTCTGTGCTGTGGGAGGATTTCTGAACGTAATACAAGTCATCAGACTTAAAACACATGTCTGCTCTGGTGAATTTAATAAAGCTACAAGGCTGTGTAGGAAAAAAGATACAAGAAAACAAGAACTTTCTCCTGATGACTTCATCCCACAGGGGTCAACAGTAAATCAAGCGCAGCTTTTGTTGGGAAGGGGAAGCTCTGGAGATTTCTTTGAGAACTTTAAAGGAATCTTGTAGTGTTCAATAACAAAACCAGCACTCTTCTTATTAAAAAAAAAACAACAACAAAAAAACCTAACAAAAAACCCCCATCATTTTCCCAGCATTGTACCACAAGAGCATCACTCATGCACAGACTGTTGCAACTTGTATCATCAAGGAAGGAACATGGCCAGAGCCACTAAAGCATTTGTTTCACCTCTTTTTTACTGTGTGGGCAACAAAGGAACATGGAGATAACATTGCTTCCCCATGTACCATATTCACCCACATATTTTACCCAGGCAATACTAGGGGAGAACAACAAATGGGGTTAACATTTTTAAACATTAAAAGGAAAAAGCTCCCCACGAAAGCCCCCAGACCAGGGACTCCAAGCCTCACTAAACCAAGAGTTTGAAGAAGCTCCATTAGGGTTGCAGCAGCAATGGAAATTTGCCCCTGCCTGCAAGACAGGCAGAGAGGGATGGACACCTGTAAAAAGGTCATTGGACTGCCCCAGGCAGGCACCCAAATTGTGTTCACCTCACATGCACTCTGAATAAAAAAGACATTTGGGAAATCAAAAGGTGGATCATTTCCCATGTTCTCGACATAACTATCAAAATGAAAGCTGATCCCATTGTGTGGAAGCCTCTGAGTAATCTGCTGCATCCAAGAGGAAATCCTAGGGGATGTTCATGGCTCTTGGCAGCACAGTCCTGGACCAGCTGGACCCTGACCTACCCAAGTGCAGCTGTTCCCAGGTATGCCACTGCCTGCTTCCACCAAGCAGGGCTTTACAAAGTTGATTTTTTTTAGTGTATATAGCTGTGTGTACTAAAAATAAAATGAATTTAAATAAAATAGTGCATATTTGTGCAGTACACTGCAATTATAAAAATTTTATCTCTCTTCTTTGTATTGCTTGGAAGCAAAAATACACTTCTCATGTATGGTCAGGAAAATCTTCCTCTTTGCAAATTCAGGTGTTTTAAGAGGAACGATCTGCTAATGTTTTAAATTTAAAACAAATCAAAAAGTACCACATCGTAGAAACCTGCATTAAATTCACACATGCATGCAAACAATACCTTTCAGTGGTTTAAGACATAACAAAAACAAAGGCCACACACACCTTTCTTAACTCTCGAAATCAGCTTTTATCACAACACTTAATCTACCTTCAGCTTTTGTACAAACAACAGGAGATGCAGGAAATCTCCCATCTCCAGCATCACACTCGGTTCAATATTCACCATTGAGAAAAGCAGGGATAAATAGACTCAGAACGCCAACAACTCCCTGTGATTGCTCCCTGTCACGAAAGCTAAAGCTATTTAGAACACAATACAACATTCACAGAAATCAAACATTAGTCATCAGCTCCCTAACCTCATCTCAAGTCTTTTACCTGCCTCCCTGAAGTTCCAGAAATCATGTGCTCAAATACAGAAAGTGAAGCAGCTGTTATTGAAATTTTGCAAGCCATATAAAATGCAGAGTTATTCAGTATAGAAATTTCTGAACTGTGAAAATGTTTAACTTCTCTTTGGTTAAAAAGTCAGAGAGTAACAGTCAACAACACTGACCTACTTCAGCTACCTAATTCAGAAGATGAAAGAAAGCTCAATATGCACTAGATGATTTTCCTCAGTCTTGGCTAGTTGTAGAGCCTGTAGGCATGGGATGTTTTTATGTAGTCTTGTAAAAGTACATTTAAAATTCTTTAGTATGTGGAGTCATATTGACCTAATGAAGTTTATCATTTAGGCCAAAGGATGTTTGTGAGGCTGTCCCCAGCAGGTTTCCAGACTCTCATAAAATACAGCTTTATTCATCACTCCTGAAGAGTCCAGAAGTTGCCCCTGGTTACCTAAAGCTCAGTGACAGGTTTAAAAATACAATTCACAGGTCACTGTCCTCAGACAAAGCTTCAGCTAGATCTAAGTGTGTTGTACTAACCCACCAAGTGCATTTTTAACATACTGTAGCTTCACACACAAAGGAAGAAAAAAAGCTTTCACTTTAATGATTAATCAGTAACACTCATGGAGGTTTCTTTTATTGCTTCTGACCTAAATGTGAGCTGCAATTCTCCTGATACTCCTCTTTGACTCCAGTAGCTTTTTAGCTTCCCCTAGAGCAGTCCAACAGCACAGCAGATGTACACTTCTCACTGCACCATACCTCAGCAAATGTGAAGTCCCTAAATTTTGAAGCTCCTAAAATAAACAACTTCATCAACACAAACCTAAAAACAAAAGATTTACATATTCTAATCTGATCATTGGAACAGTGATTTCAAGTATCAGTTCTAGAGAGATCACTTAAAAAAAGCGCAATATAATCTTGTAATTTTGAATGGGTTTAATGAAAACAAGTTGCAAGAAAACTCAATGCATGGTGCAAAATAATAACAAAATTATAAGCTTTCATAAAATTTTCTACCAGCTGTGAAAAATCAAAGTTGCAACAGACAAGGTGGGTTCCTTTTCTAGCGTAATTAAGCATTATTTTAAACACCTGGTGGCAAGTGCAGGTGACAGCAGTTAGCTGAAAGATGTGCTCTCCTATATTTAATTGGTCTCAGAAAAAACAGGCTCTGAAGATCCCGAATGTCTTGCAGGGGTTTACAAAATGCAGAAATGCCACCTCTGCATGTGTGTGTTTACACGCAGGTTGGGGGAAAGCCACAATTCTGATCTCCTGCCTGGGAAAAAGCCATAAAAGGTCTAGAGAGAGGAAAACCTCAAAGCATCATTAGGAGTTTTGCTGCATACTCGCGGTGCCTGTGGCATCCCCTCCCCTGGCATTTGTCACCTTTCCCCCTGCGCTGCCAGCCCGGGTCACCCGGCAGAGCCCGGACAAAAGCAGCGAACTCCCGCCTCGCCAACCCCTCCCTCTGCTGCCACAGCAGGGGAGCCGGGAAAGCTCGGCTCACATCTCACTCTGCATGTTGCTGGAAATTTCTCCCATCTGCTGTTGTCTTTCCTCCCATGCCTCACAAAAATATCGGTGACTAAACAGGAGGCAATTCCTCGATCAGACGTTTTAAAGCGGTGTCAATTTGGATCGTGACTTTTTTTGATTGCTTTTGTATTCACATGAACACAGCAAATTGGTAAAGATTAAGGGATAAAGAGTCAAGGTCAGATTTATACAGCTAGCAAATAACTAAGTATCTTCAACAGCCTATTTCTTACAAAAACATTTTTTTAAAACTACGATTTGGATGACTTTTGACCTGTGTGAACAACACATGATTCTCTCCCAAAGCCAAGCCCTAAATTCATCACACAAGTTATTGCACTGGAATGTAATTCCAAACCACAGAATATCCTACACAAACACACCCTGTCTCTGCCCAGGCAGCACCCAAAGCTGGAGACTGAGCAAGCAGAAGTGCAGGGAACCCTCCTCAGGGTGCTCTTGAATTTCATGAATTTGCACTCACACTCACGAGCCAAGTCTTGGATGAGGCCAGATATGCAATTCAAAATACACCCAGCTATAAAAAAGCATTTTAAAACAAGGAAAATCAAATATTTAGTGACTTAAATACCCTCTACAGTCCCTTTGTGGTCACACACTCCAGGCTTTCAGGATGACCCAGCACAGAGACAACACATTGCTAAGGAACAGCAAACCCAAACCCCTGATATGAAACACCTCATCATGGATACAACAGAGAGCTCAGAGGGACCATGCTGCCTGATGACACACAGGTTTATAATCAGCCTGTTTCTTCTACACAATTTTAAGAGAGGACTTACCTTTGTAGGTGCTCTGAGTGCGCTGCTCCTCCTGCTTTGCTCACCAGGGCCAGCATTCTCCTTTTCCGGGTGACTCAGGCAGCAGCTTGTGGCAAAGGAGGCAGCTGCTTCCCACACTGTCCACAACCCCAAACCACGGTGCTGAGGAACCCTAATCCTGCCCGGGGAAGGAGGGGAGTGTGGGCAACTCATCACCAAATTGGCCCCAACCCGGGTAGCTCCTCAGGAGCCCCTCCAGGTGCACCTCATCTCCGAAATGGCAGCTGGGCCATCCTCACCTGTGTGCACTCAGCTCCCTGGCCCGCAGGTGTGAGGGGAGAGGCAGCCCCAGGTGCTGTCCCTGACCACTGGCAGTGTCCTCTGTGTCCGAGCTGTCCAGGGCTGCTTCTGAACACACCTCGGGCAGGCCAAGGTGGGATTTGGGGCAGCAGCAGGTCCCTGGGGCAACAGTGGGGCTGAGGGTCTGCGTGAGGGGAGCGCAGGGCTGCCTCATGTGGGTCACGGCTGGTTCCGGCTGGTTCTGGCTGGTTCCGGCCGGTTCCATCCAGTTCCGGCCACCCCTCTGAGCCCCTCAGATGGCACCTCAGGGGCTGAGGCGGGAAAACACTGCTGGGCACCAGCAGTGGGGGGCAACGGGAGGCTGAAGGGGCAGAAACAGCTGGCAACACAGTTCATTTCCCTTTGGTTCTCACCACCCAAATGTATTTCAATTGCCAAGAAATGAAGTCAATTTACCCCAGGTGGAATTAGTTGCCATCCTGATTGCCAGCTGTCACCCAATGTGGCCTGGCCCTGCTGAGGTGGGCACCTGACACTTGGCCAGAGCTGGCCCACCACAGCTTGGCCAGATTATACCAGCCACAGCAACAAACCCTCTGTGAGTAGTGTCCCCTGAGACACCCAAATCCCAGCAATAAACCCTGTGCCCAACAGTGTCCTGTGAGACACCCAAATCCCAGCAACAAACCCTGTGCTGTGAGCTTGGGGCTGGGACAGCGATGGAGTACCTGGAAGCCCTGTAAAGGGGGATAGTGAGAGGGAAGGTAAACCAGCCAACCACACCATGGAAAAGGTGGAGAATGCATTTACAGTGATCCAAAAACCTCCAGTAAGAGGAGTGAAACCCCATCTAGCCAACACACGAGGACAGAAATCAAAGCAACCTTGATTGCAACCTAAGTATCTCCTTGGGGAAATCTGAGGTATGATGTCATGTAATTCATATGACAAATATTCAGAAGTGGATTGAAACAGATTCTGACTTTATCTGCATTTAAATTAAGGTTAGACTTTTTGTCTAGAAGAGAAGCTCTTCATTCCACACCCCACTGAAGAGTGGCCTATCACTGAAAATGAAGAGTAGGGATTTGTGTTATCATCACTAATTGAAAACTTTCAAACACTTTCTCAGTAGGTGAATGAACCTACATTTATATAATATACTTAATGAAGATATATTAAGAACATTAATGAAACATTACCTCCCTCTTCTGAGCAGTGATTTGGTGATATTTCTTATAAGGTGCACCACACAGCTGGTTTCCTCCCCTAATCATTAAACATTACCACACCAACTAATAAGCAATGCCAAAGCAAAGGTTTGTAGTATTTTCTCTTCCTTAAAGACCTGTTGCAGCAACTCTTCCCAAAGTCAAATGTGGAGACTGTCAGTCACAATTTTTCTAATGGTTGTTCATGTTAACCTTTGACCATCCAACTCCTCACTTTGTTAATAACATAGCAACATTACACCTCTACATAACAAGAAATCGTGCTGGTTCAATTCTTCATTGGGATAATTACATAATGAGAGTTGTGAATGCTGTAGAAGGAAAATAAACCATTAAGAAAGCATATGCCACTATTGGATTCAGTTATGGGTCCCCACGGAGTAAAACTGAGTTTTATGGAGACTTGGGTAGCTGCCAGGAGATAAAACATAATATTTGTTTTCACAGATTTGGGGCAGTCCTCTTTATTTACTAAGAACTGAAAGAAATCTACTTGCACCAAAGCAGCATAGCAAGAGACAGCTTTTATGGGAAAAGGAAGACCTGAAAATTTATACTGTTTTGGTGCGCTGCCCTTCCATGCTTGAGCATGAAACATGTGAAATAATTGGTTCCCTTGGGTACACAATTAAAAGTCCCTTCACCATGGAGTGCAAAGCTTCTCATTTCTAAGCGGGTGAACATGTAGCAACTAGACATTTCATACAGCATACTATCAGGTCTAGAAGCCTGGAGAACTTGTTTTCAAAAAAGCAGGCAAGGCCACAGCATGCACTGAGGCAGGAAGCATTGCTCTACCATGGATTTCTTTTCTGTGCCTAAACACAGAACAATTTCACCAGATTCAAGCCAGAGGAAAAGTTGACCTGGTGAAGGGTTAAGAGGTCAAGCAAGAAAGCTTTCAACATCTTTTTGATATTCCTGCCCACCTCCCATGTTGAAGAGCACATGAAGATACTCTGGAGTGTTTATCAGAAAGTGATTTGCCTTCAGGAACCATAAAAAACTTGATTTGTTTCCTGCCAAATTTTGTGAGCTTGGAAAATCTCAATTAGATTAAAAAAATGCTTTAAAATGAAACACTGACTTATCTGGTTTCAGGAAGGGAGGTGGAAAGGACAGAATCTCTGTGATTCTTTGTCATAACATTCTGGGGTTTTATGTATAAACACAAATTCTGAAATGTCTATAAAATTTCACTTAAACCCAAAATAGACCAAAGATACAAAATTTTCCATTTCTAGTATAGCTTTGAACAGACAATGCATCTTTATGTAGTATTTGATTTAATGCCCATTTTATCACAGATGGTATAATCACAAAAAACGGAACACTTGAAAGGAATTTGACAAACAGAACCAGATGTAAAACATCTTGAAGCTTACAAATTCATCACAAAGATTAAGGAGGACTTGAAAACACAGGGTTTGTAAGCTTCCAGCAGACCAACACATCTGTTCAGTCCAGAAGTGCTTTCCTAATTCCTGATGTGTTTACACAGTGAGAAGATGCAGTAGGAACTAGATCAGATGCAGCTCTGTTTGGGGGGTTCATTACCTCATCTCTGCAGCAGAGCCAGGGCACAGAACAACCACACATAAAATGCAACTGAAGAACATGGATGTATTGGCCTCAGGAGAAATATCACAGGCAGGTGGGAGGCAAGGAAGAAATGTGCTCCTGTACTCCAATAATTAATGTTAAAGTGGATGTATCCTAAAGAATTCTTCTGTCTATGAATAACTGTGCTTTTATTACTGGTTAAGGCAAAGGCCCTGTGGAGTCACTTTTGCAAAATCATTTTTAATCTGTAGTAAGAACACTATGCAACACTATGCAAAAGGATGCTCTTTTCTATGAATGTTAAAAAAAGGAACCAACCAAGCAAACTAACATTTCCTTTACTTAATCTTCACAAACAACTGCCCACCTGAAGAAATTATGCCCTCATCTACTCCAGCCTCATAACCACTATGTGCTGTTTATGCTGTGCTAACAAATTTATGTCCTCACACTGGCCAAAGATGACCATTAGCACCTGTATCCTCACTGCCACAGTTTTGAAGTCCAACACAAAAAGCAAACACTAGTCTGCCTGAAAAGTTAAAATGCCTCAAACTTCCCAAAAGTACTTGTTTGAAACTTGAGTGCTGATCAGAAGAAAGCAGAAACTTGAGCCAAGCATGGGAGAGCCAAGATCTAGGAGAGGTGAGCAGACACCACCAGCAGCCAGGAAAGGCAGCAGTGCCAGAAGTGTTATTTCCAGTCTCCACTCATGACTCTTAAATCCCTTCAAAAAAATCTTTCAAAGCTCTCATCCACTCCAGTGGTTCTGGATACTGTCCACATTAATGACTCCTAGGAAAAGAAGAAAACGTTATGCTTGTGCAAGCAAAAAGCTCATCAAGCTGCATATAAAATTTAAAAGTTTGCTCCTTCTAGCATTTGGAGTTCAAAAGTATAATGGAAAGAAAATACCTAGTCAACAGAGAAGCATCTGCAACCACTTTCAGTGAAGATGGAAGATAATCAGTGCTGGAGGCAGGCTCAGGACAAGCCTTCCTACATGACAGATGCCTTCAGCATTCCAGTTTGCTGGCTATTGTCACCATTTGTTCAAAGAGAAACACTGCTGGCACAAAGCCAGTTTTACTACAGCAGTACCAAAACATCTCTTGCCCCACAGGGACTGGTTACCTAGTTGTCTCCCATCCGGTTTCCAAGCAAGATTCAAATCTGTCAGCAATTTAACTTCACCCTGTCAGCTTTGTTTGTACTGATTTCTAGATGCTGGGCTACATAAAGAGATCTTGTAGGATTGGAAGAATCAGCATCCTTAGTAATGAACTGTCAGTGCTAAAGCACTCTGTGCTTATTCAAGCTACTTGAGAGGAAAGGTTTTTATGGTACTGTGCATTAGCAACTTCTCTCTGAGGCGAGCTTAGGCAAGAAAACAGAAGCATTCTTTTGAGGAACCAAAACATTGTTCAGCTGCATGGTGGAAATACTTCTGCTAAAGGGAAGGGTTGTGAATACTTTGTTTTATCTGAACTTTGGATCGCTTTAAGGCAAAAGGAAATTATCATTGGGTTCCATTTTGTTTTCTCTTAGTATATTCATGAGTATCATACAGCAAGGTTTACTGTCTAAAGAGGGTTTCTTATGTTCTCAGTCTCAAAACTATTCACATCCTCTTCACCTCTATATTGTAGAGACACAGCATGAGATTGCAGTTCCCATGGGTGGCATTAGTTATTGCCATGTGCATTTCAGGCTTCTTAAACTCTTCTGTCCTTCATGGGTGACAAACCATGATTTTTATCACAGCAAAGAAGCGTAGCAACATCCATATCAGTTTATAGTCCTAGGGTTATTAAATTAGTAGCAACATTATCTCTTAAAACATTAATCACCCATTGTTATAAGTGACAAATTTTTGCTTCATTATATAATTATTTTAGTTTTTGTTTTTTTTCCTCACATTATGTTTTGCTTTTCCCATCTGTTAGTTTCCATGAAGTTGCAACACAGTTTTGGCACAAACTGGATAATTTCCATCACAATGTATTCATCTTTCTTCATATTTTCATCAACATCTGGAATCATTCTGCATTTCTCAGAGAAAATATTTCCCAAATCTTACTCCTTAAGAGAGTGGGGAAATTTGACACTAGATGATGCTCTAATGCAAAAGCTTTCTACATTGCTTGAGTCCGTTTCTTTAACAGTAAACTTTCTTCAAAGTGAGATGAAAAAAATTATCTTTGTTAACCTTTAACTGACCCTAATAGCTGTGTCAATATTCAAAATTGGCAAGTACAACTCTTCTACTACTTTAATTTTTAAAGTCTGCTTTACTAACTCATGAAAGCATGTAAAATATTAAAATTATAAACACTATAAAAAAGTACATCTGCAGCACAGGAAACAAAGATAAAACTCAAATTTTCCTTAATACAAATATATCATCTACAAAAAGCCTTTTGTAATTGCTGGATTCTTGTAGCTTCTGCTCCAGATGCTATCTTAACCCAAATAAAAATAAAGGAATTTTATACCAGAGCACAAGTTTGCGTGCTTTCCAGATTACAAGATAGTTCTCACTCACAACTGCATCTAATTCAAAATGAGAGCTCTTTTATCTTTAACCATGCTAAAATACCTCCCCCTACCTGCTGAAACATTCTTACAGCTCACCACTTTCAAAGTAGGTACCAACAACATAACAGACCCCAACCACTCACACTGCAATTTGTCCTACAAGTTCCCCAGTTTTTGCATCTTCTAACAACCTCAAAAATTTTGCAGCAACTCCAAATAAAACCAAACCTTCCTTCTGCTCAGGTATCTGCGATGCAAAGAAAGCTGGTTCTTCAAGGATAAAATGTAGCTCCAACAGTGTCCAGACTTGCCTGGAATCAAACACTCCTTGACTTACTGTACAGCAGGAGCACAAGTTTCTGAATACCCCTGCCCATCACACCTGTACGAACCAGCTTACAACAGTACTCATAAAACTTGTGTAACCATGTTTTCTAGGACTTCAGAAAAACAAGAGTCCTCCAGCAACTCTTAGACTGGAGTGGGGTTCAAAAGTGAAGAGAGATACCTCATTTTTAATCTTTACAGAGCTTGGAGACTCCATCTATTTTCTCTTGTGTATTGGCAACATTTCTTCAATGCAACTCTTTGTCCAGACTGAAAATCACCAGTTTTGTTCCACTGACTAGCAGCAGAGAGTCACACCCAGTTTGTTCAGGGAGCAATCCCATTGATGCCATGCCTGAAGCTGCTGGGAGCACTGCTTACACCATAAGGAGAGCAGCCAAGAAGCTCTAATGCTCCATCACCTCCTTCTCTGTCCTACACCAGCTTTTCACTCTGCTGACTAAAGCTGTTGGAAGCAATAGGCCCAAATAAATGGCCCACAAAGACAACTGCCTTGCTTCAGACCCACCTAGCTCACTACAGGTCAGGCATCAGAAACACTGTGCAATTTGCAAACCCACCTGCCTGTACATTTCCACATAATTTATGTCAATAAATTATGGTAAATTGGTGCTCAGCACCACACCCTTCAGTTGTCCTCAGCAGAAGAGTTTCTTGATCTCTTTCCTTCACAGACTCGTTCCCACACCTGCACTTCTCAGGAGGTATTTGGAAAAACAACTCAGAGTTTTGCAAGGTCAGTGAGCCAGGAACATTGGAGAGCTGTGTCTATAAAACAGAGACCATGTTAGGCAGGGATAATGAGATGTCTGAGAGCACTGAGTGAGGTACAGCAATACTGAACCTGTACCAGCAGCTGTGAAGCAGGCAGACAGCACTGACCGTGTCTGCTGTGTGCACATCACCTCAGTGTGACACTGTGCCTCTGGCCAAGGTGACTGGTCAAGTCCCAGCAACCTGAAGAAAGATTTCCCTTCCCCTCCCACCCCTTACTTCTACACTGGAAATGACAGTGCAATGACCATCATGAAAAAACAACATTCTCTGCTAACCTGACCACAAGAGTCATTAAAATGGGAAGACCAAAGAAAGAATAGAACTCGTGAGCCAAACCACTAAAACCTGCTAAGAATTGAACCTGTGATAATTTAACTCCTCTTAGATTAAGGAAAGGCACCCCAAAAAAGCATTCTCACTTAAAAGCCAGACAAAGACACTGTATGTGATCCAAAGACAACAGTAAAACACATGAAGGATTAACATGTGAAAGAAAGATGTTGCCATTATGTCAAATACTGCTTTTTATATTTTATTAACAAGCAAGCATCCCTGGAACTGGGTCTATATAAAAATACTTCATGAACCAACCAGAATACAAGGGAGTTATATAAATTTATTTTATGCAACACTGATTAGTTTTGAAAATTTCCATTTTTAATGTTTAAATTTCAACTTTTATTTTTAAAAAAAATCACTAAAAGGACACAACCCACAAAAATACAATCTGTATCTGCTCTATATTTACAGATAACTGGTCACTGTTAAGGCACAGATTTAAAACTAACATTTTATGTAGCAAGTCAAATATTTGTGCATAATGTAACACTAACAATACGATACGCTGTACTGTTATATTCCCTTTGTGGAATCAAAGTATGTGAGAATTTTCTTTACTTCCAGTGTGGGGGTTTTTTTTTTGGTTTTTTTTTTTTTTTATGTGAAGCCCTACTGAAAAATAATGTTGTTCATGGGAAATTCTTCACTTTGGTGTAGCACTGCTCAGCAAAAGACCACATCCACTTAATACTGTAAGAAAATCAGTTTCTGAGTCTAGTACCGTCTGGATGCATGGCACATATTTACAAAAGAATAGAAATCTGAGTGCAAAGCTTTTGAATGCTTTTAAGTTCAAAACAAGCAAGAATGGGTTGCAGAAAATTCTGTACAAAGTGTTGCTGAATATTTAGTTCACTAAAAACATTTAATAAAATAAGGAGTCTAAATACAATTTGATTTGCAAGCACAGGGCTTGCAAATGCAAACATTTAAACAACAGCTCATCTGTAAGCACGTAAATAGTCCATGTGAATGGAACTATCTGCATGCTTAGAAGTACGCACAAGTGTAAATAAGCTTTAGAATGAGAAGCTGTGGCTTCCAAGAGGGTTTCCATGAAGTTGCTCTTGCCTGTGCAACACACACAAATCTCTTCTAGACATGTGGATATTGCCCCTTGGCACTGAGCACAGGAACTTGCTGTGAACAACTGTGAGTACCAGGTAGAGTTTTAGCCAGTCACATCTGCAGTACCATTTTAAAACCAGACAAAGTTGCTACTTGATCTACAGGGGAAGTCACCCAGTTATACACCATTAAGTAGATATGGCTGGAATGAGCACTGAGCAGCAATTTTTAGCTAACCACAAGACTTTATATTATTGCTTGATCATCTATGCCCTCAAGTAATAGTCTCTTTAAATTCCCTTTGTGTATGCAATTTTCTCCATACATCATTTTGCATTCTCACCTTGAAAGAATTACCCATGGAAAGTGTCAAAACTCTCACCCATTTTTGCATAAACCCCAACTACTGTAAAAGCTATTCTAATGCCTTCTGTTAGAGCACTTGACAGTGGTTTATGTCCATCTCAAAAGGCTTGTACACTGAACATAAATAATACATTACAGTAGAGGTAAGGTAATTCACAATATTTCTCATGGGAATGCTTTTCAATTAATGCTTGGAAACTACATATTGCATTGCAAAAAGAGGCACTTAATGGATTCCTTCATTACATTGAAACCCTTCATAAACCCATAACACAACATCTGTAAAGACAGAGGAATAACATTGCCAAATCTTTCGGACTTTCACAGTATAAGAACGCACAATTTAGCTCTAGCCACTTATAACATGGACTCTTTCTGTTGAACATAACTTGTTTCAGAAATAGTTCATCTCCAGAGTTTCAAACACTTCTGCAGCTGACAATCACAAATCTAGATCGAACAAAACAGATGCTATTACACCTATTTTATGTAGGTCACTTCGTTGCTGCATGCATAGTCATGAAAGTAATATGTGTCATTTATTAAATGGCAACAGTGCTGTCTTGTCAAATTAGATTAGTTGTCTGTTTAATCAAACTGACAGCCCAGAGCTCTAGTTTGATGAATGCCTTTCGGTCTCTACCATAAATCTGCAGTAGATCAGTTTAATCTGTTACGTATTGTAGGTGTATAGAATCTAAAAATAAAAGTCTGATATAAATAAGTGTCCTTTAGTGGCAGGGTACTAAAAATAGCCCTTTGCTTTTGAGACAACCATTAAAAACAGTTTTAGCATAAAGGCAGCAGTTAAATACGTTGACTGCAAAGGGTTAATATTGCAAGGTCCATTTTGGTCTTTCATTGCATTTGTTACGGTGAGTATTATTGCAGGCAGCATTAGACTGCTTCATAAGAGCATAATAAGACTGGTCCACTACCAAGTGACTTGATTTTGGAACAATCTCTTCAGATAACTACCTGGGAGACAGAGAGAAGAAAAAAACAAAAATCTGCATAAGAACCAGTTTCTAGTACCATTATAGTGAGATGTGACTTTATGCAGGAACACCTGAAAAATTTTGATTAGTGCCAATATAAAAATTGATATGGAAATGAAAGAAATAAATTTCCACAGGACAAGAAATCAGAACATGTAAAGTGCAGAAAGACCTCAATAATTATTTTAAGCAGTACCAGAAAAATCCATCTTGATAAAGCCAAATCTATGCTCTCTGGCATCCCAGCTCTTCATTCTTCCTTCATTCAACAAAGTACAAAATTCAGTGCATACATTATAGTTATAGGTAATAAAATACTAAACAAAGATCCCTATATTATTATTATTGCAAATTCTGTCCAATCTACAGGAGTAAAACATAACCCACATTTGGTGTTTCAAAAGACAAACTGACAAAACGTGTTCTCTCTGATTTTTTGGCACAGTATTGTGCAGACAAAACGCTTTGGTCCTTGACACCCAAACTCCCAAAGTGCAGAGGGTGGTGTGCAGTGAAGGCTGTCCACAGGATTGCCATGTCCATCTGTCCAGCTGATTTCTGAGCCCAGCCTCCTGCTACCAGCGCCCGCTGACGCTGGCAATGTCCGAGTGATACTGGCGCGGCAGTCTCCCACTGGCTCCACCTTCCAGGAACGAGGCACGGATGTTTGACGGGTCAAAGAGCTTTCTTCGGTTTTTGTTCAGCTCTGGAGGGGTCAAGCACACCCACAGAAATCTCCCATCAGAAATTCATTCTAATGTTTTGATCTAAACTGAACACAAAACTTCAAATAATGTGTTCTAGACAGGCACGGTATGCACTGAAAATATCTGTGAAGTAACTCCTTCAATTAACAAATAGTTCATAAGAGCATCAGGTTAGGAGTCTGAGGCTCCTTGGGATGCAGGCATCTACTTGGGACAATTCTTATTTGGCACTGATACTGTGTGAAGTAGATAATTTTTTGCAATATTGATTTAGATCAAATTGACATAACTGAAACTTTTAAAAGTTTCTGTTATAATACTCAAAGGCTGCAATCTTCCTGGAGGCACAACCATGCAGTGTAGACCAAGACTGACAGAAAAGCTTGTAACCAACTTGAACATTTCTCAATGCACAATTCTTTATTTTAAACATAAAACTGAAGCAGTATTTTAACAAGGACTTTCAGAAAAAAACAGATGCTCACCTCTCATTTAAATGTTCACCCTAATCTCATATTAGTAATAGATCATGTAAAATATTTTTCTTTTCCCCACTTTCCTGTTCTTGTAAACAAACTCTGTGCTAGATGCACATCATTGAGAGATAACATAGATTTTCAAGACTGCTACTGAACTAAGTACATTTACAAATAAAAAAAACCCACAAAACAAAAAGCCCCCCCAAAGTAGGCACTTCTTCCCAGTAGGATAACTGCTCTGCTGATCAATAAAATGGAGGACAAGGAACCAAAAGGTTGAAAATGCCAGTTGTGACTGGTATATTGTGCTGTTCAGACTCTGCAGTGCCTGTAATCCCAGAGATTGCTGGACCCACAATTTTGGGGCATAAAACTTCACAATCTGGTATGAGATGAACTTTCTACCAAGCTCCAGGTTTACTCCAGTACTATTATTGCAAGTGAGCTGCTATCAGGTAATGGGAAAGCTCTATAAAGCCTGGGTTTCAGCACGTCTGGTGAGGGTCAAGCTAGTATTACCTCTGTAGACTCTAGTCTTACTTTTCAGTCTTTCCAAGCCTTTCCTTTCTTGGCTATAAACACACAATTTAAGTGAGAAGAATACAAACAAAGCTTGAAATCAATAAATGGTATTGTGTTTTTTACCTGAGATTGCAAGCAGCATTTTTCTTCTGGCACCAAAAGTGGTAATTCCCAACTCTTTCAAATCTTGATCAGTTAGAGTGAGGAATGTCTGCAGATCAATCTAGAGTAAAAAAGAAATAGGAAAACTAGGCAAAACAAGTCTTTCCACAACAGTATTAAATGATAAATGTGGTTCAGAATAGCCTCATTTTTTTCCCCTGCTCCATTTTACAATTACTTTGGCAAACTATTCTTTGCATGTAAACAGCAATCATGGCTTTTCAATGGCTTCTTCACACAGTTGCTCAATTTGCTAAATTTCTGACAGATAAGGAGAAATTAAAAAGTAGTCAGTTCTGAAAAGCAGAGAAAATCAATTAGCCTTATTTATTTATGAGTCTTAGAGATTTTGAGTATTTATCACAACTGTTAGATGTATTTTCCAGCTCTGAAAAAACACCTCAAGAAAATCCTGTCACAGAGTGAGTTCTAAGTGGCTTTTGGTGAAGAGACAGCACAACTACTGCTGGAAAACATCCTACCAACAGAAAGGTGCCTCTGGAAGGAACACCAACCTCTTGCTGCTGGAACACATCTGTGTATTTGCCCAAACCAAGCTTGCTGAAGAGCTCAGGCAGATCAGATCCCTTAAACAAACTGTTGAGGTTGCAGCCATTGCTTCCTGTCAGCGAGGAAATGCAGTCCATGTAGTTACTGCTACTGAGATAGTGTTCAGCTGCAAGGGAACAAGTGCACTTTCAGACACATCACAGAAGAGCATAGTTTTCCACCACTATATTCAGCTAGATCATTAAATTTACAAAGCATTTAAATCTTTATTTTTCAGGAAAAAAAAGCCTCCCAGGTTCTGAGAGAATGAACAGCATAAAGGATTTTTTTTGTTAATCAAATTCCAGTGTTTGTTTTCTATGGATCTACTTTTGTCCAGCCAACTCATCGCTGTTCCTTTTATCCTTTACCCACACGTTTTATTCTCTGGGAAAGCTACAGCTGCCACAGAACATTTTCTTTCACTGCCAAAGTATTTGTGTTTCTGATTTCCTTCTAACACACATGTAAATACATTTCTAATCCTTAATTATTTTAATTAACCTAGAACTTCCATTTCTGTCCAGTTAGGTTGAAAACATCAATAGATTGATTTCAAATAAACCTCTCATCACTTTAGTTCTTCAAGTAGTTAGAACATGATGTGCAGCCATTCACAGCTCAACTAATGTGCTTTTTAAAACCATGAATACTTCCTCTAATTGGAGCTATCCTTTTTTACCATGTCCAAATTTCATGATCTGTGTACTTTGAATTTGGGATTTAAAGCTTCTCTGGGCAACCTGTGCCAGGGCCCCAGCACCTCACAGGGAAAATTTTTTCATAATATCTGACTTAAACCTACTATCTTTGTAGCCACTCCCCCACATCCTGTCACTACACGTTCTTGTAAATTTTATCTCCATGAGGAGAATCATGCTTTAAAATCCAGTTTCAGCACAGACTATGACTTCACCAGTGAGCAAATAGCCCAATAAAGCCCTGGCTGCTGTTGCATTGGCAACAGAGCCGAATAAGAGTAGTCTAGAAATACACCTTTTTACAGGTCTGCTTTCAGTACACCTTGAAAAACCCGCTTCATGACAGCAGAGTTCTCAGCAAGGATGTCTGGCATCTAACAAATATCCTTAAAAGTTTTTCTTTTGGACCATTATTTGTATTATCATGTTACACAAGCTTACACTTCTCAATTTGTAAAAAAAGTAATTACTTTACAAGGTGTCAGTAATTCAAATCCCTAGAGAAGTCAGGATACATTCCTACCAAAATAAATTTTGGTATCAATATGATTATTTTCTTTTAATCAGATACTAAGAGTTCATGAACCTGATTTGTTTTGTTTCCGTTTGGGGCTGCCAATTGAGGAGACAAAATCATGAGCAGTGGGTCCGAGCCCGTTGCGGTCTCTCCAGTTATCAGATTCACTGCCACTCCCCAGGTGCTCCCGACTGCTGGACCGGGACAGAGACATGGATGAACCCTGCAAATCAGAGAGAAAACATGGGCTGAAAACAGAGCCTTCATTGTGACTCAGATGTTTTCTTTGAAGCAGCTGACTTAAAAAGCTGCTTTTAATGCTCGCAAACGTTCTTTTGGCAGTTGATAAATAGTCAAGTAATTGCAAACCGGACACGAAAACAGCAGGTGTGCCTAAAACATATGCAGTTTACAGTTTTTAAGCAGGAGTTATTTAAAGACCGTGATTCAAAATAAATTGCTCTGTATTTCCAAGTTTGTTTCCAAAACATTCCATGGTATCAAATTCCCACACAAATTCTAGACAAAGCAGTCTATTGACTACATCCTTTCACAGGGAAGAGAACATAACAGAACATTTATCTGAAGATAAGTGGATCAAGTACACACTACTTAACAACAGTCTTGCTCATAATACTACAACAACAATTCTGCAATGCCTTGTGAATTTGTAATTGTTTTGTCTGGGGTCTTTTTAAACAGATTTTCATATACCTGTGAAATACTTATTTTCATATACCTGTGAAATTACTGACCACTGTGGGTCAGAACATAGCAATACAAGGCAGCAGTATTCCATGGGAACACATCCAAAAGAAATTGACCTTACATGAGCTAAAAACTGTGGAAATTAACAATTTAACTCTATAAACTTGTACCAAATTGCAGTAGAAAAACATCACTTAGGAGGCAACTTTTAACTCTATTTAGTACAACTGATACCCCTGAAGAAACACTGTATTCTTGGTTAGAATCACAGACCTAGAGATTTTAGACATTAAGGCCTGGGGGAAAACCCCATCCAAACTCAACTGACATAGAAAAGTATTGCAAAAAAATTGCACATTTTAGTTGCAGCTTTTTCTTTCCCCTAGGTACTACTGCATTATGTGTAGCCAAGCCTACTACATGTAGTTGAATGGCTCAGAAAGTTGATATGCCAAGTGGAGAACACCAAGGCCCATTTTTATCCTGGCTGAATATTTCTTTTAGATTAACAGACAGGTATATCCTAGAGAACTACAAAGTCCCCTTCTTCAAGAAACATACCATTTACATTTTATGTAAGCAGGACAGAAAAAGGTGTCTCTATGGAAGCTGGGAAGGATTACAGCTAGGAAGAACGCTAAAAAGCAACTTCAGCATGACTTTGAGAAGAAAGGAGCAAATTCCCTGAAAGATTCCCATGCTGGAACTCAGAAGAGAATTGCTGGACTCTGTCTGCCTTCTGCCTGGGAAAATTCTGAGCCCAGTGAATAGTGCAAGTAGAGATGGCTGTTCCAGTTCTGTCCACAGAAATCTTGTTCTGCTGTTCTCCTCCACCATGCATTGATACACATGATATAGTTTATCTGTCATATATACACTGTTCTCAGGTTACAAATTCCCTATCACTTGTTTGCAACTACTGAGATGTAAGTTGTTCAAAGCTGCTTTAAACAAATATATTTTAAAGAAGCAGATGTCTATGCTCTGTGACTTCTCTAGAAACAGATATAATTTTGTGTGCTGGGCTGAATGTATTCCATATGCCTTAATATTTATGTAAGAAATATTTTTCACCATAAAAAATATTTACAGCAGTTATCTGCAGGACTTTGTATCTACAGAAGTTAGACATTTCTCAAGAGAAACAACTGTATCATCCACTAGAAGTAAACTTCCATTACAATATCCTTTTATGTACCTCATATGTAGTTGTCATGGAAGGCTTGTACGACACGTGATTCGCTCTTCTTAGTTCCTTGATAGTTTCTGCAGGCATTGATTTAGAGAACCCCAAACCACTCCATGTGTTTGTTGGAGTTCTCACTTCTGTTACAACTGGCTTCTTTAACATAGCTGAAAATACAGAGGCAAATCAGTAAATCTCAGCCTTAGTAAAGGTATTGAGAGGATAATACTGAAGTTTGCTAACAGCCTGAGCCTAGCAAAGAGCAAACCCTAAGCACCTGCACTTGCTACACAGCTTGAATCCTCCCCCTCCTTAAAGCAACCTCCTCTGCCAGAAGATAGTTAAACCCCACAGGGCTGCACGGAAGCCAAAAGAATCATATCTGTTTCAAAGAGAGGAGCTTCTGTGTTTCTTTTGCTGAATGGGTAATTTGGTTTATAACAGGGTCAAAGATATGGTTAAGCCCCTTACCAATTCTACAACTTAATTTATCCCTGAAATAAGAGGCCATTTAGCTGGTATGACAAACACCTTAAGTTTAATTTGCATCCAAATACAGTGAAGTCTTACAGCAATGAGCTCTCTGAAAACCATATTGATCATTTGCACATGGATGTACTTGCACATCCCATTTGCAAGATGCTTATACTGTATTTTATACTATGTTGGTAGTAAAGAAATTTTTTGGAACATAAAGCTAATATACCAATGTTTCACTACCACTTGCAGACGTTATTAAAAATTGGATTACCAAACGGAAACTTCAGGAAATTATTTCATCCACGTGCTAACAAACTTTTAAGAAGTTCATCCACATACCTTTGGTTGCTAGTAGTTTCTTCTGTTCATAGTCAAATGCCTAAAAATTAAACAAGTAGAAGATAATTTAATTGCCATCCTAACTAAATGTCACTCCAGAACTCATCTCTGTGAAAACAAAGGTTTTCAAAGTGGCCAATAAATTTATCTAGGAGAAACCTGAAATACTGCACAATAATTTCACGGTAGCCCAGTTAGAACCTTAGTTTCTTAAAGTGTTCACTCAAACAGAGATAAAGATTTTAAATAACTATCTGATTTCCATATGAGTGAGGCTACAGTAGTATTTACAAACTAGTTAGGAAGAATTTTTTCTTAATTTTTTTTTAAAAATAAGGTATCTTTCAAGCATCATTCCTCTTTCTTAACTATCTGGTCTTAGCATTTAAAACATTCCTCAACAGTACAAAAAAGGTAATATATCTTTGCAAATCTAGGCACCAGTTATTTTCAATAATCTTTCAGGTTAGGTTCTCCTCCACACATTCATCTTGTGAACAGAAAAGAACTTAAGTTTTGAGAGAATTTTAAGAACTTCTGCTTGTACTCTATCTATGTCAGTGGAAGATGTGAAGTTTAAATATCTCTGATTAAACAAGCTACACTTTGCTGAATTACAAATTAGGAAATCTAAACACAAAAACTAAAAAAAAATGCTGTATTAGCCTTAAGTATTGCATTCTCTACTGAAAATAATTAGAGGAATAACTGATGAAAATGGCTGTAAAACACTAGCCTTCCTCCTGTTCCACTACTCTAATACTCTCCGGTTATGCCCACACTTCAACAGATCTATTGAGAAAATAACCCTGTTACTGCTTCCTGACAAACAGTCAAAAGGGTCTCCTCCCTCTCTGGGGAGATTTGCAGTAACAGGGCAATGGTTTATATTTGTAGGCAGCAATTAACCAAGCTGTCACTGCATATGAAAAGTTGTAACATGTATTTTGCAGCTATAATTCACTGCATATGAAAAGTTGTAACATGTATTTTGTAGCTATAACTCTCTCCAAGTGACAATGTAAGATTTCTAACAGGCAAATGATGCTTGTGGAGGCAAAAACAGCCACATAATTTTCTGTTCTTAAATTTTTCTTACACAACATAATCATAAGAGCTTTTCTGTTTTCAAGACTTTTCATTGACAACCCACTCCACAGAAAGAGACTGTGAATGCTTTTATTGAACTGGTAATGACAATCCAGCCTCCAGTGCCCAGTCACCTCTGTAACCTCACTCTGCAATTAGCAAGATTTACGCCTACTCGGCTCCATTCAGGCAGACCTACCTGCATATTTACAAAGGAGGGCTGCGGGGCCAGCCGTGCTCTCTCCGAGTTCTGCTGGGCGGCTGCGGCTCTCTCGGCCGCCCTCTCGCTGCCCGGAGCCTTCTTGTCGGCCACGGGGCTCTCCGGGGCGCCCAGCTCGGCCTCCGAGAGCAGCCTGTCGGCCGTGCTGCGGGGACAAAGCTCCGTTAGCTCGGCTCGGCCCGGGCTGCCCTGCACCGGCACACAGCGTGCAGTGCACAGCTTCACCCCGAGAACCCTGGCGGCCAAGTTCAAGACGTGTCTGCACACAAAGATCTCGGCGTTTTAAGCAATGTTTCACTTCTCCTGTACTTTTTTCCCTGTCACTGAAGGAAAGCAAGTGTTTCTCCTTCCTGTATTACCTAATAAGAGGTATAGCTTATAGATTCAGTTTTGAGGTGTCTGCTAGCTGGAATTTTTGCATACAATTCTACTCAGTGTGATTTCCTGTTTAGCCTCGCTCAGGCCAGCAGTTCTAACAGGTTCATAATTGTAAGATAAAAGGGATTGCATAATAGGGACTATTGAGACTTAAGAGAGCTGACATAAGTCCTACTTGCTTTCACAGCTTCAATAACTGCAGTCCTACATGTCTACATTACCCCTTGGTGCAACTTTTTTTTTCTTAAACTCAGCCACATTTTAGGCCTACTCAAGAACAGGATAAACTCTTACTTCAAAAAGTGATCATGTGTTAGAAGTTTACCCCCAAGGAAACTGTGAGTACTATGTCCTCAACAAAAAGAACAAGACACACAAAATCAAATTTGGTTACCAGAATTCCCTGGACCTTGAAACTGTGAAAGCAGAATTAATGAAATAAGTATCATAGCCACAACAGTGTAAATAGATGAGGCAAAAGAACACACATGTCTCAAAAGAGTGGTGATAAACAGTTCCCAAACAAACAGTGAGAACATGAGTACATCGGACAAAAACACTGCATTAAGAACAAAACCTGTGCTGCCAAGATGTACGATGACTCAAACAAGCTTTTCCCACTGCTGGGTCATTAAGGAGCCAACCCAACCAAAATCATCTCTGAGACAAGTGTTTGAGAACATGGTGCTATGCCCTGAACACAGCTTCCCTAAGAAGGAGGGTACGCACAAAAGGAAAAATCTGTCACAAATTATTTTCCAAGCAATCAATGAAGAAGTGCAAAAGTGTATACTTTAGAAACAGGCCATTAAAGTCCCTCTGACAAGGATCTTCATTCTTTTGTGAAAGAGAAAAGACTTTTTTTAAACCCAAAGACAACTAGGATGAACAAAAAGCATTCAACGTCTGCAGTTACTAGGCAAACATGGGACTATATCAACACCTAATGTGATGGAAAACGAAGCCCAAATTAAATCAGTTCTTGGAGTATCTTATGACTGAATCGCCCCTTCTGTGTACAAAAATGTGTGAAGTTATGTTGTGGAAGTTGCACTAATGTGTGTTTATACACTCAGCTTACTGTAAGTGGGAGTTTTTGGTGCCTTGCAGCAATTCCACCGTTTGTCTCTTGGCACAGGCCTGCTTGGAAGAGCTCATCATCTGCTTCAGGTCACTGGTGTTGGCTGAGTGGGACGGACTCCGAGGCATGCCCACCTCTACAAAAGCATCATTGCATCCTACAAGGCAAAGAAAAGGAGTTAAGCAACCACCCTACTGTGTTCTAGGGAGCTTTCTGAGGGAATGATAACTACAGGAGAAACCCTCCTCTTCCTCCTTACAGGACTGCATTCAGGGATAGCTATTAGGTCAAGATTAAGCAACCAAGATGTGCAAGTTCAAATGCACAAAAAAGGTGTCAGTGTTCACATATATAGTAGTCACATTAAGGATTTACTGTCTTCAAATATTTATTTTAAGTAATATTAATTAATAACAAACGTGAAGACTGGTAATTCAAAGTGACTAAGTATTCTGAAGAAATTTGATTTTATACCCAGTTTTAATAATAGACTTTTTGCCAGGTGCTCGGGTAACTTCTGCTGGAATAAGCGTTTCCCCCACCTCATGTTCAAATATCTTTAGAACATGCTTTTAGAAACACGTATCACCTTAATTTGGCAACATAACTTTTATTCAAATCAGCATTTCAAATGACCACAATCCTAAATAAGAGATGATCTCCTTGATCAGTACTGACAAGGGAAACAAGGCCTTTACACATATTTGCTCAAGTGGAAGTGGAGCTGGCCTTCCCCCTCCAAGAATGATGGGGACAGTTAGGTACTTTAGCTTCTAAATGGCAGCATAACTGAAATGCTATTGTAAAACATACAAAATTGTTTTCCAGTGTCATCTAGGTTAGATATACACTATTTTCTGCAAAAATCTTCTCAGTGAAATTATTTCCTTTTGTTAAAAATCAAAAATAAAACACCATTGAAACAAGCAGAGTTTAGTTAAGGTGCTGTAAAAAATACTAAAAACCTCATCTTCCCTCTGGTCCTAGGGAATAAGTAAAATGTTGCAAGCACATCTTTGTTGATTTAAGGTGTTTCTATCAACAGTACAGCTCAGGTTCTACTTACTTTCCTTGACAATGAATCTGGGGCATCCAGCAATATTTTCCTTAAACATGGTTGCAACACCAATTCAGAGAGAATATCACTACATTTTTGTATCATGAACTGTACAGTGACTGTACAAACACTACCAGACAAAGGAATACAATGTCAAAATCTCACCTTCTTCAGTATTTGCCTTGGCAGCTACTTGTTCTGAGGCACCATGAGCACTTTTCTGCCTTACTCCATCACTGTGGTTTGTGCTCAACACGTTTTCTCCCAGCGATGTGGCAGACAGTGCAGCGTACTTGATATTTGAGGCCTGAAAAGATTGTCACAAATCACTGAAGTGATTTTTATGCTTAAGAAAATATTGAAACAATTTCTCCTTTCTATCTGTGCAGGAGAATGAGAAATTCATTTGTGGTACAGCAGAAAAATGTTTCAATGTTCTATTCCTCAATCTAAGTCATATTTGAAAGCACTTCTCTGTATTTTTAAACTCAGAAGCTTTATAAATGTACTAATAGAGCTGGTTTTCTCTTCCAGCTTTTCTTAGTAGAGGTCTAGTACAAAGAAATGGGATTCTGCAGTAGAGTATCACTTACCTTTACGTGACCATTTAAAGAAGGTGAACCTTTTTTACTTTCTGATTGCATGCCATTAACGTGGACTTCAACAGGAGTCAGGCCTGGTGGTGGTGATGGAGTGTTTTGACCGTAATTAGGCACTCCAGACAGCAGAATACTAGTTAAGGTTGCTTGGGCAGTAGATGGTATCATTAGGTGTGGAATAGCAGAAAAACCTGTAACAAAACTTGGTTATGTTCTGATTAAGTGTCTCATTTAACTTCCTCAGGCATTACACTACTTTAAACCTTTCTGTAGCTATGATACGTTATTAAAAAGTTTCCATTAGAATTGCATGCCAAAACCATAATGCTTTATCTGGGTAGGTTAACTTCGTTTTCTACATAAAACAGATGAAAACACTGCCTGTGATAGCACATCATATATTGTTATAACCTTAAATTTGCGTATTTATTCATCCGTGCTAAGGTAAGTGTAGGAATTAAAGTTCCAAAGAATTAATTAATCTCGACTTGTCAGCTGCAATTCTAATGACTTGGTGTTGCACAGCTCATTTAATTCACGTTAAACTTCTACTGACCTGTGGTGTTTGTGTTAGCAAGAGATGTTGCCCACAGTGTGGGACTGGGCGTGCCTGAACTTGGACTCTGCAAAGGGCTCACAGAGCTATTGAGGGCATTCAACAGAGAGTTTGGAGCAGTTGAGGTGTTGACTGACAGGGCTGTTGGACCTAAAAGGCCTGCAAAAAATTATACAAGTGAATATTTAGTTTAGACTTACAGGAAAACATTTTTCACAACAGTACCAGTTGAAAAGAAACAAACAATCCCCCTGCTCATTTGAACCAGCCTGTACTTCACAAACAAATTTTAATATTAAACCTGCTATTTTTTTGGTGCACATTAAGAGCACATTAAGAATTCTTGTTCTTAAGCTGGGCATCATATATCCAAGAAGAATTGGAGCATCTTTTATATCCTTCTACTGGACCATAACTCTTGTCATAAGAGTCTGCACTGGTTGCTTCTCAGCCCTGGCATCCCTTTGTATCCCCTCTTTTGCCTCTCATGGGGTTCATTTCAAAGCAGCATCACAGAGACAAGAAAGTGACTGTACTGCACCACCTCACTTTGATTTCACACAGTAACGTTTTTCTCAGAAGCTCCTGTGAATCAACCACTACGTGCACACTGACAACTATTCAATTTCTTTTTGCACCTTTAATAAAGGCTGCAAATCATCCCCCAAATGCATTGATCATTCCCAAAATATTCCCCCAAAGCAGCTCTTTGTGTAAAAGCATTCACAAAGCAGCTCAGCACTAGACACTGAAAGGGTAAAAACCCCCAACCCCCAAAGTGCACCATGACAAGACCAGTCACAGAAGCATTAGAAAGCACAGTCAAGTGGCACAAACTCTTTCTCCTGTGTGACCCCCAGGGAAGTACGTGAGATGGAACTACACAGCACTCCTGCATGGCAGGTCACAAGGAACAATGCTGGTTACATGAGAACTCAGTTTCTAGGACCTGTGTCAAGATTTGTCACCAGATACCAGATCCTTCTGGGACTACTTGGTTTTTCTATCTATACAATTTCTGATACAAAGGTATTTTCAGAGCTTGAAAATAAAATAGTAATTTCAATCTGGACTATGAGCTGCTTCGATAAAATTAAGGAGTTTACTCAGTTTTATCCTGAATTTCCAGCTGGTGAGGTCTAAACTAGAAGCACATGGATCCCTCAGTTACAGTGAGATACTGACCTGAAATGTGGTGTTTGCTATGTTACCTTTGCCAGTACTGTTGCCAGGCCTAAGTACCCACCCAAATTGAGGACAGCCTGAGACCTCACACAGCTGAAGCTGTAACACCCATGCCCCACCTCACCTGTGTTTCCCTCCCTTTCAGCTGAGTGGTTTGCTCTTTTCCAGAGATTTTTCAACAGGGATGAGTCCCATGCCTGATTACAAAAGCCTTGGAGAAGTTTTATAACAACAAGCCCTCAAGAGGGCAGAGGCTGTTGCAATTCTCCAATGCTTCAACACGATTCCTTACGCAAAACACACATCTCGTCCTTTTTTCTAGTATAAGTGAATTCAGTTTAAAACAAAACTGTATTAAAGGAAATATAAATACAATGAATGCATACCAAGCCCAGTGAGTCCTAGCCCTGCTGAGGACAAAATATCCAAACCAGGACAAGACAGACCAACGGGGCATGAGACAGTAGAGGGATTTGACACTATGGTGACTCCGCTGCTTTCAAGTCCCAGGAGACATTTCCGTGCCTCGTACATATTTAAGGCATTTCGTTCAACACTTTTTACAATCACAGACTGCAGGGGAAGAAAACAACAACAAAAAAGGAAAACCAGTAAGTAACACTTCTCCATAACCCAGATCCTCAACACAGATAATTCTTCTTCATACCCCTGCATGGCTAACACAGCAGTGTGAGACAGCATGAGCTAACATCCATCAGCAACTATTTAAATTCAGGGGTCTGAAGCTCAGGAGAGTTAAGACCAGGGATTTCATAAGGATTTATAACGAGAATGAGGGAAGACCTCTCTAAGAAAATTAATTACTATAGTACCTTGGTGCTGCTTGGCAGACCAAATGTTAAAGACCTCAAGAGCTAGATAACTGAATTAATAATTAATATCTTATCTTCTCTTTTACCTGAGCTTTATACCTTGAAGTGGACAAAACCCCAGTTGTTCATATTAAATTTACCTATGAAATTCATAGCTGTCTGAGAACAAGGTAGTAAGTTTCTGGAAAATTAAATTACAAAATCCCATTGCTTCTTGTGCATCTTCTACAGGACATTTCTTTGTATTGATTTTACATATCGCTACTCAGGGAAGCTCACATACTGACACAAGGGAATGGTCACGTAAAATTTGAAAACTTTTGGCTGCTTTGGCATTTTATATAACAGTTTACTGCAAGAGTCCCCTATACATACTGGAGTAAGTATTTTACAATAAACACCTCCCAATGCCTTTATCAATGTGTTCTATAGGAAAGCTAATTTCCTTATTATTAAGCATTTAATGAAAGTTAAATCACTCTAAAGTAGAGCTGCTGGACAGTTTAAACTGATATTTCAAGCAGAAAATACATATGGCTTTCACAAGTTTATGATCCATTAAACTGGAGGGGAAGAGCACACAACTAATCAGCACTAAAACTTTGTCATGACAGACAAAAAGGAAAATATTAGCTTTGCACAAACCTTGCTTGGTTGTTTTGGCTTAGGCTTAATGCTTATGAAGACATCTAACTGCTCCATTAGCTGTGTTATAAACTGTGGTTCTACTTCAATTTCTTCCTTCATATCAAACATGAGCACGAGGGGAAGGCAACCCTGAAAAGAAAGGCACAAAAAATTCCTACCACTTGTAACTGGCCATTTTCCCATAAAAATAGTCACAATAAACTGAACTGTAGGCATTGTAACATTTACATACTATGATGTATAGAAATTTCTCTAAGTTCAGACAAAAAAGCAAGGCTGAAATTTTAGGGAAAGCCATTTCCTTGTATGCAAGAATACAGGTTTATCTTCCTGTCCCAGGACTCTGAACAAAGCATTTGGCAGCACAAGGGTGAAATGATTAACTAAATATTTGACATTTCAGTCAGCACAGTCTTGTCAGGAAATGATGGCAGGACACCCATACTGAGAGTCTCCTGTTAAACTGTCTGAAATAAGGAAAAACGCTTGTAAAAAAATCTCTAATTCACCACTGCCTAAGTCTTAACTTTTACCTTTCTCTTCCCCATTCCAGACCAGCAATGTAAATATTTTCTAGTGATATGGATAACATCAGTAACATACTTGAAATACTAAAGCTTTAGAGTAAACCCCCCCAAGACTGAATGGTTTAGTCCTCACACATTTTGTCCCTCCATATTCACATATATAAAACATGTACATTAGTACTAAAATAATGGCTAGAGGGTCCTGTGAAGTTTAAGGACCAATATACCAAAAATCTCTACAAATAATGATATTCACCACCAGAGCTATTTTTAGAAAAGGCCTTATAGAACTGTGGCTGGGGTACTATAATGAATGCAATACATCAAAATGAGTAAATATTTCCTATGGTTTCCCAATTTCATTGAAAACTTGCCTGCATGGGAACTAAGAAATTCCTGACATTTTTCCTCAAAAGAAACCTATTTACCTGACAAACCTAGAAAAGGCAGGTTGGCAAAATAAAACACAACCTGTCACCCAACACCCACAGAGTATTTCAGAAATCTGCCTCTACTCAGAGGCATATTGTAAATTTAAATGACATTGCATTTATATTACCAAGGTTATTTTTCAAGTCACGTTACCAGAGACTACAAATATTTTCAATAACGACAAACACTGACAAAAAACCCTGACAAAAATTGAATCAGCTGTTTGCAGTGTGAATAGCAACCCTTCCTCTCTAAGGCTAATTTACACGTGGCTTGTAAATACATGCAGAGCAAGCCTATTTTCTATGATCTGGCAATTTCTTCACTCAAGCTTCACTGAAAGTATTTACCATGAGATATTGCCTGGCAAGGCAGACAGACTCAATTGTGCCCTGGAGGTAGACAGTGGATTTCTTCTGTGGGTTACTAGGGTCAGGGAAGTGGATCTGAGCACCAGTCCTCTGCATGATATGTTTGATGTTGCTGCCGTTTCGACCCATCATAAAGAGATGATGCTGCGCTGCGATGTCCAGCTGTGTGCTCACGGGGATTGCAGAGGCCAGGCTCCCAGCCAGGTGTTCCAAGAGCATGGCTGTTCCTTCCTGGGGGGAAATGGGGCAAAACAGTGAAACAGTGCTCACAGGCACACAAAAGGAGGTCTCACACTGGTTCCTTTCTTGCCATGCACTCCTCAGGCAAGATAAAAAAACACCGTTGGGTTCAAAAGCACGATGGATTCGTTAAAGGTAACAAATGCACTAACTCTACTCCCATGTTATGACCAAATGTAGCATTTAATTGCCACTCTGTAACAGGCAGAATGACAGTGCCACATGGTTTGGTCCCAACAGTCCTTTTGTGGCCACAAAAGCAGTCAGAAAGCCAGCACAGATTTATCTGGGTAGATACACTTGCAAAATTTGCCTCTTGGTATTGGGCTCAGATGCTCTTACTGCCTTGAGATAAACCCATCTGGGACTGTATCAATCTCTCATGCTGCCAGTTCCTAACAAGAACACTTTTTTACCTTATTAAGATGAACGAGCTCCTGCCAGCTCCTTGCCTTGGCTGCCAAATTCACATCTACAAGTGCTGGATTCACAAGACCAGTTTTATTAACTGACTGGGCAACTTTCAAGGGTATATATTTGTGTGGATGTTGAGAAGAGCTCAGCATGAACTATTTGAGATGGGAGGTGTATTTTGTGGTTTTTGCTTGCATGGTTTTTGAATTAAAAGATGGGTAAGACCAGCATGTACTCCAGAATTGCCAAAAACCTGAACAAGTGTGCAGAAGGTGAGCACTGGATTAAAACCTTACCACCAACGATGCTAAATCCTAAACTCAAAACTATTTTCTACGCATTTTTACACTTCACCTGTACAAGTTAAGTATAGGAAAAAAATCTAACCCTCAGGGTTTGCAAGTGATTATACAATAACATACTGATGAGGCAATATATTCCATCTGAGACACAGAAATTATAAATATATGACATTCAGAAATCTGCTTAAGAGCAGAGATTACCTTCACAGCACTAGTGTTGTTTTGTGACCCTCTGACAATGACTGTAGCACCATACATTCGAGAGCGTTGTTTGAAGGAAACTGAAATGTTATAGGTCTGACACACGTGCTGAATGGTCGGAGAATTAGGATCTGGGATGGGTTGGAGAATTCCAGCAATAGGCAATTCAAACATGAGTACCAATGGAAGCAACTCCTACAACAATAATAAAGAGCAGATACTGAAAACCAGACTCATACCCAAACTACAGCACTTCTATTCCTCAGTCATAAAAGGTACTGACCAGTGATGATTTAACTGACAAAACACATCCTCTGCCCAGAGTTCATGGATAAAAACATTTTGTCACTTGGAAAAAGGCACCTCTTTTTCTAGGGATACTAGAGTAGGGTATTTTTGCAGAGTTTTTTTGTTTTTGAATTTTGCTTGGTTGATTTTTTTTCTCCAAAATAGCAGGAGCATTTGGAATAAGGTTGTGTGACGTGTCTGGTTAAAAACTTGCAGCAAGCTTTTGATAACTTATTTGATTTTTCATTATCCATGCCAAAATACACATAAGGGTTGAAACTAAAAGGAAAAGATAGAAAATAGCTACAAGTGGAGAATGACACTGAATTATTTACACAAATTACACATGAAAATGGCTAAAATGTGAGAAGCAGAAATTGCCTTCCCCAAGTCATAGACTCACATAGGATGCCTGAGCTTCCACAGGCCATCTGTGGTGGGTAAGTTAAGATGTAATTTTTATACAGTATGGAATTAATTTACATCTTGCTGAGAGCGTAGACTTCGTGTTCAAGACCCACTTTGGGCCAGTTAAAAATTCGGCCAGAACATGAATCACTGTTACAATACCCTTGGCATGTTTCTCATATAAATACTCACATTTGTTCCTACATTTCTGCTGTCACCAGACAGAGGCACACAACCCCAGAGTTCTCAAAACTATGCATTTTTTCCCTGACAGGTGTTTTCAAGGGGACTCTACACTGAGCTAGAGCATTACCCGAATTCTGACTCTTGCAGACTCCACTCCAGCTGGCTGTCCTGCAATAGACACCTGCAAGAGCAAGAATATGAAAAGCATTGGATCATATCTTCAAGTGGGGCAAGGAAAAGTTACCTAGATGGCTGTGCTCTCCTTAAAAAAAAACTAAGAAAAGAATCAACACATTTCACACCTGCTGACATCCTAATTGGTTTCTAAACACTGGCTGAGAATTATAGCCAATATTAAAAAAATGTTACAGCATCTTAGGTTATACATATATATAAGCAACCAGAAAAAAGGATACCTCAAAAAATACAGTGGTGTAGGCCAAATAATGAAATTACTACTGTATACATGTGCTCAGTGTTAATATTCAGACACCAGCAGATTTTCTTGAATGCTTTGAAATGACTGCATTTTGCTCAGCAGCCATTAGGATGCACAAGTGAGAATTCTAAGTGCAAAGATGAGAGACTTGAAAGTAAGCATTCCACCAATAGTAGTACTAGGAAAGATGTACAATTCAGGCTTGATGACTTATTCTAATGAAGCTGAACTCTTACATTAGGACGTTAGTTTCTGCTGCCTATTTACTAAGTTTAGTTTTCAACTAAGTTACACCATAAGCGAAAAGCACCAAAAAATCAATCAATATACTGAATAAGTCATTGTGTTGAACAGGAAAAAAAAATTACAAAAGCAGATTTTTTCATACCACTTCTCTACCATTCACACGAAGTTGCTGATTTCTGTATGCGCAAAGTAATTTTAGCTTAAAAAAATTAAAATGATTCATGAGCCATCACAAATTGTTTCCATCTGTTTTTAAAGATTTGCTCACTTAGGAAACCCTGCACTTTCTACACAGTGTAAACACCAAAAATCTATTTCCCTGAACATGAACACACCATCCCCAAAAACCCATATTGATGAGAGAAGTTTAGAAATGTTTTCTACTCCCAGGAATTACAATGTAAATGAGCTCAGGATTAAACAACACTTACTTGGTTGCTCTTCTCTGCTTGATTGTTCCTATTTGAATCTGGAAAATGGATATGGCATCCTGTTTCCTCCATCACTTTTTTAATATTATTGCCACCTTTACCTATCACATGAGAATGTTCAGTATGTGAAACATCCATCTTCAAGGTTACCCGATTGCTCTGGAAATCAAGCACCCACAGTTAAATTTGGTCATAGCAGAACCTGAGTATTTAAGTTTTTAAGAGTAAATGTAACCTCAAGAATGACATCAAAGTTGTAATTCCAAAGTATCTTTGCTATTACTTAACTTTTATTCAAGGATGATGTTTTTAATAGGGAACATTGGTTGGATGTTAATTTGGTCTTGTTTTCTTTCTAGTGAGGAAATAATGTGGAGATAAATACTCCAAAAGATGCATCTTCAAAAAACGACTAAGGCTTTTTAAAATACCCCTGAATTTTCATCAACTGTGACTTAAGCGTCCTTTTGCAATTTATTCTAATTTCTTTTAATTCTGTGTTCTTTCAATTGAAGTCACGTATCCCTGTTTGATCTGAAAGGATCACATTATGAAGACTTTGCAAATCAAAGCCACGGGACCAAATAACAGTGTTTTTTCTCCCTTAAACAATACTTTTTTGGTATATGAATTTTTAAAATGCACAAACACTGCCTACAGCTATTCTTAAAAGCTCTATTGTTAACAGCTCATAATAATGTTGTTAATAGTTGTTCAAAAAGTGGTGCTTATCACTCGAATGCTCCTTTTGGCAATCTGCTCAGAGAACCAGGAGGGTGCCATGCAACTACACAGGAGCCCTACACACTGCCCCAAAAGAGCTGCTGCTGAATGAAAATAACATCTGATGGACAGAAGAGAACTCTGGCCAAAATCTACATATTTTAGAAATTCTGGTCCTGATGTTTCAGAGCGTAAGAACAGAGGAACAGTTAATACATAATCTAGCATAAACACTTCTAAAATCAAGTTTCAAACAGAAACAAAATGTCAGCTTCTCTGAAGTGGTTGCATAATCTATTGCTTGCAGTGAAGCTGCATTTCAGATTTTGAAGTATAACCCAAATTCAATGAACAAATCAGTTATGCTTTTAGCCATACGGCTGGAAATACTATTTCTATATAATTCAGATCTGGAAAAGCTGTTTCAAGCAAGTATTTTGCTTGCAAAATGTTTAAATATGTGGGTATACACCAATAGCAACATCTGCAAGGCATTTATTGGAGACTTTGCTTTAGAGCGTCCATAAATACCTTCTCTTGAAATGTGCCCATTAAAGAGATCAATATCACCACAAAATTAGGGGCTAAGGTGTCATTCTAAGAAAGTTTTCTTACTTTTGTGTCCAATACAGACATGATTTTCTCTTTTGCTTCTTTAACGTTTTCTTTTTTTCCAGAAACTTTAATATGGGGATCTATAAAAGAAATAAACATGTAAGAAAAACATAGTAAAATACCTATAAAAAATTTCCTCACCGCTCAAATAAATTTGAGCCCATTATTTATAATCCACCGATAAACTGTACCACCAGCCGTTGGGATTCAGCTGAACACCAAAATGTCTTATTCCATCCCTTCAGCCCCACAATTAGGATTACCAGATCAATTTATTAAACATGAGAACAGACTTAAAATAAACAGAAATCAAATTCCAAATGTATATCACAGTATCATAAACACTGCCTGCAATGCAATTACATAGCTAAGCCACCACGTCTTCTCAAACCAAAAGTAACAGCAGACAACCCAAAGCTTTTTGGCAGACCACAAAACTCAAACCCTCCCTCATCATCACTGTTATATGTATTTAGTCTCTACAAATTGTCCTTTGCAGTTTTAACCTGGCACTAAAGGCATCCCTACAAAGTTTTCTGATTGCAGTTATCAAATAAAATTTAAATGACACTTTATTAAAACAAATTGCTGAAGTTCAAGTACACAAGTTAGCAGGAACACCAGCTGACTGTGGGGTTTGCCCAGTGAGATTTAAAATATTATTTCTATAGCCCACTTGGTTTGCATGATAATTTTCAGACCACTGCCCTTAAAGAGCACAAGGTGTTGGCCTGACTACCACTTCTGCATCCCATAATACACACCTGGTCAGAGGGTACAGACCCAACCTTGGAACTAAATGAAGTTACCAATTACTCCAAGTGTGAAAATTCCACATCAGCCAGTTTAGCAGCACCATCTGGTGTCCAGGAGCACAAAGTGCCACAGTGCAAAATGACCGTCAAAACATTAAATGGAAGTTCAGTTACAACAAACAAATGTCCAACTGCCACCCACATTTCTAATTGTTGGAAACAAGGGTATGATACTGCAAGTGATGCCTCCTTCCCCTGTTCTTGAGTCCTCTGCCCTTTTGCAGTGCCTTTTTCTCCTGTGATACAGTGGACTGTTCTTAAAAAAAAAATTCTCATCCCTCTTCTGACTCTTGAATTAATGTAATTCATTATGGTAGACAAATACATATATCTCAGGGAATATAAAAATAAATATATTCTCAATGGCAGGAGAAAACAGCTGTAACACAACAGATCTGCCTTTCCCATCATCTCAATGATTGAAATCACTTCCCTACTAAAGAAATGTGAAATAATACAACTTAAGGCTGTAAACCTGTTCTATTCAATTGAAAATTGAAACTCTTCAAGTCGTGCCTGGATACTCTTTTCATTCCAACAGTAAAAATAAGCCTCTAGTCTTTACCACTGAAGTTCTGAGCACATTCAGCTGGGGATACAGAAACTCTGAAGGAACACAGGGTTCACTGCCAAGTTTCATGGAAGTCAAGAAAAATGCTGCATTTTGAGTTCTGAGAAACATTTTATTTTTTAAGATGGAAAAAACATAGTCACAAAAACATGGTACGCACACAGAACCTACAGAAGCTTCAAAAATCTGCTGCTTCAGCCTTTCACAATGGAGCAAAGTCAAACAAAACCCCAACAAAACAGTCTTAAGGGCAAATTTTCTTTTTTAAGTTGACAGGAAGCCATGTGGTACTAATGCATTTAAGCTGTGAATGATATTTGAAGTGGATGTTGCAGTCAGAAATTCCCAGAAGCAGATTCTAGCACACTGTGTGTGCTCCAAGTGCTCTTTAGATGCAACCAGGAAAAACACAAGCCCAGGCCATCAGCACCACTGTGGAGTTGATTTTCATGTATTTGCAAACATTATATTTAAATACACATTTGATTATATGTAGGAAAATGACCTGAAATCAAGCCTGGCATCCTATTAGTACCAAAGGAGATTACTATCATCCCATAATATTTGCTTACTCATGAGTGAAAATACAGTTTAGAATACCTATTTTTTCCATTTCTCATCTCAGTTGGACACCTTTTTTCCTTTGATACTGACAGCTTGAGCCAAACATCCTGTATTTCTACACTTGTTTGTTTTTTTTAAGATGAAAAAAGCTCAATGGCACACTTTGAAAACAAAACCAAAGAAGAACCCACAAAGCAAAAAAGAATCCACTGAGGCCAGTGACAATTCTAAAATATGCTACCAAATCTTTCAAAATTGGTCAGTAAGTACCCTCTCCTTACTTGACTTCTTGTCAAAGACACAGTGGTTGGAAATAGATATGAAGCAGATCAGTTTAACTCAAAGAAATTCATTCTTTGAAAGTTGTTCACTCTTTCCTTCAGTGAAACGCTATTTAAACACAACATCCTCATCAAATCTTGCCTGAAAAGAGTTACTTGTAACTAAAAGATTTTGAAGTGTTTCAATTGGCCTTGAATGACCTGAAAGCACATTGAACTACGTATGATCTGCAGGAAAACTCACGGGTACCCAAATAACAACCAACAGATCATTCTAGGACTCAATTAAGAATTTAGAGAGACAATTAGATCATAATAACCTGATTTTCTGTGTATTACAGAAACAAAAGTCTTAATATAGCTGTGGAATCAAATAGTTTGTTTGCTTTGCAGATGATTCCCCGGATTAACAGTTACATTTAATTGAGAAAAAAAATCCTACCTTGTCTTAGGCACTAAGACAAAAATCTTGCTTGGATAAAGCTCTACCTTTAGTATTTGAAATACCTACAGGTGTGATGTCAGCAATGCACTGTCAAAGCCCCCAGCAATACCCCTGGCACTCTCAGAAGTGTGAAGAGGATTGTCAGGCACAGATTTGTAACCAGTGTGATGTGTGTCTGGTCCTGGCAGTCAGACAAGCACAAACCAGCACTCCAGTTGTTATTTCCACGGATCCACACGGCCACAGCACCAGCACACAGCCCTGGCTGGCAGGAAACCATCACCCCAGCCAACACACTCCCCTGGCTGGGGCCACAACAATGCCACTTCTGTCCAGGTGATGCTATGTCACTCCTCATCCCTAAGGAATGTAGGGTTTGATACCTGTTTTTACTGGGGAAAAGAATCACCTTTTTTTTTTTTAAGCTCCTCAGTATAACTGGGAGTATATTCCATACAAAACTAGAGAGAGAGCAAAGAGCAGGTGCTTACCATAAATAAAGATGTGAGACACCAAAGCTTTGCAAACTATTTGCAAACAGAGAACAAAGGCTTCAGAAGAGGTCTGGGTACTAGCAACACATCAAGCCTTAACACTTTAAATAAAGTGTAGCATCAGACCCTGGAAAAGGTTTTCACTCAAAAAAACCCCATGATTAGTGTCCTGCAAACTATTAAAAATGCCATTCTATCGTAATCCATCTTTTCCATCAATTTTGAAGGGCAGTATATTTTTCTTTAGAAATGGAAAAGAAAAAAATAATTTTAATAGGCCTTCCCCACCTCTCAAGAATGGAGGAATATTTACATAGAATAGAAAGCTGAAGTTACACAACAGACACTGCTGGAATTTTTTCTCAACAGCCTTCATTATGCCAGACTCCTGCCTTCAAGTGGTCTTTTATTGCTCCTATCCTCAAATTCCTCACTCCACACTTTGGCAGAGTTTCACCTCCCCACTCTTTGTCCACAGCTATACCAGCAAGCCTCCAGCTTTTATTGCTACTATTGTGTGTGACAATTCAGTAAAAGAAACAAAATTCCTCCGAGCAAAAGTATGTTTGTGCCAGTGCAAATGCATCTACACCAACTTCTGCCAGGCAAGAAATATTTCAAATAATGAAGCCATTTAACTGTGTAGGCCTCTCCTGAAATTCAAGTGTTACATTTAATGTCTGGGGCAGCTCTTCAGATCACAGCTATGCATCCAGCTTGTTTACAGGATGAACAGCCTTAAGTTAAGTAACACAAATACCAAAATACCACTACTCTAAAAATAGCCAGACAACTGGGCAACACCAGGGCAGATGACAGTCATTCTTAACGAGTGGCAGATTAAGATCTGAATAGCCCAAGAGTATTACAGAACTTGAGACATTCAAATAAAGACAAAAGAGATCCAGCATTTCTAAGGGACGAGTTATGAGAGTGTCTGTCCCAAAGCCATGGGAGAAGTTAAAAAGAAAAAAAACGCCAACAAATTAACATGTAGAAGTTGGTATGTTCTCATCTGAAAGGGCAAATACATTGATCACTCTACAACAAGATGAAAAAATAGAGACCTATAAAAAAAGTGAAATAAGCAAAAAGGTCAAGTAAGGCTTCCTATTAATATGGAAAAAAGGATAATAAAATTGAAACAATTCATTTAATGCTCATAAATAAACTAGGAAATACTGTGTACACAGTTTTAGGAGTGGATATTCCCTCACCAAAGTAGAAGACTAGTGATAGCCAAGAGAGACTTGAAGTAGGCTCAAACTATTGCCATGGAAAAGCAACATTAAGGCTAAAAACATGGAGCAAATGCTCAGGAGTAAGGGCACATGCAAAGGAGCTCAATTGAATAATAAAGTAAATTCATCACTTGGGCACTTGGTGCTGTTGGCTTACCAGTTTAAAAGAATTCTTATCCTCTCTCCAACACAACTCAGGGCAATCACTTCTCCCAGTTTCTAAACCACAGAAGGAAAAAACTACTCGTGTATTAAGGCAGAAAGCAATGAGCCATTGCCTACTGCAGACTCCTGAGTATTCTCAGAGGTATCACTCAAAAACAACATGCCTTTTTTACATTTGAGGCTTGTCTTTTTTGTTTTTTATCTGAAATTAGACTGCAGCATCATTTTCTCTGAACGAGATTTCACCCAGCTAACTTGGGCATGATCAAAAGCCTACCCAGAGCATCATAAAACTCCACATGGGCTGCAAGCAATTAATAGTGTCTTCAGAGGAGACATACCCTGAGGCTCTGGGCATTCTGGGGGATCTGTTTGTTGTGGACAAACAACTGATTATGAAATGTCCCTGGGAGGAGCTAGAGCCACTGCCTATACGTGTGAACACATTTGAAACACTCTTCGTCCTCCAAAACCTTTTCACTCTTAATTTTCCCCATTACTGGCAACTAACTCCAAACCATCTTTAGATGTATTTCTGTTCGATCCAGGACATGAGAAGGAAGCTGAGAAAAAGCCCACACTTGTTGCACTGCTCCTGCACACTGTTTCCTCCAGGGAAGGCAGTTTACATGCAGCCCTTCACTCCTGTTACAGTTTGGGGGTTGCCATGCTGCCACCTGAGGAGCATTATCTACCAACCCTGCTTTCCACCCCTGCCCTGTAACAACTGCCTGAGGAGCAGCCAGCAATCCCCTCCTCACTTCTCTCCATCATGTATAGTAATACACTTTATACACATACACAGGCAGACAGATATTCACAAAGCAGAGACTGAGTAACACACCGACCTCACACACACAGACCTGAAGAAATGCACGGCAGCACATGGTAGAGCAGAGAAAAGAATCTTGTTTCTCAAAGATTTCAGTGTAGCTCAAACAAAAATGTCAAGATCTGCAGCAGGCTACTTAAAATGGCTCTTAGAGTGAAATATCTAATTTGATGTAGCCTCACAAATTAAAAGAAATGAGATGCACTTGTACATGAATCATAGCTGAATCCCACATTTGGATCTCTTAGCAGCTTGGAAACATCCCAGCAGAACACTGAAAATTCATGTTCAGAATGCCCAGAATTAAGTGAGAAACCACTTAGCCAGAAACATCAGATAAGCTTTAAAAAATAGATTACCTGTACAACATTACGTTTGGAGAAATAAACTACTGATGACTGGATTTCGGACCACTGACAGAGGAAATGAAGTTGAAAAGACTTCTCTTAAAGCATAAGCAAAGAGGGAAGACAAGGAAGAGGTAACAGATCATATGGCAATTTAAACAGAAAAGTGACCAGATTTCAAGGGAGAAGGGGAAGGCCAAGGTGGAGAAGAAAACCTGAAAAGAAGAAATGAGAATGAATTAATTGTAATCACCAAGACACTCCATTTCAGTTACACAACTTCAGTTACCACCATGATTAAATTCCTTATTTAACTTCTGAAAAGAACCAGCAGGGACATTTTGCAAATACAGTGAGCCACAGAAAGACACACCATGCAGCCCTTCTGCTGCCTCCTGGGCAGTTGCTCCTCAGCCTTTAGCACAAGCAGCCACCCAAAGCAGGGCAGTCTCTCAGCAGGACACTTAAGTCTGTTATGGCTTATTTTTTTCAGCACAGACCCAACAAATTCACAGTTCATGACTTAAATGTCTGTTGCCATTGTATCTCAAAGCACAAACACAGAATCACAATGAAAGAAAATAAATAGAGAGAAGAAAATAGTTATAGTAGTGTAAGATCAGCTTAATAGAGGACCTAGAAAACAGCCATGACATTCCTATCAGAAATAACACCACTATCTTCACTGCACATAGACTCAAACTCAGGGTTGCAATTCTTAAGGCATAAACCATGAGATAATTTTAGTTTCTCACGCACACACACACAAAAAAGTCCTTGTGATTGTGTTTTTCTAAATAAAAAACATCATCTGACTCGTGAGCCTTAATTCACACCTCAGGCTCAGCCTTCCTTGCAGAGCTCCCACATCCAATCCCTGGCTACTGCTGCACCTTTTAATGTCTGACTGCACCCCACTGTGTCAGCTGGTCTGGACATAGCCTCTGGAAGGATGAATTCTGTGGCTGCACCAGGAGGATGCAGTTAGCCTGGAGCAAAGATTATTGCACTATAAGCCTGAGTGAACAGGACAAACAGACCTGTCCCCTTGGGAAACAGGATGGAATTAAATGTTACTGGAAAGATAAAAACAGCCACCTCCCAAGAGAATATCAGACATCAGGTGACTAAAGCCAAAGAGAGCTCACAGAACATTTCTGATACCATTACAAATACTTTACCTTCCCAGCTTCAGTACCACACTCTGAAATTAATTTTCCTGGGAAAGTTTTCCTTTCCTAGATCATTATATTTTTAGAGGTTATTTCAACTGTACTCCTGATGCACACAGAAGACAGGTGTCATTTTTTGTTTGTTTCCAGACAAAAATGACAAGTCCAATAAAGAAACATCTGTCTTCTTGAGAGCTATTCAAGTAGCAACAGCTACATGAATTAGATGAAAATTATAACCCAGTAAAACTCCAGTCAGAGTCCACAGGAGTACTGATTCAAGCTCTTACAAAGAAGAACTCCAGTACAAGCAGACCACTTTCACTGCCTAGTTTTTCTTCCCATGTATCAGACACTAATTACATTGCTTATAACAGATAGATACTAAATAAGAAAAAGTTCTTGAACTCTTTTTTGAAGCTGTAAGAAGTAATTTTCTTAGAGTTAGTTCATTAACACATGCCCATCTCTACATCTTGGGCTTGAAATTTGAAAGGTCAATACATATTTTAAAGTTATGATAATATTTAGTGTATGAAATTTGACTCAAAAATTGCCATGGTATCAAAAAAAATTCCTGCCATTGACTGAGCATGACTATTTCTTTATTTTTTGGAAACACAAGGTACACATTTTTTCCAGCCAGCATGGCAATGTATTGGCTTTTTCCATGTACCACCACTGTGCAGGCTGTAGACCCCAGGAAGAAAAAGGCAAATAGAGAGATAAGAAAAGCAGTGTTTCCATCTTCCTTCTAAACCCACTTGGGATGCACCTAATCAACAAAAACATCATCCATGTGGTGACATTCAATTGGTTCTGAATACTAAAACCTTCTAGATGCTTCTATACCAACAGTTTTTTATGTGAATACTGAGTCACATTTTAATCATGTAATAATTGACCATTTCTTAGCTTTTAGCATGGCACTATGTATATTGCACTCAGAGCTGTATATCTTACATTATTTTACATTCACAGATATTAAAGTATTTTCACCAGTATAACATGCAGTTTGCAGCTGATTTGGGAAGAGATCCCTCATCTCCTGAAGAGCAGTGACTTAAAAACTTCTGCTTTTCTTTTCAGGGAGGGGCTCGGAGAAAGCACACACTGCCCACACTGTTCCTCTGCAAGGGCAATTTCTTTGTGATATCCTGAGAAATAAAAACACCAAACACCTGAAGATGTCCAGTGTTGCCTTTCAAATCAAGAAATCATTCCTGAGCTGTTCTCAGATGAATTGTCTCTGCATCACTTCTGTCCATCTGTCTCTCCCCAGTATTACACTAATAGCAAAACTCACCTCTGGGAAATTAATCACCTATTGAGCATCTCTGTGAATTTCAGCAGTCACTCTGATAAATTGCATTTTGTGTCCCAAAAATTGAGTTTAAATAGAAAGATGGGCATCAGAGTGGAACACTCACAGTCTCCAGTTTACATGCAAATGCAGTGCAGAGCACACTGCAAGGTATCTGCTTGCTAGAGGCTCCTAAAAATCCCAAACCAACACATCAACCAATTCCAATTTTGAACTGGAATTCAAAAATCAGATTCCGAAAGATCGTGACAAATTTGTACTCTCAAGTGATTTAATTACAGCAATAAGTTTATATTACTACATTCCAGGGGTTGAAATTTCAGTTTTACTGCAGTTACTGCCAAGCACACTCACTGGATGTTACGCCCCTTGATAATTCCCTTCATATTACAACTGTGTTTGTATTTTACCCCTCCCTTGTCTGGAGAAGTGTAAACAAATCTCTGTTCTTCACAAAAAACACAGCAAGCCCCTCTCAAAAACAGAAAAGCCCAAAATCTCCCTACTCTTACAGGAATGACCAAGGTTCAAATCTCTCTTGTGTAGGTGTAGTTAAAGTACAATGCCCACCTGCTGCCTCCTTTGCTACCTAGAGTATCCTTAAAACCTTCACCAAGGTGACCATAAATACATTTTATCCTCCTCTGAGCCAGTACAAACTCATGACTTTAAGCTCTCACGGCTGCAGGCACACACCCCCGAGCACAGCCACGCTGGCGAGCTGAGCACACACGAGATAAAAGGCTCAGCAAATGTGAATTTCTTTAAAAGCCTTGTGGCCTGTCACCTACCCCGCAGGCGAAGCAGGGAGAATTGACGGCTGGGGCTGTTTTCTGAAGCGGCAGCAGGGTGAGGCAGAGGCTGGGTGAGTGACTCCAGTAAATGAGGGATTTGCTGCCAGCTGCTGGCACAAGGGATGCTGTGGGTTTGTGCGTGTCTGGCTGCTCGGATCAGAGAGAACCAACACCAACTCCCGTGGCCCGGCTTCAAATGGCCTGGGATGGTCTTTCTGTCCATTTATTTATTGCAAAACAGGGAGGAGTCATCTAGGCTTGAGTCAGCTGCTCCAGAAACAAAAGAAATAAACAAACTTGTGATCTAAACACAACGGCTCTTTAATTTTTAAAGTACACAGTTGTGGGGTTGGGGGGAATTTTTCTTCAGAATATAAGAAACAGTGTGCACTGACAGCTTCTCATTTACAGAGAAAGTTAATAAAAAGCAGATGGAGGTCATAATACAGCAACTACAATACATGCTGTAATTAATCTGACACTCTAAACAATAAACACGATGTCAGCAAGAGACTCACTTTAAATCTCTAAGTCAATTACAGACTGACTGCCTCAGCAACACATTACAGAAATTATTGACCATTTACAAAGTTGCACTGAGGCAAGAAATCCTTCAGCTGCAACAGGTACTCTGTAGCTTAATTAGAAAGCTTAGCACCGAGTACCTAGGGTGAATACTTGGAAAAGTATTTAAACCAAAAAGACTTTTTCCCTCAAAATATTCACAAGGTGAACATCATAAATACAGAAAACAGCAGAATTTTTCCACCTTTGCATCTCACCCAGAGGAGAGCTGCCACTAGCCAAAGAAAAAACTGGAAAATCCATGTGCACACACATTTCAAATAGCAAAATATGCAAATACTGTCACTCATGGAAGGTTATTAAAATAACTGGACTAGAAGATAGTGATGTGCAGGAAGTTTGGGCCTCCAGACAGAGAGTATGCCTGCTCAGAAAAATGGTGGCAGTGCTGTTTCATTTGAAATGCTGAGAAAAATCAAAGAAAACCATCCTTGTTTCAAGTGCTACATCCACAGTTGGAAGAAAAAGAAATTAAAAATCCCTGTGTTAGTTTTCCAGTAACTGCTTCTCTGAAGAAAAAAATAATTAAAGCCCCTTTCCAGCCATCGCCTGCAAATATTTCATGTCCCACCAATTTCAACCAGGAAAATGCAAAGCAACAGCTGTGGATAAACAACGTAAGCCAGCTGAAAATTGTCCCCACAGTTTAGCTGTCTAAATGCTTGTGGGAGAAGACAGGTTTTCCATTCACTGTAGCAAAATCAAATTCTAGCTCACAAGTATAGCAAAAAAAACCCCCAAAAATGATGAATTGATCAATAATAAATTTGTCATATTCATAAAGTTGCCTTCAACTGATTTTACTTGGGTAAATTTCAACCAGCATTAAAACAAAGGAGTTTTGTAAATATTTGTGTATTGTACCAGGCTTGAGAATTACTTCAAAATTTACCAGCAAACACTAGACTTAAAAACCAGAGAATTGCTTGAGATAAACCACAAAATACTCCCTATACTCCACCATGCCAGTCTAACTCCTGAATGCCAATGCTAGGCATAGGTTTATGTCAATATTTTGGTTAGCAGCTATGGCCTCACATACCTCACTCTCTCTGGATAACCTTTAGCCCATGAAAAAAAAGAAAAAAAGCTGTGTCATAAGGGCAATTAAGGCACTGGCAACTGAAAGAGGTCAGCAAGACATAAATTCCTATTAATATCAGGAAGTAGAGAGCACCACCTCTCCCCACAGCTCGTGCTCACATCTTTTCCCCGCCAGGGGATGAGAGCAGAACACCAAAGGGCACCACTTGTAGGCAACTGCAAGTGTTTAGAAACTGCAGTTTAGGCACTAAAGTCTAAGTTAGCAGATGTTAATTTTCAGCTGCTGCTGGTAATGACTGAGGTTAAAGTTTTAATTGCAAAAATAACAGAAGATGAAGAAGAAAATATGCACAAAATATCTGTGTCTGTTAATGTATGTAGGAAGGCAAGCAAAAAAGAGTTAATGGTGAACAGTCTCTTACTTCTTGACAGTTTTTTCTTTTGAGCTGAAATTCTGCTTACACTCCTAAGAAGCAATTTTCAATATAATGAGTCAGCTGATTAAAAGCATAGCCCATTTTGTCACAGCTTTCTTATCTTTATCTGGCATTCTACCAATAATTCATGCTATAAATAGTAGTAGTCTATAATAGTATCTCTTGGCTTAAAAATTCCAACCCCATTACTCTCGAACTAACTCCATCTTTACTTATGGAATCCAAAATCTGCTTCCCTCCCAAATGCACCCGTGTACACTGTCATGGCATTCTTACAGGGATTCTTTCTTGCAGCATCCTTCAGTAAGCAAATCCACAAGAAGAAAATAAATTTATGGACCCAAATAACCACTTTCAGGATTTCTTGCCCTCACAGAAAGCACACGTTCAATCTGACAATTCAGATTTCTTTGTTGTGACCAGATGTGCACCTATGAGCAAGTCAATTCACCTTTGTAATCCCCCACATGACAGCACCCAGAGGCAGGAGAGCTGAATATGAGCTTTACTGCTCACTGCACTCAGAGCAGCAGGAACAGCAGAGAGGAACTATACACAGGAATGCATTTTGTACACATATAGCTACAAATTTACTGCTGGAAATCTCAGTGGGAGCTGATTGGCATTAGAGGATTTTAAGCCAATTCCACAAAGCAGCTTGCACTTTCCTGAAGCCCAGTATTTTCACAGCTTACTTTCTTGGCTACTACTCTCCTCCAGCACTGCAAAACCAAGTTGACATTATTAGACATTGCACTGGACAAATCAAAGCAGCCAGATGAAAGCTGCACTCAAAATTAATCCTTTATATTGCCATCTTGGTTTACTTGCACACACTAATTATGTTTTGTGATTTTTTTAGTAGAAATTGCCAATATCCTCAGCTCCCATGGACTAGAAATTCATATTTTGCATTCCTGGTATTTTAAGTCATACATATGTTTTGATGCAAGACAAGACATCTGTAAATGTTTAACAAATTTAAATTGCAGCCATCAAAACTGCATCTTTATGGAAGTTGCACAAAGACATCAGATGGGAATAATGACATGTTAGACATGGAATCACTGGTCCAGGACAGTAAGGAAAGTGCACATTAACACAGCAGCATTTAACAGCTTTTCCCTGTTAAATATTAATGAATATTCCCTGGGATATCCATTACATAAGAACCTCAGAGCTGTGTCTGATCTAATTTCCAAGACAAGGATATTTATCGGAAATTCATGCTGGACACCCATAAACACAAGGCTGTAATCCTCCCCTCCACTTTTTGGAACATGCATTTTCACCATCTTCCTCCTTTGCACCTCCCATCTGTTTTCCCATTACCTTTACACCACCTTTGTCTCCAACTCTACTATTCTGTTCTTTTAAAACCCTAATTTCTTTAGACTCCCCTCTAGCCTCACATTTCCTGCCATCCCACCTATCTCTTTCCAACTGGCTTCGGTCTCCTCATCAGCCTCCCATTTCCTGTCCGTGTCTCTCCCCATTCCACTGCATTCCCAACTTTGTCCTTTCCCACAGCTTTGCTCCCATTAACAAGAGCTCATTTGCCTTTCCCTTTCAGAGGAGTTAATACAGGGAGAACATGTTGCCAACAGCCCTCTGAGACTGGCCATGGCTGGTGAGCATTGCCAGGTGGTTTTGGTCTCCCCAGCTAAAAGAAACCAATTCCAAAGCCAAAACTACCAGAGTGTCCAACAAGCATTTACCATAAAAACACAAATGTTTTTAAACGTTAAAAATCTGGACCAAAAAAGTCACCAGAACACTATCTATGCCCAGGATTTTGTTCTCTTTAGATTTGCCTTGCTTTACAGACAATGTTAAGTCTTGCCAAAAAACCAAGGAATTAAATGACCAGCACAGTTTTATACAAGGTTAAGTTTGTACAGATGACAATTTAAAATTCTGAAAACTGTACTATTGCTAGTTTTCTGACATCCCCTCCTACTGCTGCTTCAGAAAAATCATATGATTCAAATTACAGTTTCCAGAGGAAGTCACTAAAGAGACTAGAATTTGTATCAATGATGGTTTTGTCAGTTTGCACTTGGTCTTTGGCACCGACTCTGTCTATATTTAGAATGCACAGTATAAAGAACACTTGAAATCAAAGTGCACAAAAAAATCAGAATTTTACTAGTAATACATTAAATTTGCAGGGAGAGGATGATACTCATGTACACTGTAATTTCAGAAGGTTTACAGGACTTGATCCGGGTTGGAGAGGGGAATACAGTAGCCAGCCCTACCTGCAAGTGCTCTGGACCCCAGGAAAGCCTCTCTGGGGAAGGCAGCTACAGAAACACTGTATCAAGAAACTGGAAAGACTATAATTTTTTTGGTCAGCTACAGAGTATCACACATTAGGTATAATTGTTTCAAAGCATAAAAATGTAGTGTTCTCACCAGTAATATTCAAGGGCATATAATTTTTTTTTTTTTTTGCCTCTAAACTGTGACAAGACTCTTAAGTAGATTTCTGTCATGCATCTTTGTTTCTTTATGCTTTTGAGAGCTGGAGGGCTCTGGCCTCCTCCACTCAAGCCATTTTTTGTTCCAAATCAGAACAAGAACTCAAATCCTGTTGACTAACCTGACATATCACTGCCACTCACTGAACGATGCTTAATGCATAATTGGTGTGTTGAAATTAGCACCTTCAGTTATTCACATCAGTGTCAGATATTTGCATACACTAATGCATTAATTTTGGCAGCAAGAACTTCTCAACATCCCTTTACGCCTTCTCAGCCATTAAGACTGAAACACATGGAAGCAGGAATATGTCATAATTTAAAAAATGAGACATGACACTGGCCCTTTTTTAACACGTCTCCAACCAGGAAAAAGTACATGGTGATAAAAGAACAAAAATGTACTATGGACACTTAACTCCAAGAGTTCATCTTCTCTCATGAAAAATACTCAAGAGGATGAACAATCCCTTCTCTAAAAGAAAGTACTAGAGTATCAGTATTTGTTTTGCTGCAACAAGGTCAAGCACAAAAATAAGTTGAATACCATTACAAGGAACATAAACTTGTACTTTCCCAGACTGTGTAATAAATACAACTTAAATTTTATTTTATGAAGCAACTGCATAGATAAGAAACCAACTTACTCTCCCCTCCCCATATACTGCTAGCAATCTCAAGCAACATTGCAGAGAACCCTTTATCTCCTGGCATGAGCAACTCTCAATTCCATTGCAGAATTGTATGTGCAATTCATCTACTTTTAAGATATGAACACAATTTTTTTAAAGAAATCTACCTATATACACAGTTCTTAGCTGGACAATTACATAACAGGGTGAATCTTTTTTCCTGTTTTTAATGAGGTCAAATAAGAGCTGCAGAGGAATTTTGCTGCACACAGAGAGCTGACAAAGAATACCCAAACCAATGGTTCTGTTGTCATGGGCACCAACAAGGAAAAGGCACTTAAATGCCAAGATTTTTGAGAAAACCTTTACTGAACTGGTATAAAGTCAGACCCACAACTTTATACCTTGGGAACTAAAACTAAACAGCTTCAGGAAAAAATTGTGCTGACAAAAGAGCCCTGGCCCCCATAACCCAGCGGCCCTGAATGCCCCCTGCGTCAGTGGGACTGGCACCAGGGCATGCCAGGCTGCAGGGCTGAGCTGCCTAGCAGGGAGCTATGGAGCCAGGGGACAGGCTGGAGGCACGCAGCAAGGCAGGAGAGAGAGACAGAAGACCACAATTGTGCTGTCTGTCAGCTGTGAAAACAATCATGTCTCCCCTGACTTTGTTTCTAGCAGAAATACTGACCAGTCTTGCCTTTCCAAGTGCTTGGAAAAGGCACAAGTGAGCAAATCTTTATCATTATTCACAACATATGGAATAAGGTTGTCCTGGGGTCTGGTGATCAGAAACCATTCTGCCTACTGCTGTTACATGAAGGTGTCTCAGCTTGGTGCACTGGGATTCTCCATTTACAGATGGGAAAGACTCACAAAGTGAATTCAAAGGCCCATCTTGCAGCACCTCCCTGTTGCCTGCTGTGTAACCAGGTGGAAAGCTCCTCTCCTGAGGGAAGAGGTGCCCACAGCAGCCAAACCCCCACCTCCCTCACCTCACTGCATCAAAATAGACAGGGCACTATTGCCTTGTCTTTAAGGCTGGGGATCCACATGAGCAAGGGAAGGCACCCAACAGCTCTGTGAGGGCCTGAACCTCGGGACAGCAGCAGCCTTTGAGTGGCTGGCAGAGTTCCAGCTGGGATAAAGTACATTACTTTCTCTGTAAGAATGACTGCAGGGTGATTGTGGGCAGGCTGAGCCAACACTTTCATTGATGTGCACACTGAAATCAGGGTGGAGATTAAAGAAATTAAACCTTGATCATGATCTAATACAAAAGTTACCTCTGTAAGTGCTTAAGCATCCAGGCACTTCAGATGTTTAGGTGCTCTCTTCTCTGCATCACTATGCACCCCCAGCTGAAGATCACAGAACATGAAGAGTTGTCACTCCATGCATGCTCAGGTCCTACCAAGAGCTGGGGTACAGCCTTTCAGGACAGCTGGCACAATTTTCAAAAGCATCTTAGCAAGTGAGAAGCTCAAGTTTGTCAGAAAAAATCCACATATCACTGCAGATCTCCAAGGGTCTGATTAATTCCCCCCACTTTTTTTTTAATTGGAGCTTAGGGCTCTAAACCAATTAAGTGGCTATTCATAGCACTGAATTTAGGGTAGGAGAATTAGTTGATTATATCCCACATTCACTCAATCTGGTTTGGTTTTGGGTTTTTTTGTGAGAACAGCAGAAGCTACAATTACTGTAACTAGAAACAGCAGACAAAGATATGAAAATAGGTCAAGAGCAGGAGTTGACCCAAACTATGAAAAACCACTGTTAGAGTCCTTGGTTCATTAACAGGTTTGAAGCACTTGGTAGTCCTGGGATGCTGTATGACCTTCCCAGTATTCCCAGATTCAGCATTTAAGACTCAGGTGTAAAATAAAACTGAGTGCCTTGTTGCATTACAGAAACACAAAAAATCAATTCCTTCTGCAGTAATTTACAGTAAAGAGTGTTTTCCTTTAAGATTGATAAATTAGCAACTCAGATAAGTAGTGGCAGGCATACAAGCAGTTCCAGCACATGAAGTTCTGTTTCCTATTATTCAGAACATTTGAATGCACTTCTAGAGGTTATATATGGCTACAAATTAAGAGACTGCAATTTTAGAAATGAATGAAATTATAGGAGGACTTTTAATCCTATTAACATGAGTACTTTTACCCCACAATTTACATGGCCATAGGCTTTAGAAAAGTAGCAGGATTCAATTCTGTATTGAAAGAATTAAGAACAAATCAACTGTAACTAAGAAAGTTAGCTTCAGTAAGAAAATGTTTTCATGCAACTTAAACCATCTCTGAAATACAACATCTTTAATTTCTGCAGTTTTCCCACAATACAGCTAGTTCCAAATAACTTTTTAAAAAAATTAAAATCAGGTATAATATATATACAATGTGAAAAAGGAAAAAAATCAACTAATGTCTCTTTGGCCCAAAAGAAGGAAGTCATTTAAGGAAATGACTAAAAACCTCTGCTATGGCTGCAACTATATTAAGAAGTAACATATACATAAAGCCTTAAAGAAAAGGAAAAATCAAAGACCTAAAAAATAAGGTGATCCTAACAGTCATTATTCTACATAGAATCACAGGATTTTTAAGGTGGGAAAAGATCTTCAAGATCATGAAGTCCCACCTTTGACTGAACACCACCTTGCCAATTAAGCCATGGCTGCTTGGTTTTTCTGAACACTTCCAAGGATGTCCACTCCACCACTTCCCTTCCAATTTTCCAATTCTTCACCACTCCTTCAGTGAAGATATGCATACAACCACATAGAACACAGCATTATCTACTTAGGAGTTACACAAGACAAAGAAGCAAAGAGCCTAAACTATTAGGCATTGTCTAGTTGCTTTTATGCTTATTTGACTGAACTAGGACTTGGCCAACTTCTTGGGGAAATTTCAGGTTATATAACTGCACTTTGCAGACATGCCAGCATCTGAAGAACACCAAGCCACCTGGTATTTAGAAAAAGATTAAGTATGTAACATAAATTTAGTGGCATAGACCAAAATCCTTTCAGTATTTCAGCAATCCCAGCAATAACTGAAAGCAGAAAAATCTCTTAATTCCACTAAACCTTGCATTTGCTACAAAATACCATCAGTGAAATGAGAATCTCCAGAAGCATGGGTCCAAACCCACTAGATACCACACAAGTACTTTTCCCTCTGCTCCCAGTTTCTCGACATCTGCCTCACTGAGCCCTGTGCTTTGCTTAAGGGTGTTTTGGTTTGGTGGAGTTTTTGGGGTTGTGGTTTTTGGTTGGCTGGGCATTTCCTGTGAGGGAAAAAACTCTACAAGAGGTTACAGTGATGTTTGAAGTTCACAAGACTTCTAGATAATGCTGTGCAAGGTTATTAACTCTTCCATTATCAGTGATATTTAATAATAAAAGACTGGGTTTGAAGCACTGACAAAGTCCTACCTGCATCTATTAGCCTGAGCAGGGTTTTATGCAGTGTGGAATTTCTGCATGGCAGCCTCTCACATTTGTACAAATGTGGGATTCAGCTCAGCTGCAGTACCAAGAGCAATACTGCATAACTTATGATACACTTGTGTTTTAGGCAGTGATGTAATCCCTCCATGGAACACGTGTGTAAATGATGAAGTGCTTGCACAAGGGACACTGAACTACTCCAAACTGCTCAATATATTAACTCATATACTACAGGCACAACTCTGAACTACTCATATATTAACCACTCCTGGGATATTTTACTGCTAGAGGTTCTGCTTTAAAAGCAGGTCACACTCCTTTCAAAAAAGATTGTATTGACAAACTGAATTGAGAAAATTAGATATTTTTGAAAAGAAAAATAGAATTATCTAAGGAGTCTAAAATCAGATTTAAGATTTCTCAGAAAGCCTATGGCAAAAGAAGAAATAACCTGGCATTTCATTTACACGCTTTCCTAAGGCAGCACAGCCTGACACCACAGTTCTTTGTTCTCTCCCTCCCCATTTCATCTGAAAATATAAACTTCAGCTGCTACCACAGTACTGCAAAACAACTGAAAGTTGATTTAAAGGCCTGAAACGACAAACATTTTAGCTTACTCTAGATATCTAAGGCAGTAACTCCCATACAAGTTTGGCCTTGAGTTCACATTTGTTTTAACAAAAGAGGAGACTCTAGTTTATATCACAACACCTCCTGAAACAGGCAAAGTGCTTCCCTTGTACCTAAACAACATTCCAATAAATAAGAGTGAGGTTTCACTAATTTGACTGAACTCTCTCTGTGGTGATCTGCCTCAAGTGTGGTATTAGATTTATTAACTTCATTGTGCCCATTACCTTCACAGCTTCAGATGCAAAGAGGGAAACAGTTGCACTTGGCTTGCAAGATAATTTGAAAAAGGCAAAGTTTAATGAAGTGTGAAACCAAATTGCCAGGCAATGAATGCCAGCAGTGCCCACTGCTACTTATTGCTGCCCTCCTTCCAGTGCCTTCACTACCACTCTATCTTGCCATTCTCCTTAGATACAGATTTGACATGCTCTGTACTCGTGTTTGAGATGTGCCAATGAAAAACAGCATGTAGGAAATGCTTTGATAAAGGAAACCAGTTGAAAATTTTTGAAGTTATTAAAAAAGATGAAAGAATTAGTAAAAGGTAAAATCACATGAAAAAGGTATAAACAGAACATGGACTAGATTTTTTTTAACTAACTCGAAATGCATCAGTGGTAAGAGTGGAAAAATAGAAAAACAAGAAGCACAACAAAAAGCCATAAAGCCAGACACAGCAAATAAGAGGTAAAATAAAATAAAGAAAGAAAAATAAATTGGTAACTTCAAGATATGATACAGATAAAAAAGAGCTGGAGACTAAAGAAAATAGACGAGGAATGAAAATATGGCAGTAAGAAGAAGAAAACAGAGCAAAAGAAGTCCTTTTAAGAGAAGTTCTTTTTAAAAGTGAATTGTGGAAGAGACCCCAGAGTTCTACCTGATCTGTAAATTCAATTTATCTTGCATTTCCCCTTACCACCTTTTCTAACTTCCCAAAATATTCCCTGCTCCAGCTCTCTGATCATCTTCCTGCTTAGAGCAGTTTCCAAGAGCTGAAGGGATTCTTATGGTGGATGTTACAAAAAACCTATTTCAAGCTGCATTCTGAGCACACACATATCCCATAACCTCTTTATGGCTGCTGGAATACAAAGGGTTACAGGGGGAATGGGGGAAGGAGAATTTAGAAATAAAAAGGAGTAAGAAATACAGGTGAAATCTGAACTCCCATATACCCATTCCCTAAAGGGCACCTTCAGTACCCATCCACAAGCACTGCTGGTGGATTGACATGGCATTCACCTGCTTCCAAGGCATTAAACATTCCAGATCCATACAAACAAATGGGGAATTATGAGCATGTATAGTTAGGGTTCAGACACAGAGCAAGTGAACAAGGACTCCCCCTCTCCAAAAGTAAAAATTATCCTAGGCTAGTTTTAAGGCACCCTGGTCTCCATGTGAGCACTAAAGACAGCACAGCAGAAAGGGCTGGACAACAAGGACAAGACAGGTCAGTATTTTGGAAAGGGAGAGGGAAAATCCCATTAGCTTATGCCTGTTTGGAAAGTGTTTGCAGAACTACAGCACCTGACCCTTCAGGATCTGGCAATCTACTCACACCTTCACACCACTGAATAATTTTTTAAAAGACAATTAACAGCATTCCAAAGGAACAGTAACTACAACAGAGTGAAAAAGCATGTTGAGAGCAAAAGTCAGTGTCTTTCAATTTGTTCTTTAATTCAGCAGACTAGAGAAGATTTCAGACCTCCAGAACATGAGGCTCTGGTACACCCTGAGCCCTACAGCACCAGTGCAGAGCAGAGCAAACCGTGCCAGTGCCAATTCTTTCACTACTGATGGAATCACTCAAAATGCTTTAAACTGTTCACTTCCCTCCCCAAATCCTTAATGTAATGGGATCTCTTTGGCAACCTGAACAAATGGCTTGCTTTAAGATGCTGTGGAAGATTTATATCTGTTTGTGTGTTTTCTAAACATGTATTTCAAAACACTTTAACCCTCCTCATCACTAGAGTAAGGCTTCAGCATCTGGTCTTTGTTATAACCAGGAAATTCCTGTTTTGCCCTTATGAAACTGTTGAGAGCTGATAATAGTGTTTTTTTAAATTTAGCTTTGTGATGACGTGTTTTAGAAAATTCATATTAAATAATAAATTTGAATTAGCAAATTTTTAAAATCTGCTTCTGTTAAATTCAGACATTAGTCTTCTGCAATTCAAAAAACCCATCCGAAAATATTTATCAAGTGTAAGTTAATGAATTATGAAATTATGATACTTAAAATATGGAATTTTGGACTCATCAACTTAAAAGTTATAATCCATATAACAGAAAAGAAATTATACAGACATTCACAATTCATCTACTCTTGGTGCTTCAGCTTCAGTATAGAACTTTTTTTTCTAAAAGATCACAAAAGATTCTGGATCTTGTACAGAACTTAATCTTCATATCCTTGCTGAATCTTTCTAGGTACACCTTGGCTGTAAATTTCAATACCTTTGTGTTTCAATACAAAACAAAACATGGTCTGTCCTTATTGATTTAGTATCAATAGTGCTTAATTAAAACTGTCAACAGAAGTGAGACGAATGATAGGACTTAGCCCTAAGTGTTTCATGGCAGATTGACCAATATCACAGAAAGAAAAGCAATGACTCTTTTTCCCCTATATTGGAAGGAAAGCTGTGAATGACCTAAGCCCACAACACACAGGATGTGAAGCTGCAGGCAAATCATATTGCAAATTTATACAAAAAATCTGGTCTGTCTTGATGATGATTGGGTCCAGCATGGGGCTGAGTAAAGCACTGTCCATCCATAGCTGCTGCTCCCTCTCTGAATGACTCAGGCCCCCAGTTCCCAGCCAAGGAGACAGGCAGAGATAGCGTGTTCTGAGTTCAAGTCCCTGGAGAGCCAGCCAGTTATTTGTTGCAGACTCCCCTCTCAATCACAAAATGTCATTAAGTGAAGCTAAGAGCATGTTAAACACTTGGAATATTTACCCCTATATAAACAGCTGCTGTAGCTGCAAATGGGAAGTTACAGAACTGCAAACAATCAGTATTAAGTGCAAACAGAACATATAAACTACACTTTATTTCACAAGAAATAGGAACCTCAGGGTTAAGGGGTTCTTTGTACACACGCTGAAATTTACCATCTTAGGTACATTATATATATACACACACAATTTAGCACACCAGGGCTGGCCAGAGAGTACAAGTCTTAACTCTAGAGCCACCATGAATTTGAAACACTTTAATAGTATAGCATATTGCTAAAATGTCTTGTTTACAGCCCATCACTATCTCACTATCTAAAGTTTCTTTTGGCATAAGACTTTCCAGGATAATCATTCCCACTGCTGATACACTCAGTATGCCCAGCTGTAATATGTGTTGCCTTTCCTCAATTTTTAGTTTTATCAGCTCATAACTCTTGGCTGTTTTATTTCCCGTGGTACTCAAATTCATTCCATGTACTGGTAGAGCTTCACTACGTTATCTTCTACTTGAGGTCACTAATAAAGAAGTTAAATTAACTTACTTTAAAGCTGCATCTCCAGGTACCAATGCAGAAACCCAACCAACCAGCTGTCTTACCTCTCTTTTCTTGGCCTTTCACTCATGCTTTTCATCTTCAGAACAAAGCCCATTGAAATTAGGGGGGAAAAAAGGTACAGGCATCACTTTACTTCTTTTCTGCCCTCAGAAAAAGAAGAAACTCTTGAGCCTCAGCTTCCTGAGGTGTGCATCAATTCACAGCACCCTGAGGATAGGGTACAGAGAACTCCCCAGGTTTGCACAGAGACCTTGTCACTCTTGCATTACTATAAATGTTAGTTCCACATACTAATGCCTACATATAAAACACCTGCATTTTTCCCAGTCTTAATTCCTTACCCAGTTTTTGCCATTTAAGCAAGATTCTTCTTCCATGCAAGTGGGGCAAAGAAAAAATGAAATCAATTTGGAGTTTTAATGCCCTGTGGGAAACTACCTCAGAGACAATCTCACTTTACACCATAAAAAATTTATTAACCCTGCACCTTTCTAGAAAGGTAATTTTTCTTCCCAAGAGATCTTATTCATTTACTAATGTTAGCCCACACCTCCACCTATACATTCTATATATAGAGAGAAATTATCTGAAGTTCACTTTCTTGGTTTTTAAATATATATCAGCCTGGACAGAAAGGCATGCAATGTTAAAAATCACTCCCAATTTCACTTTTTATGCAGAAGAGAAATCAAGTGTTGCTTTTAGTCAGACACAACTATGACTCCTTAGGAACAGAACAAAATTTATTTCAAAGAGAGATGCTCCAGACTGTATACTTAGTTCACACTAATAGGCTGGGCTTCCAAAAGAGGCATAATTTAAAACATAATAGTGGTCATTCCTAAGAAACAGCTCCACTTAGGTTTCTTAGAGAACCCAAAACAGCGTGCAGGCTGTCCCTGTCAGGGACACAATGAGTATTTACTGTTCTGCTGGGCTTGGCCAACACTCATCTTTGTACTCTACAGAAACAAACAAAAAACCCCACAAAACACCCACTCATCTAAAACGTTACCAGAACCACTGACTTTGGCTGCTGTAAAATAAAGAAACTGTTCTGATTAGATACAGAATCACAAAGCAGAAGGCACACATGCTTAATGCAACACTACTGATTAAATAAAGTACTCACAGAATTGCAAGCTCCATAAATGGGTTTGTATATCAAATACCTACATAAAGCCAAGATAACACCAACAACAAATATCTGTAAGAAACAGCAGACTGAAATGAAAATACTTCAGATGACCAGTATTGATGTGAGACTCTAAAAATCCAGTTCTTTATTCTGTGGTTTTACTATGCTAACAACGAATCCCACCCCATAACAAGAACAAAATAAAATACCTTTTTTCGATTTTGCTCCAATCTTCAACTTTGATGGCCAAGCAATCTGTGTATTTGTTTCTTCCATAATCTATTAAAAAAGACAGCATGTGGAAAAAATTAAGGTTTTATTTTTCTCCTGCAAAGGCATACGTTCATTTTCTGAAAATACAATGTTTACCATTCTTAAAACTGTTGATTATTATTACTTTTAAACAGCACAAGCCATTAACTGCTTCTCTGGTTTTCTTGAGAACTTTTGTCTGTCAATAAGTGTGGCTGAGTTGTGATCATTCAAAAGAATTCCACAGAGCAAACCCAAGACACTCAACAGCTTCTATAAAGTTCAGATGACCACTAATAGCTACAGCAGGCTCTACATCCAGCTCAGAGGGAATTTCAAACCTTCACAAATATTTCTTCAGCTACCTTAAAATGGTTTTTAAGTGAAGCCTATCAAATTTAAATTGAGTCTTTTTGAGTCTCCATAAGTCAAGATATATTGGTTTGCCTCACCATTACCCACAAGCAATGGGTAATGCTTTTCTTTTAATAATAAACTTATCCAGACTCCCAAGTTTTTTCCTTCTTGGTTTAGCAGGTTAGAGTGGACATTTGACAGCATTTATTTATTATGACATAGTGTGTAACCTATCTGAACATCTCCAACCAGCCAACAGGGAATAACTGTGCACACACTCATTTGGTGAAAACCATGCAGTCATTTAGCTCAGTGTCAGCTCTCATTCTCTTGCTGCCTTTGGCTCAGTGAAAATTCCACCAGCCCTATTACAGACATATTATACTGAAATTTCATCCTGGCACAGAGCTACAGTGCTTCACCAACCCATTTAGCTGTAACACAGGAGAAGGATCTGCTTGACACCAAAGATTTTAGACAAATGAATGGCAATGCAGCTCCTAGAAATGCTGGGCATGTCTACTGAGACTAAAGGACTTCTCTTGTATAGCAAGATCTCGTCAATGAGCGTGGTAAACTCATACCTCTCATCACAATTAAGATGGAATGACAACAATTAAAATGTTAAAAATGAGTAAAACCACTTCCAAGAAGGAAACCAATGCATTAAGAAAACAGCTACAACACCAGTAACTTCTCCATAACAGTATAATTCAGAATTAAGGCAGATTTCTCTAACAGTTTCTATTTCTTATCTTCTACATCCAAATCCCAAGGACACCACAACTTCCAGATTACTATGCCACGTGGAAAAACTGAAAGCATCAGCCAGACTTCATTATAGTATATTTTTGGTTTCAGCACTATTGGATAATAAGTTACAGCTGAAATAAAACATTTCCAGGAGGGTGAAATTCTACCAGCAACATACATATACTTTTCACTATTTTCCAATCCAGATGTGAGAAAAGCTATTTGAAAGAATTCACTTGTCTCTGATAAAAGGCTTTGGGCCAGGATTTTTTTTTAATTGTGCAACAGGCAGTGAAATACACAGAAAATTGGAAGGCACTAGCTAAAAGGAAAAGAGAGACATTAAACAAAGAATAGTGCAGGACTGAGTTATAGAAGATCCAACATGAAAGGAACCACAAGAGAGGAGACAGAAGAAGAATGCATGTCATTCAAGGCAAGTGTTACATCCCATCAGTTCTTTACCCTCTCAATAAAGGTTGGAGACTTCTGTCTTAAAGAAATTAAATCCTCCCCATTTCTTACACTAAACTAAAATAAAAGGAAAGCCCACAAGTTCACAGCTGCACATTCTGGGGAAAGAATGAGAAAGATGTATATGAGATCTTCAAAGCAGTCTGACTGCCAGCCACTGAAATTTGGCTGTCTACTACCCTTAAGCTCTTGGTAATGCTAAAAATTGCCACACTAGACCAAAAAAGACAACTCTGTTTGGTCACTACAAAGATAAATTTATCTCCTATACTAGACAGGCAAAAAAAAGTCAGGATGCATTAAATGAAGTACATTTACTGAAGTATCAAAATGGTCAGTCTCTCTGCTGGCTTTCAGCTCCAGGCTGTAACATTACAATAAATCAAGGCTTTCATAAAAATGCTTATAAAGAAATTAAACTACACTGCTAACTTCTTCCACTATAATTGTATTTCAGTTACTATTTATGTATTGTATTTATTGTAACAGCAGAGTGTCACAAAGCTCTAGAAAACTCGGAACTGAGTCATCATTAGAGCAGTTACACTTGAAAGTAAAGATGATAGTGATGACTGCATAGGTCACTCTCATCAACTTTTTGTTTCAGCTTTACCATTCAAACCCAGGCAGTTTAAAGTGCCAAGATTTTACTTTTTTCCCCTGAAAGATCTGGAATCATCCCATGACAACCTCAAGTGCATGTTGCAATGGAACAGCTTTATTAGTGAAAACTCAGTGTTATGCCACATACCCTGAGAACAGGGGTTCTGCTCCCACATGAACAAAGAGAACTCACAAGTACTCCAGCTATAATACATGTGTTCCAATTGTCTAAATACTTGAGTTACATAACACTTAGAGGAAATTCAGCCTAGGGATGACTCAGAGTTCATGATCCCTGCAGAACAGATCTCTGCTAGCTTATTTCCATATAAAACAAGTAATAGAGTGAGTACTAATCAGTGCTCTCCTCGCCTGGAGGGATCAACTGACCAAAGGGATCAGGCATATCTGTCAGCAAGGCTCAATCCCCTGGCAAACAACCTCATGCTTCTTCTCAAAATGAAGAAAAACCTAAGAAATTGTCTTCCTACAACTTTCCTTCCTCCCCTTTCCCAAGTGTAATTGTAGTGTTTACAAGCCAAAATATGCAAGCTATTCTCAGTGGAGAAAAAACAGAAGAGGACAAGACACTGGAAGACACCAACAAAACAAATCAGACTGTACTCTGACCCTGAAAAAATTGGCTGTAGTTGCAAATCATTCGGCCTTCAAGAAAAAAAAAAAGTCTAACTGTAAGGCAGCTGGAAGACAAGCTTTTGGCTTCCTTGTATTCCAGCTTGAAAAGTTTATAATTTAAGCACTTCAGGGAGTTTTTACATTAAGACAGTAAGAAATTACTTTTCTTATGCTGTATTTTTTGTTTAGCTGATTTTGGATGGAAACTGGAATGTCCTGAATGCAACAAAACCAACCAAACAAAACTCCCCCAAAGCCCGCAAGTATTTCAGAACTAAAAGGAACTATTTTACACACAGTAGATGAACAAGAACAACATATATAACAGACCTTTCTTCATTTAAAGCAAGCACATTAAATCAAAGTATTATTCTTTATAGTTAGTGTTGGTAAGATACCTATTTCTGACCTTCCCACCCTTGGGATTTTCTGCCTCAGGTATTGATCACACTGAAAGGAAAAATGGGTCAGAGAGGAATCTGCATCTACTAGTGAGTTTCTGCAGTTTCCCAGTCTGAATTCCTTCCCTGCTTTTCCCCACTTAAGTGAGGTTCTTTTTCCATGCAAGTGGGGAAAAGAAAAAAAAATTAAATCAGTTTGGACTTCAATACCATGTGGGAAAGTAACTCAGAGACCATCTCACTTTACACCATGAAGATGTTATGCCTAGTCTCTGAATACTTGGTTTCACAGATTTAAAATGTGCTTCTTCAGCTTTCAGAAAAGTTGCCTTAGTCCCCTCAGTTTGGATATATTTACAGCTGTATAAACAAGTTTATTCTTATGGCTTATGTGAATCATGGAATATAACTCTAATGAAAATTAAAGGAAAATGTATTTCCATAGGACAAGACCTGAAGTGAAGAGTTACAGCAGACAAGTGAACTTCTACATGGGGTGATCCTCAGTTCTTCCTCTTGCAATGCATAAGGGGTGATGCAGCACAATCTGAGAGGATGACTAATCCCTGAACACGACTTTTGGCAGCAAGAACAGAGCAACGAGTGTAGCTGGGAAAAGAATTATTATATTTAATGGTTTGTTGTTTTTTTGGTTTGGGGAGAGGAGAAAGCAAGGCAAAAACAAGGGACGGGAAGGAAGAACAAGACTCAAAAGAGGGTTGTGTGAAGTTACCCATTGAGAATTCAAACTCCAAAACTGGTGAGGCCAGAGAAAGCACTTGTGTTGCCAGAGCACATCAGCAGGGCAGCATCAAGGACTCCTGGTTTGGTGAGGAAATTTGAGGAATATAAGGAGCTCAAAAAGAGATTACAAAACTTAGCCCAAAGCCTGGTGCAATTACACAGCTCTTGTGGAAGTGTGGCCAACATTTTGGGTACAGCAATGGATTTACATCCCAAGCCCTGTTGTGGTTTCTTTCCCCCTGAGGTGATCTACATAATGAATTCCAATCAAGAATTCACTGTTTGTCACAGCTACTACTCAAAGTCAGACAGTACAGCCTGAGTCCCACTGTGTTAGCACTATTTCTGCAGGTAAGGATGAGGGGCTGTTCCTGAGAAGCAGCAATGGCACATGGCCCCAGGCCCCCTCACACTCCGGACTACACTGTCCAAAATTTCCAGTTTGTGCTCCTGTGTGCCAAAAAAACCCCATATCTCCTATTCAGGGAACAAGAATTAAAACCACAAAACGCAGAAAATGCTTTAGTAAGTTTGTTCTGCCTTCAGACTGTCAGTACTGACAGCACACATACAAGTGCAATCTGTTTAAAGTACACAACCAAACTATGCACAGGGAGGACAAGGATCAAGCTCCACCTGTGTGTGTGTACAGAAAGGAGCAGAGTGACAACAGGGCCTTCCCACACACAAGGACATGAGTGCCTGTGTGTCTTCAAGGGCAGGGCTCCTCACTTGCCCATTTCATAGTCCAACTGTCAGAAACCCAGACACACGCTCAAAAAAGGTGAAAGCTTGGCTAGTCCTTCCCGAGTTTTTACTTGTCTTGGTAAAAGGTAATGTATAAATTATTTTAGACATTACTGTCTGGAACAAGCAGCCTGGGTAAGGATCAATACTCTCATATGTTTTTGTTCATGGTTCCACTGCAAGTCATTTGCTTCAATACTGCAGGAAATTGATTTTCACCTACTCACTTGTCCATCTCTGTTAAACTGACTTTTATTTCAAGTTTTTATTAAATGCTAAAGTAACTGTCAAAAAAACCTGACTTGTTTCTGATTGACATATAAAAAGGAAACAGGAGGAAAGCTTGCCTGCTTCCCACCTGCATACTGCTACACAACATGGACACATCATGTCCAGCTAAGCAGAACACCAACAATGCTTCCCCTATAACTTCTCATGGCCAATACTTTTGTGCAGATTTTGAGGCTCCCCTAGAGCAGCAAACAGGCTGTTTGTTGTCAAGGACTGATCCTACCCCATACTACCCTAACAAATTGAGCATCTTCACAAGGTATTCACAGCTATTCCTAAAGACCCTAAAAAAATAAGGCAAACATGCAGGATTAAGAGGTCCTGAAGCTAAAAGTAGAGGTCAAGGTTAATATCATAGGCAATGTATTTATTCATAGTTTTGATCAATGTGTATCAAAATTTATATACTAAACATTTTAATGAATAGATTACGTATGAGAGCAATAAAGGCAGCAGAGTAAAAGACATCAGTTTTACAAATCAAACTTTCAGACTGCACATAAAAGCTCTAAATCACTAAAGATGGAATTGGGAAAGCTGCCTATATGGATATGGCTTTGGAATTTTTATTGTTTCCATTTCCAGTAAGGGATTTTTAGCCTAGAAAGGGTGAGAACACATGCATGTATGCACATACACATTGCATCTTTTTTTACCCTTCACTTCACCTGAAAAGAACTAAGACGATTCTTAAAACAAGGGTCTTGTTTAAGCAAATATTGCAGCATTGTTGCTGCATCCAAAAACTGCATTAAGTGAACCTTCTGCAACAATAACATTAACAGAACTTTGTACTTCATTTACAAATACAGCAAATAAAGTTGAGTGAGAGTAAAAGTCAACCAATCAAATGTCCTTACCTACGGAGAAACACTGAAGTTCTTCACTAGATTTATAGGTTTTGTTTACCCTCAATATAAATATTAGTCAAGAGTCATAGGTAACACTTTCATTTTAAATACATGATAAAGCACAGCCAAAACCAAAGAAAATACTTAAGCATGCAAAAAATTGCTCTACAGAAGTATCTGTACAGCATTAATGAATCACACAAGTAACGTAAAAAAATTCTAAGAAAAAGTACCACTGAAAAATGAAGCCACACAGAACACTGTTCAAAACACCAATATGCACCCAACTCTCCTCTCTGAAAGCAAAATCAGCAATTCTCCTCCTTAGAAGCCAGAAACCCAGTGTTTATTCTTGAGTTGTATCATTCTCATACTTGTCTCTTTTATACTATTTTTTTCCCCCAAGGTAAAAGTACAAAAATTTCTGAGAAGGAAATCCCTCCTCTATTTCAAGGGAGGGTTTAACTCTCAGATTGAAAAGCACTGAGCACCTCAATTGAGATGGTGGTGACAAACCACTCCTTCTCAATTGCTTTACAGTGCCAGAGATCTTGCACAGTGTTAAGTATGGCAATAAAGTGGCATAAAGTTGAACTTTATCAACTAAGACTTCATATTGCAGGTAAAATCTCAAGATAGTGCCCATTGTATCAGAAGCAGCACAGGAGAAACTAGAGATGAAATGAAAAAAAAAATCCTTGGAATAATTTCATTGCCTTAGCAGAACGGTCACTATACTACAGATGGGATGAATGCCATTTTCCACAAAAATGAAGCCTTCCCACCACTCAGCTCTGCCTGAACTAAGCAAAAAGTTAAGTAAGCATTCTTGATTTACCTTTTTAGAGAAACTGATCCAACCTAAATAGGCTTCTTTCCACTGGGTGGGGTTTTGCCAAAAGGGAGACAAATGTCTCAGTCCCAAGATTTCCTGCAAACATTAACTTCCACTGACATTCTTTCAGCCCTCTAGTCCATGCTGCCCTCTCCAAGCAGTCACTTCCTCTTCCTGGGAAGCTAAATGAGAGGAAGCTCAGTGTAAATTGGATGCCAGCATTCCCATCCCAGCCAGGCACTTGAAGCCAACTTTGGAAATGTATGGCCTTAATATATCCTTGTCACACGCCATGAGCCAAGCTCTACATCAAGAGGTTATTTTAATGCTAGTGCAGGTCCTGATTTCTACCCAGAAAAAATGGAATGTGTGCAACCAGTTCCTGCAGCTCCAAACTGCTGCTGTGGTTGAAACAGAGACAAGACCCATGATAATGTCTGATCACCACCAAGTCATGAGGCCTCACCTCCAAGATAAATAATACAGCAAGAAACCGAGAGCTGAGTGGTGGCCATCAGAAACAGAAATACAGCCCTAGGGGAACTACAGTTATAAATAGGCAGCTTGGGAATAGCCATGGCTGAAGACACACAGAAAGCCCTTCAGAAGTTACTCCTGAATGTGGATAATAATTAGCTTGAGACATTTTAGTCTCAGGTCAATGATTAATATTTTTAATGTCTGAAAATGCCCTAAGGCACCTGCATTTGAAGCTCTAGATATGCTTCACGTTCAGAGATTAAAAAGTAAGACTGATCCACTTCCAGCCTGACCTACTGCAAACAGAAAATTAAATTTATTTGTATCAGAATACACTACCTATACTTATAAAATGCATACATCAACACTGTATTAATATATTCAACTATAAGAATATTGCAAAAGTTAGGTGGTTTGTTCCAGACCAACATAAAAGATATTTTTCAAAGATACAAGAAAAAACACAGGATGTAGCAAACCAAGTTCTTTTACTCTCTTAGATAAGCAAATAGGGCTTGAGGAAGCTTCCTTGCTGCTTTTGCTGCCAGAGCCTCCTAAATAAATAAAAACACACAATCACTAACAACTACTGCATGGAGGATTTTAACAGAAATAGGATTAAAAATGCAGTTTGATATACCTATTTTTTACATCTTCAAATAATTGCCAGGGGCTTATTTTTTGGCTTTGGTTGGACATTTGTTTATTTTCCTTTTTTAGTCTCTTGCTACTGCTGTTTTCAAATACCTGACTGAAAGATAACTGTTTTTAAAGGATGGTTTCACCACATCATGCTTCCAAAATGGCCTCAGTAACTTCTACAGTGCTGATTATTTAATAAAATTAGAAGCTACAGTTTAAGCATGTTAGATGTGAGCACAGGAAGGAAAATGAAAACCAACTACTAGTCTTCCCTTACACTCCTAGTAATTTACAGAAGAGATTTTGGTACACAGGTGAAACATTTGCTCAGTTGCACCTTCACAACTCCAAGCACACTCATGTCTCCCTTAGGGAATAACTGAGTCTGCAGTCAAGAGAAACATGAACATTTAAATACACTTTTTGCCTACATCCAGAGATATCTTAAAAACCCATAAGTATCTGCAACTGGGTAAATGCATACAAACACCACTTCTGTTTGCTTAGAAAAGGTACAAAAGAAAGCCAAAACATAAAAGAATGTCGAACACTCAGGACCAGTAAAACACACAAGTTACAGCTGGCTGGAAGTGTTTTGTGCTTCTCACAAAACCAAGCTCTGCAAATGAAGTCTAAAAGCCAGGAAAGGCAGAGCTGAGGAGCCCCTGTAGGCATACCCCCAAAGCCAGTGATGAACATACACACTGAATAACACTGAAATGAAGAGCCTGGATGTGACCTGGAGGCCAGCACCTGAGCAGAGCACCACGAGTGCCTCATTTCCAGTCACTCACTACCTTCTGCATGTGCAGTCCCATGTTAACCCAGCAACTCCACCCAAATTCCACTACAGCCACAGTCTGCACCTCTCCCCCACCCTACTGCTCACAGGCCCTTGAGAAGGCCACAGATACACTCCTGCCCTGAGAAACTTCAGCATGACGGATGATCAGCAGCACTAAGATTCCCACATGTTTGAAAAAAAAGAAAAGAAACCAACTTGATGATGACAGAGCTAAAAGCAAACCAAAATGATGCATGAAATTCCTCTCTGTCCACACGGCTGGCCCTCACCTGTTTTGGATTATGAACTGATCAGGACAGAGGATCACCACCTTCTTACATTTTATATAAGAGTGTCATGCACCTCTATATGGCTACATAAATTCTCTGTTCCCTGGAACAATGTCCTGGCTTTGCTGGGGGAAAAGGTCTTGCCTCCTATGAGGCATAAACCAGATGTTGTGGAACTTGGTGGAAAAAATCCACCATCAACTGAAAATGGGCTTTGGATCAAGGACATGTAATAACCTCATATTATGTATTCCTCTCACAGAATAAATTAGAACAACAATTTAGAGAGCAATGTCCACAAGGATCTTTTACATAAACAGTATGTAACACAACAGCAGAGCATTCCATGTTTATTTAGGATTACCTGTCACTGAACTGCAGATCCGAGGGCTCTACAGAAAAAACTATGCCGTTATTTACTTATTTCTTGCTAAATTATTAGTAGCTCCCAGTGGTTTTGAAAAACCCTCATTAGATGATGTTAGGTTTTCCCTCATCTGAAGCAGTACTACAACTCAAATATTAGAAGGAAGTATGATATAGTCTTCAGACTTTTAAAAACGACACTACCAAAAGACATTTATCTACTTACACTTGAATTCAGGACCAGAGGAAAGGACACTTCTTTACCTGATCTTCCCTGCCACGACAGGGCAGAAATATTACCTGAATTCCACCAAGAATTGGGGCTTATGCTGTAACTCCACATGCAACTGCATTACATTGTTTCTGCTAAAATGCTCAGCGAAATAATGCATTTTGACATTTAAATTGTTATTGAACTCCAGAAGCTGAGAGTTGGTAGGAACAGTTCACACCCACTGAGATTCTGCTTGATTATAAAGATCTAAGTAATACTGCTTTCTCACATGTTTAAAGATCAGCAAAAGACTGCTTAGCACCAAACCCTCGTATTAACTTTCTTTAAAACCCTCTGCAGCTTAACAGTGCAAGCTGAATCTCTGCCACCCCCCCAGTCACAGCCTCCTCTCTCCTCCCTCTTGGTCTGCAAGCCTTGACACATGGAATCACCTTCCTGAATTTTTGCCTTTTCATCTGTCATTCCAACATTGCTATGAAAACTTCCACCTCACACACCACTTCCAGCCAACAGCTCAACTCAGCACATTGAGGGTAGCTCATCAGAATACACCAAACATGGTATTATTTATGCAAACAATGCCCTCAGGTTCTAGATGTGGCCTTTCAAGGATGCACTTCCCCCTTCCTGTTCCACTCAAAATCCTGCCAATAATGTCCTGAAGTCTCATTATCTGAGCTGCCTCAAAAAATGCCTTTGTAGCTTTAAGTTCATATCTTGTGTCCCACTGCCTCAGTTTGCAGTGTGGTTCTAATGCCACAAATCACTTTCTTCCTCACTGCACCAACCTGAAACACATGAAATGAGTCTTCATTTTACCTCCACATACTCTGCCTTATTCATTTCACATGAGACAGGAAAAATTTAACTCTGATTAGAGGAAATTGCACAGACAGAGACAGTGAGTAAGCCATGAGCAACCATCCAAAGATTTCTTCCAACAAAAGAGAACTCAAAGGAGATTGTTTCCATCTGGTTTTATTAGCTGTAGTATTTGTGTGTATGTGCTTAAAAACTTCAGAAATCTACACTGTGGAGCTGATGATATTATAAGAATGCCAGTTAAAATGAAGCAGCTCTAACCTATTGCAGCACCCACACTGTGCCCAGATAACAATTATGCACAAACATGGCAAGATCTAAATGCCAAGATCACCACTGGATCATCAGTGTGCATAAGGAGTGCTCTCATTCACATACTTGAAGTTTAGCATATTTTGCTTTCCTGTTCAATTCAACACAGTATTTTTTGCTGTTACACTAGTGACTACATAATTGTAAGGTAAATCATATCTACAGTAAACAACCAAGTAATCAAATACACACATAAAATAGATAAGCCATTTAGTATTTTATTCACATCTTTAAGAATTATGAGCAAATTTATCCAAGAGCAAGAAAACACTGTGGTAAAATGAATAATGTGTAGAATAAAGCATAGGCTACTATGGTGTAGCTTTGTTTCAGCAAGTAAAAAACCTCAAAGTATTTTGATAAAGTCCTAAGGAGGAACTATTGACACCCTCTCCTCTATGCACACTAATATCAGACAGTTAAGCACAAGCACCACATTTGGAAAAATAACTCTCACTGTCAGTCAAGAGCAACACAAATCTGAAAATCCAAACATCTTGGTGGCACATATACTCCTCACCAGCTTTTGTTAAGGCATCCCACAGTCACATGCAGGGTAAAGCAACCTTTCACATGTTCCTTTCTGGAATGACCACTAAAAATTACAGTAAAATACAGCAAACTACTTTAATGGACAACAAGTCAAAAAGGAATGTCAAGGCATTGCAGCACACATTTAAAAAGTTTACACTGTCTTCTCTGTACTAAAGACAAAACAACTCATTTTTATTAGCCTGCAGCATGTAGATTTTCATTAACATAATTCATAAATAATGTTCTTCACACTGTTCTTGAAAAAAAAAAAGAGACCAAAAACCCCAATACCATACTGCTTTGTAAAAATAATTTCCAAGTCATTACTCTTGACCATTTCTCTTTGTAGTTTAGCTGCTGCAGGACTCCTTTTCCCAGTCCTTCCGTGCCTCTGTCCAACCACAAACTTCGTTGAACCATTTTGTGGATTGTGCACTTCTTTCTCAAAAGGCCATTGCATTTCTCAACCAAATATTTATGCTTTCAGCAATATCACAATAAGTCGCAAGCCAGTTTTTTAATAATAACAGGATGCAGCTTTTATCCACAGACAAAATCCTTAAGACTACCTCACAACATCTTCCGTAGGCTCACAATTCAGCCTAACAAATGTTCATCACATGTAATTTCCGACTTTAACATTTTCAGTGAGAGAATTGGCAAAACTGTTAAATTGTTTTTGTGCATGGATGACAGGAGCATACACCAAAGAGCCTGTTTCTCATCTCATTCCATGCATGGCTAGTAGCAAGGAGACACTTTAAATGACAAAATAACTTTTAAAAATTTAATCAATATGGTGGAAACTGCACATGAAGTTTAATTAGTTGATCATAAACATTAGTAATTGGTATAATTTTTTTCTCCAGTCAGGTGCTGTTATAGAACTGAAATATCTTTCTTACCTTCTGAAAAAAGTCTTCCCCACTTTTCCCTTTGCCCTCTGCAGCAGCTGTAAAACAAAGGTGGGATCTGGTTACTAAATACACAGGAGAAAATTTGCAGGCTTACATACAGAAATTCTCAGTGAGTACACACTACTGTGAAATAACTCGGCGTGTTTTTTCCCATGCAATAAACATTTGTCAAAAACTGAGTAATACCCAGATCAACTTTTCACAAGTCACTCGCCAAGGACTGAACCCTTGGTATTTGCATACTCAAGCTCTAACACACTGACACTTATTTTAGTTACAAAACACACATGGTCTAAGTGTAACAATTCAGTCACGCTGCATACTTTGCCCTCCAATTCTACCAACAGCAGGATCAACAGAAAGCCAGGAAAGCACAAGACTTGCTGTATCAAGTATCACGTTATTCAGTGATCTCAAGACCACGACCTGGATTACCTCCCACTTGTATTTAAACCCATAACTGCAAGTTTAGTTAATGCAAATTATCACACTTAACATGTTTCAACTGTTTGCAAATAGCTTATGTTGTGGTTTATCTCTGTTGAACTAGCAAGCAGTTCAAAGCACAGTAGCTCAAACTGACTATGAAGAGGATTATTTCCTTTTCCATGGAGAAAGGGATGGATCAAAAAGAACACCAAGGGTAGAAAAGAGTTTTCTGAATGGTACAGGTTTACTGAAGCAACTTACACTCATCATGATGCTTTTTGTATCCCTCATGTACACAAGAGACCCCTTGAGCTCACCCCATCACCCTGGCTTCAAAGCTATGTTTCAGCTATTTAGATCTGCCCCTCCTCCAATTACACAACCAATTCCAAACTCTTTAAGGAACTGTTAACTCAGCTAATATAGTGTTATAGCAAATGCAAGTGAGCAGATACAGGCTGGAGGCATGAGAGGACTTCTACCCCAGAGGAAGAAGTGCCACTACATTTGAAATAAGCCTCTCAAAATCTCAATAACAACACTTAAACACCACAGAGAAGAGCACACTAGCAAGTTTTATCTAATACAGTTCAGAAGTTCACGATTGAACTCCAGGGCAGCCAGAGCAGGGGCAGCAAACCAAGCCTGTCAAGCACTCATCTTGCTGCAGGGGCAATTCCAGACTCCCCAGTTCCACAAATCTGAGAGAAAAAAGCCCTTCCCATCTTCATAACCCATAGCTGCCTGTATGAGAAAAGCAAATTGGTCCATATTTCACCAGAACAAGGTTTTCTGGAAGCAGAGAAAACTGAGGAAGGTTTACTTCCCAGATTTACAAGCTACTGATGTGAGCAGAAAAACACAACTTCCTTGAAGCAGCCCCTTGATAGGTGCACGTTGCTTGACATGTTTTCCATTAACTCAGGGATAGATAGGAAATACTTGTGGGAACTGAGGAGTACCACTACTCTATTTCAAGTGGAACATGGGACCAACATGCTTTTAATCAGAGGGTACACGAGATAAATTGGAGATGAGAACGTGACAGATGTGTGGCCAAAGTTGCAGTTTTGAGAACAGACAGATTTTGTTCCAGCTGCAAATGCATAATTTCCAAACTGAATACAAACAAGAGATGGCTTAAGATAATAGCAGTGATGCTCTGCAGGGCATTAAGCAGAATGCTGACAAAGTGGATTCCAAGCTTTTTCATTGTAGGTTTATTTTTAATATGAATCATTCTGGTGACCTGATTTACAGCTTGGCCCCCACCAACAACTGATGGCACAACAGATAGAATCCAACAAGCACAGACAAAGTAGGAAAGAAGAGGGAATGGAAACATCCCAAAATGGGTTCACAGGAATAAAACCCACAACAGTAGAGACAATAGGAAAGTTGGAGCAAATGGCACTTTAGAAAAATCTCTGGTTAGTAACTAGAGGGTTTAGTTGTTACAACATACTATAAAGATACAGTCTCTCATTAATGATAACCCATTTGTCAGGTCTCATGATATCTGTGAAAAGGCAGGGAAGACTGTATGGTGATTTTTGGAAAGACACTGAAGGTCTTTACCTTAGAACAGCTCTTCACATGTCAAGAGATACTGCAAACTGTTGGAATTTTGTCCCTTCATGTCCAAGATGCAGCACTATTCAATCCAGGATGAGGTATGCCTTTGATCACACCTCATTTTTCTATATTAAGGTGATCTAGTCATTACCATCTTCATTAGGTATTGAATTAAGAAAGAAAAAATGCTCGGAATTGTGGATTAAAGTATTTTGTTACACTTAGAATTATATATTTCATTGTAAAAGAAAAAAAAGCCTAAAAACTTGACGACAAACTACACAAATTGATGTATTATGCTTCTTTTGAGGTTAGCTATTTTCCAGCTATTGTCTCCCTTTTCCCTCCTTCCTCTTATGATATAACTCTTTGTACCAATTATCTACTTACTCTTTCATTTTACTTCCTAAATTTCCTCTGGTTTTTATGAGGAGCAATTACAGTTAAAGAAATTTAAATTCTATCAGTAGTTTATGAATTATGTAATGCTACCCACAATTACCTACATTTGCACGTATGTTTACTCCCAAACTAAGTACCTATATTTAAGAAAGCTTCCAACATTTGTCTGAAATGTTTATGCTTCATTCATGTGAAATTACCCTGAAGACTTTCTGCTCTCCAAAGCAGGTAAAGGCAGTCCTAGCACTTCTGAACACAGTAGGAACAGCCAAAACCAAGGGCAAATTTATCCATTTCTTTTATAATTGAAAAGCTAAACAGATTTTGTTACAGCAAGACAAACCCAGCATCCTTTGCAGGGAAATGAGCAAGAGAAGCATTCCAGAGTTATCAAATTTGTGCAGAAGCCATTAAAATGCAAATCACTTACAGGGTTCTCTACAAGCAGATGCAATTTAGTAAGGCACTGAGGTTTACCTCAAATCAGATAAACTGAGATTAAAGCAAACTCGAATTCATGTTCAGGAAAAAAAAAATCTCCTAGGTCATCATATCCCAAGATCATCTTTTCTAAACAAATCTTGAGAGTATTAACCCCAACTCTCAAAATAAACTTCAGCTTTGAAATATCATATCAAGAAGCTCACGATATTTACATCTGACAATGCACTCTGGCAAATTATTTTTGTAATCTTAATAATAACAATTAGATTTTCAAAAAAGCAGGAAGTTTTCAAGTTATCAAACACCAAAGACAACAAGCCTTTTGTGGGAGGGGGAGGGGGCCAGCACTGCTGTACCTGTGCTGCCTGGAAGGCACAATAGAGCCCATCTCTACCAAATTTGAAATAAGCTTTCAGATTTTAATGGACAAAAGTTTCACATTTTCTGAGACTAATGAATTTAAAATACTGCACTGGTGACAAAAAACATAAAAAGTGAGATTATTGCCTGGCACATGCCTTAGCAGACCACCCCTCTGCCAGTGGTCCCTGTCCCCAGTGTAGGTTTGAGAGAAATCACAAACCAAATGCTAATCAATCCAGTTGTACCTGACTTCTGACTGACAAATAGTTCCATTTCTGCCAACTCAGGAAATACTGTTTTCTTAGAAAACAGTGTTTACTTTATGGTATTGAATAATCACTTAACCAACCCTCACAAAACCTAGGATTTTTACACAAGGTGGCTACACTGGTTTCAGAAATACAGATGAAACCTATGTAAATGTGCATGACAAGCATTTTATATTTTAAGCTATACTCTGTTTATTGTAATTTCTTCCATACCATGAAATATTTTACATTAGATTTTTGCTTTTCAAGACATATTGGATTGCTGAGGTTCCATCCAACACAAATATGAAACAGTTGAAACAGGTGTTAACTGTTATGGTACCCATGAAGTGCACCATTTGTCTACTTAATCATCAAATCATAAAAAGGCCCAATTGTAATTTCTAGGTTCACATGGAAAAAATGAATTTGAGCTTTCACTTCAAATGCTATTTTAGTTATTAGAAAAGTTATTACAATACAGGTCATATTTTACAGGAAGGGACCCAAGATACACTGATTAAGTCAAGTCTTTAAATGAATTACCGTAACTCTGCTGATCTCACACATCAGTTTTGTGTCTTATTTTCCAAATGCTTGAAGTTGTCAAAAACTCAGGGAAACTGGGTGTGATTGAGTTGGTGACTTTGCCTTTACATTGATTAGTGTCAAAACTTCCTGTGTCTGCACTGCAAGACTACATTTTTAAGAGAACAAAAAAAACATGTTCTGCTCTCCAGGTCTCAACTATAAAGAAACAAAATAATTTCTTCCATCAAAATACTCTTTAACATGACAGATAACTAGGTATTATTTTCATTTTATTAAGACAAATCAACTTAACAGGATTTCAAGAAGCTGTAGAATAACATACCTGAAGGTAGGTGCTCAATTATCCTTTACCTTTCCTATCCACTGGATGAGAAAGATTTCATAATGCTCATGTAAAGACTCCTCATAGTATTTAGGTTTCAATTTTTTCTGAAACTGCCATGGAAACATGCTAGCTACATAACAGTGTTGATTTTTATTTACTCCTAACTTTTTAAATGGAATGGACAGTGACTTACTGAAAGCCTGAGCTGTTTCTCCAAAGTTACCAAGCTGCTTCCACACACAAAGAAACCCAACCAAAAAGTTCTTTCATTGAACCAGAAACCACCTGACAAAGAGATGTTTTCCTGTGCACCAAGTCAGACACTAACCCACACATGCTCTGAAAGCTTGCTTATATCAAGCCAAGATAAAGAATTCCACCCCCATGACCACAGAGTTAAGCCAAATTGCTGAAAATATGCCTTTAGGAATAAAAAGATAGAGCGCACATTGTTAAAGAAAAAAATTCTGACCTTAAATTGAATTTGCTGAAATCCAAACAAAACAATTTTCCATTTTTCTTGTAATTGCAAAGCCAGTCTCAGTTCCAGTTTTCAGCTCAGGAACTAAGCAGTCACAGAGACAACTAAACTAAAATATACAGTCTGACAAGAGAAGTATAAAGGCTTAAGCAAGAAATTGGCATGAAAAATCCAAATATTTGAGACTGTTAACTGGCTTTTCGGTAAGATTACGTATTCTTTTTACTTTATTAATTATAATAAACTTCATAAAATAACCTTTCCTAGCAATCTCACTATTTCAGAATCTCACATGGCTTCAAGTTTTTCAGAGTTGATGAATGAAAATCAGATATTCAAATTTTCTTAAACATCTATACAAAGCAATCATCAGGTTTTTAGGATGCTCACAAAGGCAGGTCAGAGTCAACTGATGGTACCAGCAAAGGAGACTGAGCAAAGGGAGAAAAGCTCCAAAATTCTTGAGAAATTACTGGAACATTCAACATATGAGGAAAAAAAGCAAATTATACCTGTGCATACAGCATGCTGACAAAGAGCAATGACAAAGTCTGGACATACCAGGTATCTGGAATATAACAAACTATTCACTATCTACATATTCTGTGTCAAAGGGACTCTTGGACTGAGGGTGAAAGTGTCACCTTTTATTAAAGTCAGAAAAAAAAATTTAGAAGTCCAAAGAAAACCACGCACAACACAAAGTTAAAATGTTTATAAGGGAGCATTCTTCCTCTGTTAGAGCAGCCAGAGAAGAGCTGGAAGAATTTCAGCATGCTCAGTAAATGACAGTAAGTAGCCTGTCAAATATCTGGACAGTTTTGGGTGGGTTCCACAGTACCTCCTCCTGTTAGCAGGAACTCAATACACAACTGCTGAGCTATCCACAGGGAGGCCAGCTGTGCTCCAGCATTGGACACACCAAACCAGTGCTGGGAAGAGAGCAGGCTGAGCCCAGGCTGCTTTTACCCTGCTGCTGAAATAGTGTCAATGAGCCCCCTTGGCCATCCACAGCCTCTTCCTGGACCCCTTGCCAGCTGGAAAAGGCTTCTTGGATCAAGGCCTGTGTCATCCAAATGTGGTTGTAAACACAGACAGGTAACACATCCATAATCTTCATTCTCCCCTTAATATCAGTCAGATTCACTTATAAGAATATTAACTTTTCAACTTCCCTGAACACTGTATTAAAATTAAATCATTGATACTAAAATTAAGATTGTTGGCAGATAACTAAAATCAGCTCTACAACCAAAACTCAGGAAGCTTCACACATCCATCATTTGTGATGAATAAGGGGAATAGCAACACAGAAAAAAGGGAAAGCTTAAAATAAACTACACTTGCTTCCACTAGCTCTGCATGCATTGCCAAGAAGGAATGCAAGATTAAAAAAAAAAGCAACACACGTACCCTGAGGACCAAAATAACATTGATTTTCACCAAATATTCCTAGAGAATTCCTCATAATATTTATAGGGACCTGACAGATCTGGTGTCTGAAAGCTAAGGGGGAAAACAAATAGAAAGGGAAAAAAAGGAATAAATAATTGGGTTACACAGAAAGTAACTTGCCTTCTCCATTCCACCATCAATATTTTTAGAGTTGCATAACTATAAAACTCTATCTAAACCCAATAATTTAATACATAACAACTGTAAATTTTAGCTATCTAACAGATTTTTCTCATTTTGCAAAACAAATTTATCCCTAGGGAAAAAGCTGTCTGCCAAGACTCTGCATAGAAATAAGTCTGCTTGTTTATTTATTTTTAGAGACAAGTCACAGTTTGAAGGCAGGCTGTGAAGCTGGGGTTGCTTTGGGAGCCCCTTTGTCCTGGGTGGCAATCTCTGCTTTCAAAGGCACACACGGGTGCAGCTCATCCCCACAACCACAGAACTCTGCCTGGTGTGATGTGGAGCACAGGATTGAGGAGTTTAATGAAGATAATGAAGAGACTGTCAGCCCCAAGCCAGGGAAACTGAGCAGCTGTCAGCATTGTATTACCTGATTAAATTACCTGATTACCTGTAGCTGCCACTTGCTCACTTGTTAGAGCCACAAGTGCTCTGCTGTCTCTCTGAATGGGTAAAACATTCCTGGAAGTCTCCTGTGCCATCCTTCAGATGCACTCAAGGACTTGGGCTGTTTCCTACAGAAGAGATGCCAGCTGATGCTTCCAAACAAATTGTCAAAGCCCTGCTGAAGCCTTCATTCCCATGACTGACAGACAAAATCAATGACCCTCCTTCTGGGATCAGCAGAGGGCTTCTTGGAAATTGCCTAACTAATAAAATTCAACTGAAGTCAACAAGAAAAACAAAACACAACTTCACTTAGGATTTCCTGAAAGCATAAAGAGTCTCAAACAAACACAAGTTTTCCATTTCAAGTCTGTAACCACTTTGATGGTACTGTGAAAGGAGAATGTCCATGCAAACAGTGTACCCAGCTGCCAGGCTGGGGGAAAAAAGATGAGAATTCCAAGAGAAACTTGTTGATTTTTCATCAAATAATGTCACTATTATCCCCAGATTTTTAATTACAAGCTACATTTTTCTTCCATTTTAATCAATGGATGAAGACAGTTTTTTGACACTTCAACAGCCAAGTTGAACACCCTATTTCTAGGTCCTCTTAAGACAAATTTCCCATCTGTGCTATTGATAATGACTTTTTTTACAAGCAAGCCTATCAAAAAGGCAATCATGAAGCAGCTTTGTTAAGATCTATTGGTATCAGCATGACAGAAACCTGATTAAAACCTTACTTTACATTCAAGCACTGTAGCTTCTCCAGTAACTTCCCCAGTTTTGAGAAAAACATCTTTGAAATGACACTGGAGACAGTAATAAAAAGGGAAGACAACAATTCTATGACTTTCATATTTATGTAGCATTTTGTGACCTCAGTCTTCCTTCACTCTTTGCCAAGCATCTCCCTGAGAGATGCAAAGTGGAATCAATCACATCCAAAAAGCACCACCTATACTGAGATGAGTAAAGGGAAAGTGATGAAAGTGATGTGGTTTAGGTTCTATTATTTTAATCAAGGAATTAGTTAATTGCCTCCCTACCTTCAAACAGGACTTTCAGCATTTCAGTTTTCCAGGAAATTCGGAACTCTGTAGCCAAAGTGACAGGCTGGCCAAAAATAAAAATTCACATCATATTGATTTGTTCCAAATCCTTTGTAGCTGGAAATTGACAGCAGCAGGGCACAGCCAGGTGTGGAGGCTGTGAGAGCACTCTCCCACTTCAAACACAGCTTAGGTGTCATCAATTCCCTGGACCTGCTATCCAAAGAGAGGCAGTTTTGGAGGAGACAGCTGGAGATGGGCAGCTCTAGCAGCTGCAGGAAAACCTCACCAACATACCATATTGCTGTTATAAAACACTTCTCTGCACAGCAATAAAAATTATGAATATTTATGCCAGCAACTCACTTGTCCACTACTCCAGGGTTCCTCACTGACACAAGGGAAGGGACCAAAACACTGACAGGATGAAGCCATTCCAGCCCTTCTTTCACCTTGCCTGCCTCAGCTGACTCCCCCATTATTTTAAGTGCATGAGCTGCCATGCACACAAGCTGCACTAAATATGGGGGCTGTGGTTCCCTAGGAAAGTATTCAAAATAAAAACATGGAAGACAAGGAGCCAGGGTGTAGCATTTTGCCCCTTCCCTTCAGTGTGGCCACCTTAAACACCCCACAAGGGACAGGTCAGCTGAGTGAGCTGCCCCTGTGCTGTCACACATCTGGAAATGGGCCAAAGCATTCACAGAAGGGCAGGAGAAATGAGAGATGTAAAGCTTGGCATTTTTCTAAAAAATCTCTGCAGTGGGACTGCCTTGAGCCACTGGATGTGACAGCTCAAAAAAGAAAACCCAAAAAAAAGCCTTTGAGTGCCTCAGGAGGCAGAACCTCCCTTGCTGCCAGTGCCTGACAGATCCAACTCTGCCCCCAAGCCAGAGTACGCATTTAACAGGCCTCGCTGTTTACAGGAGGAAAGAAAATCATAATATCAGAAGTGCCCTGGGGGCTGACAGAGGATACCTGCCAAATACAAAAGCTCTGCTCTCAGCAGATTGATGGCTGGGGATATTATTTCTATTTGTTTAGCATTCAGCTTTCCCTCAATGCACAACCACTTTTCTTGTCAGGTATGAGTACAGACACTGCATGATTCATTGCATGGGAGGGGAGAATGTAGCAAGGCCGTAAAAAAATTAGAAACAAAAGCCCCACAGATTTGGATAAAAAATGTACACAATATTTTTCTGATGGTCCTGCTTGCTATGAGTCATTCACAGATGTGGAGTTAAAGGAGAGAAGCCAAGATGAAGTCAAAGACAAAGCTTTATACAGGAAACCAGTTTAAGTCTGTTGCAATGCAGGTTAAACCCTGAGCTCCAGGCCTTTTCCAACAGTAAGGAGACACTGCCTGTATCTGGATCCATTATGCTGAACGAGATTTTGGAATACAACTGACAGGGACAAAAAAAACCCCAACATTATTTGGAATTACAAAGTCTCCTGCTTTTCTAAAATTCAACCAACCCCACACTCTCCAGCTTCCTGGATGAAATTGGAATATTTGGAGAACAAAACCAGAATTTCCTTTTTCTGTCCAAATGCACTCACTCTGAATTTGTCTCTATCAGGAAAAGAAAAAAATCCAACAGCCTCATTTTTTAAATGACACATGTTGTGAACCCTTCTCTAGGCATCTGTTCTCCTACTTCTGCACGTCCATACAGCTGGTAACACTTGCAAATCCACACACCCAGGCTGCCTGGCACCTCCTTTTCCCTTAACCTGAGAATTTTGGATGTCTGCCATCTTCTATTTTTCATTCATCAGTTTCAAAACACACTGATCGCCTTAGATGTAAATTCTTCCCCAGATAAAAATCCAGTTCAGGCTTCTTGCTATATTTTAATCCCAGGTTCTAAGTCATGTGACAATAGAGAAATTCAGTTTGGAATAGTCAATTTCCAGTTCAGGGTAAAATTGAGAGTCACTCTTGTACACTAAATTTCTAGTATGTTAGACTACTGACAGTACTACTGAAGCAGTGCCCACTTGACATCAGCTGTTGCCTTGAGTATTTGCAAAAAGTAAGCTGGATCTTTTTTGTATCTTTTACTCCCCCTAAATGAAAAACACCAGTTTAAATATACATATAGAAAAATTTAAACCCACTTAAACACTTCATGAGAAGGATAACTGAGCTATAAACCAGCACTAAGTAGCAAAGGACAAAAAGTTCAAAAAGCTAAGACGAAAAGCATAAGATAAACAAGTTTAAGTGCAGGCATAAGCACTGGGGCAAGGCACCAAGACATTCAGTTAATTAAAAAAAAAAGAAGACAAAGGTAAAAGTCACATAAACACAACCCCATTTTCAGGAATACACTGTATGTCTCAATTCATAGCTTTAATGACAGAAAAAAAATGGTGCCAGTTTATTCTTGGATACCACCATAATCTACATAACAATTAAAGAAGGCAAATTCATCATTTTGATCCAAGAACCAAAACAACATGTTCAAGTAGCACCACTGAGGAAATTGCAAAGCAGATTTGTAAAGAGAGAGTGGGATGGATCCCCCAAAAGGGTGGAAGCAGAGGAAGTAAATTCACCCATCCAGCCAGCCTAGAGCTGTGCATCACCACAACAAAATGTGCACCAACTTGTCACCCATTTTTCCATGCACTTGCTAGGCAAGAAATCCAAATTATGTGTCAGCACAAAGATACAGTGATATAAGTTAGTTTGCCAAACTCAAGTTTACTCACAGCACCAAGATCTTGCTGCTTTAAACTAAGGAAATGAAGTAATTGTTTAGGTAAGAAGATCAAAGCACAACAGAAGTCTAGACCCTTCTGGTAACGGTGAACAAGTTCTATTTTCACAGCTGGTTTTATGTCCACATTTTCATCATCTACATGAATTTTTCTTATGAACAGTTCCCATATTAAAAAACACAACTGCTACACACAGCTGCCAAAGCATTAAATTATTCTATTTATGTGCATGTATGTAAATAAAAACATACACATTCACAGTGAATCAAGCATGTCAAGCTGTACAATTAGGATTTCTAGACACAGTTTACAGTAGATAAAAGCCTGCACTGGTTTACATTACAGTGGTAAAATTTGGCCAGAAGCTTGGCATCCATACCAACTCCAATCATACCACATTAGGAGATGTGGGCTACATAAGCTGTTAAGAATAATTTATTAGCTTTTAATTTAGAATTGTGGGCTGTTTTGCAAAAAAGAGGACAGCTACCTTAGGACAAGCAAGTATTCTGATTTTAAGGTGTTAAACAAAAATAAATTAAACCAAATACATTAGTTTTCATCTCCTAAGTGAAATTACTCCACCTGGGAAATCCTACCTGCTTTTTCACTGAGGCAGCAGTACAGATATAAACAGCTCTGGACAGAGACACAGCAGATGTATCCAGAAAAACACTGCTCTAAGCTGGCACCAGGGGAAAGCCCCTTCTGGGCAAAAAGATACACAAAAAACTCCACACAAAATTCTGCACTTCTACTGGTAGCATTTCTGTTTATTATGAGTTTTTAGAGGTAAATCATCTTCTATGAAAAGTCCACTGAATGCCAGCAAACCCTTCTGAAATTCAGGTAAACAATAATTACATTTTCCCACCATCTATTTCTCATTAATTTTCATCAACAACTACAGAAAACCTCCAATTTTCTCTACAGTAGAAGAGGAGCTGAATGAAAGGAGGATAAATCATGCTTATACAGCATTTAGTTTGCTGTTTACTCTTTCAGAAAACCTGAGCACTCTTGCCAAACCAAGGGTAAGGTGGCATATACAAGTGGAATTTCAAGTTACACAAGCAAGCAGCAAAGTCCCATACTCATAACTGTTTCATTTTGAAGTGCTTTACACTCCAAAGAAAAAGATGGCTCAAGCATTATGAAATTGAGCTCAGGCTGTGTATGACAGAGTCAAAGGAAAGAGACCACAAAAGTTAGTCACCTAAAGGTTAAAATAAACCCAAACCAAAATCTTATCTGGCAGAACATACAGTGATATTTAGTCAAATACCTCAATGCTGTTGAGATTTGTCCCCCAAAGATCCCAAAGCTCTTCCTGAAATTGAACACAGGCATGCTGGAAGCACACATCACTAAAGGCTCCACATGGATGAGAAGTTTCAGCTGCTCCTTCACCTTAAAGCACTTATTTAGGCTGTCAGCCCTCTTCACATGGGAACTCCTCCCAAATTTGGGGGATCTCAAGGAAACAAAATTAGTCAAGGATGCAAATTTTGCAGTACTTAAAATAAATTAATATCTCATAGGAATAAAGATTATCAACAACTTTATAGCTCAGCCATCAAACCCTGTATGCATTTTTGGCCCATGCATTCATATACATTAGCAGGCTCAAGTTAGTTTTTCTTGGTTTCCAAGCTATGTCTTCTGGCTGCAGGGGAGATGCATGGAAATGCAAAGCTCTCTCCAGCCCAAGTCTCTAAACAGATGAGTCTTTAGAAATCCAGCTGCATTAACCACTGGATTTCTTGTGATTTCCACCTCCTAGAGGCAAGGTCCTGCCACGGGACAGCTGAAACACTCCCGAGGGACTGCAAAGTCCTGGCAACACCTTTGAACTGCTACACTTGTGGGGCCAGAGAAATCTTCATTTGCACTTTTCAGTACTCAGGAAACAACCCTGCAGAGGGGTGAAACCCCTGGGCTGCTCAAACCTATCCCAACACTGCTGTGGGCATCAGACTAACTCTAAATAAACATCACTTAGGAGTGTGTGCACCAAGACTTGAAAGCCAGCCTTTGTGGGCTGCTGAACCTTTTATTCAAACCTTATGAAACCGAGAGAGGCATTTACAGACCGGGCAGGAAGTGGAGAGTTGAAGTTATGTTGCCTACACAAACAGGCCCAAAATACGTTCCTCAAATCCTGAGATTCCTTTCTTTTCAAGCACAAGCAAATTACTGACTACAGTGTATGATCTAAAGACTTGCATCTGGCCCCCTGCTATCTAATCTGTATTTTTATGAACTCAAAGCTATTTCTACAACTGCTGTTTACAAGAAATGTATAAATCAGGACAACTCTACAAAGCTGCATTTCCACAGCCTTGTGATACAGTGCAGGAAATGCTCAAGCTAAATTAATGACCACAAGTAAACAAGAAAGCATTGTTTTGTGGTTAGACAACTGTAATTCTGAGTTACACAACTCATTTATCTAGAAACCTTGACTATTTCTGAAATTAAATTCCCCTTTTTTATGTTCAAGACTCAGGAAAGTCCAGCTTAAAAGAAATGATACAATACAAAACCCTTTAAGTTCATGCAAAATAAACTGGAAAGAAACTTGTAAACTTAAAGGATATAAAATGTCAAGCGTGGGGAAGTGAAAAATTAAAACAAAGAATGTGCAATTTCTGCCAAAATCTAGAAAAACAAACAATAACAAGTAAGGAACTAATATTTGGCCCACTTCTGCCTCCAGTTCCTGCGTGGGGGCTTTAGCTCAAGAAATACCATATTTTTGCAAACAAAAAGGCTTAAATAGCAAGATGTTAGTGCAACTGATTTAATGCAATGCTGTTTTCAGGACTGTTTTACCATTTTTGTTCAGTGTGACTCAATTTGGATCTTTTCCGTAAAAGTTTACGTCAATTATTTTTCTGTATTATGTCAAGTATCAACTCCTTTTCCAGTAACAAATACAAAAACAATTCTTTATCACCAAAACCAGGATGACATTACCACCTTTCCATAAAAACCACTATGGGCTGAGCATTGTGTAACATCTCTCAACATGTTGCACTTGCAAAATATCCCCGTTTTTATAAATATTGCCCATACGCTTCATGCTTTCATAAAGCTTTTGCCAAAACACTCACTTTTTAAGTGACATGGAAAGCTTAGTAACCTGGAAGGAATGTCAGTGAACCAAAGAGAAAAACTGAGTCTACTTTCAAAGCTTGCTACCTGGTAATTTGTGTTTTTTGGAATAATCATAATTAACTGACATAATTAATGCACACATCCAGATCTGTTGAGGCTGAGTTGACATGGTACACTCGGCAATTTTATGGTATCTTTTATAATCAAGGAGCATAATTTCACTCTCAAGTCACAGGACTTGATAGTGAATAAAAGGAAAACCACAGCCAGTTTTTGGAAAAAAAAAAATCTCAAAGTGTCATTTGATAATTAGACAACTATTAGATTTCTATGACAGCAAGTAAGTTAGACTGGAAACCACAGAAAAGCAAGCTTTTACTAAACAGGTACAAAAGTATTGAGGAGGTTCTTTTCAAAAAGACCACGAAATAAGTAGCATAAAATATCAACTTAAGTGTCAAGAAACCTGGCAAAAGGAAAAATATTATCCAAAAGTCTTTAAAATAAGCACAGCCGAGAGCCATACACAGGGAACACTAGAAGAGATTGCTCTTGAGAATAATTCTAGCTAGGAATGATAAAGACAGCCAATATAGGAAAAAGAGCTTTTTTATTTATTTATGGAGCCATGTTTACTCCTGAGAAATCCCTAACTGTGTGACTCATATGATGTACAGCACAAGCAGCCACATTTATAAGGTACTTCCAATTCAGTTACACAAACAGGGTATTTTTAATTGTATTTTTTGTATGTTGGGCTGTGGGAAAACAAGAGCGCCGTGCAAACGCGCGATTTCTAACTCAAACAACAGTTTTGTTTCCAACAGCCAAGGGGGCTTTGAACTGCAAACCTTTCTAAGGAAATACTGTCCACTTGAGAGCAGGGGGCAGTAGCACAAAGTCAGCATTCCCAGACATAAATAATCATGTACTGGGGTCAGCTTGCTGTGAAAGAAACAAGTTACCCATCGATAAAAAAATGACTATAGGTGTGTTTGCAATTGCCAACAGAAGTTTCTTCAACCAAAAATGAACCATGTGAGTGTTTCATGTTCAACAGAATTGACAATAAATCGAGCCTCAAGCACTCAGTTTTGCTGCAGGGTAAAAATACAATGGTACTGTTGCCACTTGACAGCCAAGGGGATCTTAGCTTTGTATTTCAGTGAAAAACAATCACCACCTTGGAGCACAGATTGGTCAATACCCCTTAGGTGCCCACCTTTGGCTAGTGTTTCCAGTAAACATCAGCCAGCAGTTCATTTTAAAAACAAAAACAAAGCATGCAACAAAGCCTTGTTCTGGTCCTAAGCAGAACCACTTGAGCAATATTGAAAAAATTTGCTTTAGGCTTTCGTTCTCTTATCAAAATGTGTAATAAGAGTAGATGACGAACAATGAATAGCAGGAACAAAGCCACCCCAATAAAAACCACACAGTTGATGCAAGAGGTGAACACACTGTAACTCAGCCTCACTTTCTCTCTCATGACTATTTCAAGCCATGGAATTTTTCAATACCAAAATGCAACGGATGCAGGCAAGTATCACAATCACAGAAAAACCTGTCATTTTACAAGTCCTCCATTACTTCCCTGAAGCTTTATCAAGCCCTCAGAAAAGAAGTCTTCCACATTGGGTGAGATGTAGATTTCTTGCAAGTTGTGTAAGTTAACTTGTAAGTTAAAAAAAGGTAAACATATAATATACATGACAAACCCAAAATAATGTCTAATGCTCCTTCCTCTTAAAATTTAACAAAAAACCCCTCCACAGAACCGCTGAAACTGTGTTGTTCTCAATATAGTGAGCCTCTGAGCTTTATTTCAGCTTTTTTAATCACACAGAGCAACTCAAGATGGAAAAAGCCAGGTCAGTATTCCCACAGGCTTGCAAGAACTATGCAAAGCCTGGAATAATGCTGAATAAGCCACAAAACCATCCAGGAGAACAATAAAAACAAAGCTGTACCACCAGCTGAAAACTGAAAATTTAAGGCTAAGTATTTTACTCAAAACTGCCAACCCAACAACTATTTTCCTGAGAAAGGAAGGAGAGGATAGATCCTGAAACCCTTGAATGTGAAAATGCCTGCTAGTGAGGAACAGAAAAGTTAAAGTCATGACAACCTTTGCTCTTTGCCATCCAGAAAGTTCTGCTTCAAAAAAAAAAATTGTCCACAAAAGATTCCAAACATTCTTCTTCCATTACAATTATATAGATTTCAAGATGTTCCACAATGTGAACCAAAACTTTGGGCAGTGCAAAGCAGCCAACAGAAAAAATACATTCTTCCTGCAGTTAGAATGGATTAGCTTTAAGATCAAGCAGAAAGGGGGACAAAATTGAGGACTTGCTGCTCTAGTTCCTCTGCTGAATGTTTGGAAAGTTCATGTTTCAGGAGTCTTTAAGCAGAGTAAACAGCAGGAGACTGCACTGGAAGAGAAAGAAGGTTAAACACTAAGTTATACTGGTAGAATCAGGGATCCAAAATCACAAATGCATTGAGAAAGGATCAGAATGAGTCCCCATACAGAGAACTGAAGCTCTGCTCTCACACAGCACCACACAAACACCAGCAGGGAAAATGGGCATTTCCAGCTCAGAAAAATCCTCCCTACAGTGCAAGTGTCCACTCAGAATAAACTGCATTATGCCTCCTGCAGAAAAGTGGCAAACACAGCCCTACCCACACATGATAAGTATTAGGCAAAGCCTCCTACTATTGACTTTATTTAACTGGGTCTTCCTAGAGTTGCAATTAATCCCTAGGAATTTTCCAAGTTCCAAAGTTTGCAGAGACTGTGGGTGATTTTTATACCAAGCTTGCTTTTGCAGTTGACAAAAGTCCATATACTCACAGAAATGCAAGCCCAAGGTTCAAACACCACCTCCTGATACTGAAATCCAGCTATTCTAAAAAACCATAAAACTACAAATACATTGACCTTATTTACTCTAAAGACAGTACATACCATCAACAGCACTTAATCTTGAGTTCAAAAATAATACAGAAGTATCAAGAAGTAGATAGTTTATGACATAGATGCAATAGCACAAGTAGGGCCCATCAGATGTGGCTCCAATCTTCACAATTTACACTGTTCTTGAGATAAACATGACACTATCGTACTTCCTACTGTGCCAACAATGACTTTATCACTTAATTTATGCCTCTTCCTTCATGCTGTTTTTTTACCAGTGCTATTTCAACTATTTGAGCCGTTCCTTTATGACAGACTTTGGCTATTGTTTGCTTTTTTTGGCACATTACTAAAAACAATGAGGCACTGCATACATGTAGCACTAATTAAGTGGTATGGAGACCAGTAGATCATTCTGTATGGACAAGCATTTGAGTTTATAAATTACTCTTGTGGAGGAAAGTACATTGTAACAGACAGAAATTACAGTCAAAGAAGTTCACTAGACTCTGAACGTCTCTGCCTATCTCAACCATACATAATTTAAAAAAAAGAAAAACAACCCCAAACCATCTAGAGCTAACAGAGGTGAAAGTCTGGAGGGTGCACTCCATTTTTTGGAGTTCATAAGCCATTATTATTAAGACTGCCAAAAAAAGCAATGTTTCCTGTTTGCATTTTTTTCTGCTGTTTTGATTTCAGTTGATTTTGGGTATTCTGTTACAGCTCAACTGGACTTCACCATAAAATACTTTTAGGCTCTTTAAGTTGCTACCCTGAAACCATGAGACTGCTTGGCCACCACAAACCCACAACCTTGGCAAAACCCATTTGCAGAAATTGATACAAATCTTTTCTGTAACCTAATGAAAAATAATCACTGAATTTAAGGTGTCAGAAGAAAAATTGTTTCAGAAAAGAAAAGCAAATTTGTTGCCTAAGCTGTCATTGTGAAATGTCAACCAGCTCTCACTGTGCCCACATTGAGCCCACTTGACCACAGATCAGAGAGGTTTCTCCAGAAAAGAAAACTATTCTTCCATTGCTGAAGAAACAACACCAGGGAGCTGAGACAGCTCGAGCACCAGTCCCCAAGGTGTTCAGTCCACTTCAATCTCTATATTGCAGTAATTAACCAGTTCCTGCCAGAAACATCCCCAACCAGTCTGTATTTGAGCAAAAGGAGCCAACCTGGGTTCCACCTGCAGCAGTTACCACCACTTGGAGAAGAACAAACAAGTGCCATTAGAGCACATTTAAAAGATTGAATTGAAAGTTATTTAACTTACCAGAAAAGTTGTTTGCCTCCTTCATAGCCTCTTCACCTCTACTTCTACCCTTAAAAATGCTAAGATACTCTCCCTTTAAGTTCAGTAAGGTTTAACTCATGGACTACCTCAAAAGAGAAATGGACTTCGTATTTCTGAGCTAAAAGAAATATAGCCCAAGAGCAGAATGTTTGAGAAGACATCACTTGGGAACCACAAGAGACCACAAAGGCAATATGTTATAACTAGAGAACCATGTTTTCATCTGTGCTGATGTTAAACACTTTTACAGGATATAAAATTACTCAGATAGTATTAAGAGCACATTCTTACTCTGATTATTAAAATACTGGAAGAAATGTTAAATTACAACAAAATGCTAAATACTAGGGACTTTTCAAGTGTTGCAGAATGAGAAGCTCCATCTATAAGTTTACCATTACCTTCACACTATCAGGTAAAACTGATCTACTTTACAAATACATGTATTTCCCCATATATCTTTTAATCATTTGCATGCAATTAAGATGAGTAGAACAGCACAACACCAATCCCTTACAAAGTGACTACTTAGCTGTATGCCAAACTACACTCCTAAAGTCTCTATTGCTATCCAGAAGATTGCAATTTTTTTTTTTTGTTTTATGGCTCTGGCTCTCTTTAAAAAAATGCAAGTCCATGCTGACTGACAGCTGACCAGCAGCTCCACACCATGGCTTTCCAGTTCACATCTTTAACGTGGAAGTCAATAAAATGCACCCAAATATCAAACATCCCAACCATCTTGCTACTGCCTCCATTCCAGTGAACAGGCCTGATGAACAGGAGTAGCTGTTTTGGGACACACACCACACAGAAACAACCCACCCTGGGTAGGTACATAGCAAAGCACCTACACTCAAATGTAATGTTCACTGATGATCTATATCTGAAAGGGCAGTCAGGAGAGGATGGAAAAGGCTGTGTTCATCCAGTCCCTGCAGGCTCCCAGCCCTCCCTGACATGAAGTGGAGCAGCCCAAAGTCTGGGTACCAGGTGCAGAAATGCCGAGTGTGCTCCAAGTGATCTCGATCCATCACGCTGCTGGGAGGGGGCAGGACAGAACTGCTGAGTGGTTCCTCCTCCTCTCCTCCCATAAAACACCACAAACACAAAGAGAGAGGAAGAGGCTGAACAGAAGCACTGAGCAGCTCCTCTCCCGACTGCGTGCCTGGCTGCCGTGCAATGTATGGGGAGATCCTTCCTGAGCACATCCAAAGCTACTGGACTTTAATAATCCCCTTAGTCACGTCTCCCTTGGCCTCTCGGGCCCCGAGATTTCCCACTCTGAAATTTCCTATCCGTCTGAAAAACTTGGCTCTGCGGGTCCCCACCAACCCTCTGGTCTGGCTAACCTGCACGGGCAGTTGTGTAAATCTTTCCTTTAACTCAGCCTGGCTCAGCGCTGCAGTGGCCAGACCCAAACACTGCTCCACTTGCAGGATGAGCATTCCTTTAACCCACGCAATGCAGAAAGCAGGAGCAGGGAAGGGACACCAAAAGCAGCCTCAGGCAGCACAGAGCTGCAGCACCAAGATGACAGCACTTAATTCTTTAACACGTTATGAAATCCAGTCTCAAACTCTCTGCTGGCTATTCGAGCCTGGAGGGAAGGCAGTGCTAACAGAAGCTTAATACAGGAAAGACACCCAATGAAAAGACTGCTACAAATAGGCAACTGATATCCTCTAAGGAAAAAACTGTATTAGCATTTTACATTTTAACTGATTTGTATTATATTCTCAAGTCAAAACACCACTAACCCTCAGGTCTCCACATTAACACAGAAAACATACTTCCAACAACATATAAACCGATTCAAAAAAACTTTGGTCAGATAAAATTTATTTGTTGTCCAAATTTGCATCTTTCAGGTGATAAATACCTAAAACTATACTTCAAATCCAGCAGAATAATCTTCTAGCACTCCCTTCCCCCAAATATTTACAAGAACACAGAATATAAAGTTTTGTAAATGTTTAAATATATACAAAACTTTGCAATACCCTGCTCTCTTTTTTTCCACCCCTTAAACGATTCCTCATGTCTCAAACACTGGAATGACTTTTTCTATTTCTGCCAAATCTCTGAACAATCTAAAGATGTCACTGAAGACCACTTAAAGTAAAAAACCTGAGTGCTGCTAAGCAACCCAGAAAACATCATTACATGTTCAATTGTTTAGTGCATTGAAAAATTTCACACATATTGAGAATCCATGTATTCTGCACTCCAATGATGGTAATGTCTTCCACACAGAGGAAGAAAAGAAAATTATGCAGAATATGTTTGTATTTCAAAAAGGAATTGCTTATAAAGACCTAAAGATTTGATCAAATTTATTCACTGTTTCTGCACATGGAACAGATTAGAAACAGATTCTCTCTTATCCACTATTTTATACACACTCCGGAAACAAATTTACTAAGGAAAAACAGCACTAGTGTTTGTTTAACTAAAAAACTAAAGACGTAGCAGGATTCTTTTCCACTATATAAAGCAGTATTTTAAAAATGTATTCCACATCCAGACTCTTTAAATCAATGCTATTTTAACTGCTTCAGCTGCATATAAACAAAGGTCATCTAATGTAATTTAACATTTCACCACTCTATAGCACTTCTCACCATGGATGTGCTTACACATCCAGAAAAAGGGAGACCAAGTCTCATATTCCTTCAATGAAACAAAGGATTTCCATATCCCAGCAAGGGTGACATGCAAATATTTGCTTCATTTCAATTACACATAAATATATGTGTGTTTTTCCATTCAAATGTAAGTAGTACACACACAGAGATAAAGTTTTAAACACAGGTGATTTTAACCCCTTTCTGCTCAGCACTTGGCTCATCTCTCACTCATCGTGGCTCTGTACCACAGTGTAATGTTCTGCACCAGAACTCCCTTACAACAAAGCTCCTGGTTTAATTACACTGCATCCCAGTTTATACCCCCACAAGGAACACAATCTCACCATAAAGGTCATGGGGAATGTCTTCAGAAGACATCAATGTAGCTAAGCATAAAAATATTTCACTGCATCACTTACAATGGACTTAATGTTTGTTTTGGAATTATGGATTTCATTTTTTCCATCTCTCAAGATGCTTGGTCTTAGGTTACCAATCTTGTATATTCAACTGCCCTAAATTTATTGCAGGCACAGACTGAACAGAACAGAGCCAATCAAAATAGACACAATCAAAGCCCCCCATTCACACAAAGTGATTGGCAATAAGGTAAAAGGCACACTTAAAGGTTAAACCACTAATTCAGAGTGGTAACACAGATTTCCCAAACCAAAGTTTGCTTAAAATGTAAAAAAAAAAAATCATCACCTGTATGTAGAATTTAAGAATGTTTTATAAACAAGAAAGTAAGGGGTGAAAATCTATTTAAAACTTTGGAATATGTGGTAACCTCACCATGGAACCTTAGACTATCAAAACAATAAAAAAAAATTAAAACTTTACATAGCAAGGTAGAACAAGAGACAACGGCAGAAGCTGATGCCCAGGAAGTTCCATCTAAACACTAAGAACTTCCTTCAGTGCACTGGGACAGACTGCCCAGAGAGGGTTTGGAGTCTCCCTCACTGGAGATATTCCAGAGCCAGCTCTGTGCCATGTGCTCCAGGCAGGACCAGATGACCCCTGTGGTCCTTTCCTGACCCATCCTGACTGTGGGAAGCTGGAACAGCACACATATGTGTACATGTTCCAGAAAACAAAAGCAGCACTTCAAAACAACAGAATAAATCATTAGTGCTACCAATTTCTTCCTCCAGTTATCTTTTAACATTGCTTCTTTGAGACCAGATTTACTTGGCTTAATACCAATTCTCAGATACGTTGTATTAGAGACCATTTAGCTCAGCTTGATTATAAAAATATTGCAAGTTCTCCCCACAAGGAAATCCAGCACAATTCCTTTGCAAGACCCAAGTTTAAACAGATGAAGCCCATGATCTGAGCAGTTCCACAAGCAGCAGAATGGTATTTTGGCTTTGTTCTGCTTGTCATCTCATCACTAGTACGGACAATCATTCAAGCTTTTACACATACTTTGTGCCAAATAAGTGAGAAAACACATATCTCAATCTTTTTAAGTACATAATTTGAACACGCAGACATATTTCACTTGAATGATCTGAAATGAGGATTCATTTTTTCTTTCCTTGGCACTCTTATTTAGATTTTTGCTTTCAAAACCTCTGTAATAGTTTAGCAGCCAGAGCAAAATCGTGTGCCATTATAACTCCTACAAACAGAAGCTATTTTTGCAAGTTAAAAAGCTGTAGAGAAGGACTGAAAGACCTATCAAAAAAAAAATATTCAACCCATTGCTTCTTAACATGTTGGGCAGACACACAGGAAAACAAACAAACAAACCCAGAAACACTTTTCTATGAGATGGGGGAAAAGAAGTACCTATAAAACTCCACTATAATAAACATTCCTCAGCATCTACATACTGCAAGCCTGACAATAACCACATAAGCACAATGACTGCTGCTTATTTTTCCTCAAAAACCATGCTTACAGACCTGATTCATGTCACATAGTTTTAGGGGGAAAAGGAACCAAGATTTTGCAAAGCCTCCCAGGCCTGGCCTGCAGAGAAGTTTAGTAAATGGAAAATGGATGGCTCATGCATCACTTGCATCTACACATTCCCCACAGGCAAAAAGCCGAAAGAGGAACAGGGACTCACTATTTTCATACATTAATATTTGAGAAAAAGCTTCTCCATACAAGTTTATCAAGTTTTATAGATAGGGAGTATTTTTCACAAGTTTTATTGCAACCTGTACACACCAGGCAAGCCCTGGTATTGCATCAGAATGGGGAATGCAGCTGCCTTGTGGCTGGCACCAGCTACACTGACCAGCTTCCTACCTCTGGGAAAAGGCTCAGCAGCCAAATCAGATGGGGCAAAAAAAAAACAAACCCTATTTTTTCAATGTCTCAAAGCAGCAAACCAGAGAATATTCCTTTCAGTCCAGTAAAATTTCTAACAGGCTGCATTTGAGCCCTTCTAGAAACGGTAACAGCTAAAACATTTAGCTGCATACAAAACTATCACCTATCAAGGGCTAACTTCATCTTGAAAACATCCTCAGATGGCAGATTGTGTGGGTGTCCTGGAAAGCACCTCCTCAAGCAACCAGTGTGCCCCAGAAGTTCACAGCCCCTAAAGGAATAGGCCAAAATCTAATCTTTAAAGTTCTAGGACATATCAACCTGGGCAATTAAAAAAAAAAATCCCAAGCAATAAAAAGGTGCTTTACTCCACATTTATAAACTGTTGATCTCAAGATGCCAAATTCAAGACACAGCTGCTGGCAGCTGGCCACTTGGATGCAGTCAGAATGACTGGAAATCTAATACCTTTTAAATGCATCATCTATTATTGTCTTTCTCACCACAAGTGATACATTTATCAAGATATTCTTTAAAAACCTTTCACTCTAGAAGGGAAAGAAATCTAAAGAACAAGTCACCTCCTGTTTGTTCTCACTCACATGTGCAAGGAAGACACTTCCAGGAAGGCTAAATTGAGCAACGTGTCCTTCTGTGGTATACACAACAGGATCCAAGCAATGGTGATAACAGGACTGTGCTCCAGCCCCAGCTGCACTCCCCCAAGTCCTGTTTGCACAGCTTGCTCACATACCATCAGCAAGAACAAGCTCAGGAGGATGCAGTGCAATCCAGAGCACAGTCCCTGAACTGCACCACTGGAACCAGCAACTGCAGCCCACAGCCAGCCCCCAGTGCTCAGCCACTGAGCATCCAGTGAGTTTATCCCACCCCTGGGAAAGAAGCCTGATAGAGCCTCAGCAAAACCTGCAGCAAG
>JBBMKD010000217.1:7070441-7120732 GCA_037834095.1 Argya squamiceps
GGGCCGCCGCCCGCCGGGGAGGGGCCGGGGATATCCCCGGCGGGAGGGGGCAGCGCCGCGGCCCCGGAGGAGGGCGGGGAGGCACGGGGGGGAGGGCAGGGGAGGAGAGGGGAGATGCCACCGCCCACAGCGGCACCGCCCCCGCCTCGGAGCGCTGGGCCGGGGTCTCTGCCAGCTGAGGTGCCCTGCCAGCCGGGATCGTCCTGTCAGCCGGGATCCCGCCGCATCCGGGCGCCCCCGACCCTGTGAGAGGGTCGGCAGCGACCGTGCGGTGCCGGGCGACACGCAGGACGGGCGGGTGGCGGTCCTGAGTTACACCGTGGCCGGAGCCGATCCCGGTGTGGGCGGCAGGGACCAGCCCGGCTTTGCCGCACGTCCCGCAGTCACTACCCGGAGCCGTGGCTGGCACATCCCCCGCCGGGGAGGGCCCTGGCTTCCCGCTCCCGGGACGTTTCGCTGCGCGAAGCCTCGTGAGGGAGAAGAGCCTTGTGCTGCACCACAAGAGACTGGGTTACACATCCCTCACCTTCCGGCAGAACTGTATTTACCCACACCCAGAATCCCAGCTGGGTGTACACCGGCACAGTTCATACCACTTTACAGACAGTTTGAGCCCAGAAGCACGCAGCGGTGCAGAGGAAACATCAGCACGAACTGCCACACTGGCCTGGTGGCAGCGATGGCATTTTGCCGTTCCCGCAGCCAGACACTGCCCGGGTGGCCCATCACTGCCCAAGTGTGACTGTCCAAATCACCTGCACTGAGAGTGAAGCACGGACACCTCTCTCTTTGGGTCTGACTTGTTTGTACTGAATCAGAGAAATCCTTTCCGACAAAAAATAGTTACATACCACACTCTCCAACAAAAGTTTTCTGTTTCAATTAATCACTGTTTTCTGCTGCTTTCCAGTCTGCTAGATAGAAGATGATCCAGCAGCACTGGGTCTGGAATCCCACAAGGTATCCTGCACTGCAGTACTGCAGACACCTGTCTCCTCCAGAGCTGGAGCATCCATGCATTTATGGTGGCCAAACCAGGTTAGTGGATGCACTCTGGTTGCCAACACAAAACTTACAGCTGACATGACGGTGAACTCACCTCGTTGATAACATCAGCTTGGAGGTGCTAACATTTGTGAGGAGATTTTTGAGGAGATTTGTGAGGAGATTACAAGCTGGTACTCTAGGTGGATGGGACCTGCACTGTGCCCAGTCTCAACATGCACTCATTTTTACATTTCCAGTTTGGCCTTACTGCATCTTCACGTATTTCCCACTTAGTTCCACGACAGTATGAATTCTACAGCACCCATTATTCTGGTTGTGCATTATGTGCACGGAGTGAGGCATTCTGAGCCTCTGTGGATGGCAGCCAGCAGTTTGCAGGCAAAGCACTGCTCACAAGGTCCTCTGATACTTTCCATGGCCCCAGGAAATAAAGTGTCTAAAGACAAAAACACTAGAACAAAATATGAATGTAGCTCTTGAAAACAGTGCAATCTCCCTTTCCCTTAATATTTTCTTGTAGGGTGGTCTCACTGTAGGTGTGCAGGGCAGTCTCAGGAAAGACTGAAAGTCTTTTCCTTGCCAGTTGGGAAGTTTAGTCATCACCTTTTTAGTCATCACAAGCACCTTTTTTTTTTTTTGGTAGATGAAAAAGTGAATATTTTTCTTATCAAAATAACTTGAAATTCAGCAAAGGGTGCTATCTCACCCCAGACCAACACCAGCTGGAGTTGTGTATTTTCTAGATGCCAGGACCTGTGAGTTGCACAGTCCAAATATTCACAAGTTATGAGTGTTGACAGCACCTGTTACAATCCACAACAGCTACAGGTGCTTAGCTCCTCTGAGCAAAACAATTATTTGGGTATTTTCCACTCATTAATTACTGAGATTTACAGTCAGTGATTCTCAGGATAGGAAGTCCACGAGGTTCCTTTTCTTGTGTTTTATCAGTTCCTACAATACAGCCACAGAAACCTTTCTCATCAGTTAGTTGAACCCAGAAGTAATCTTTTTTTCAGCAGCCATAAAAATAATATAACCAAAGACCTCTTAAAAAATAATTTTGTCCACAGTTTAGTTTTTTATTCATTGAAAAGAACCCTTTCTTAATGTGCTTTTAGGTTAAAAAATAAGAAGCAAACTCTTTGATTTCCTATTTAAGTCCATATAAATGCTTTTAAAAGGATACAGTGATTAGGCATTATTATTGGTAGTTAAATTCAATACTCTACCACTTCAATTGAATAAATGACATTTTATTTTCCTAGTATATTGCAGGGGAAGAATAAAATGCCTTTTACACAGAAAACTTGAGCTAAGTAGAAGAGCACATTTTTAATGGCTATGTAACATTACATGTGGATAAAATTGGGGAAATGGGTGGAAGTTGGCAGATCCAAGATCAAATGGCCAGAAAGAACATCAGCTGAAGTTGACTTTGGCATATGTAATTTATATTGGCCATTTTTTCTGGGGCCAATAGCTTGATCAAAGAAAAGAATAACAGGATCTTTCTCATTCTGGTGTACCATGTCTGTTTTGCTACATTCTCTGCCTCCTTTTTTCATCCTGGTCTCTTTCCCTCACCTCACACACACACACACACATAATATCTGCAAATCTCAGAAAAAGCATGACTGAATAGGAGAATGTTTCACTGTCATACTCAGCCTCTGTGCAGAGTCCACATTCATTGGGACACATGCACATTGAAATAGATCCTGGAACTTAAAGGAATTTCATGAACTGGGTGATCTACTGTAATAAGTCCCACGTGTTTGGGACTGCACCAAGTCCCCAGAGCAAGAGTGGTGCAGGATCTGTCTTGGGAAGGGTGTGCCCTTGGCCCTGGGGATGAGGAGTGGGAGTCACCATGCAGAGAGCACCACTGGATGTGTTCAGGTCTGCCTTGGGGCTGCTCCCCATGCATGGAGCTGATGACTGGGTGTGTCTGCACTCCACGGGCCCAGGAGGTAGAAATTAGATATAAACAGAAGAGTAAGACAGTGTAGCTTACCCTTAATACAGCACCAACTGTATTGAAGATGGTGCAATTGCGTTTATTGTGTTTATTTATTGTTCTTGATCTCAAATTTCTCCACAGCACCACAATGAAGCAAAGTGCTCTTTTCTGTAGTTCCCTGAGCTGGGTGCAAAAATGGCAGTTTGGAAAGCTGCAAAGTGAGGGTGGGGAAAGAGAAGGTGGCACACAGATTCTTTCATCATCTGTAGTATCTAGGAATGCTTTTCTAGAACGAGTGCTAAATTTGGGGTTTCTTATTTGGGAGAGTTTTATTGCTGGTGAAAATTAATGCTGGTGGTGTTTTGAAAGGTTTTATTGCATTCACTATTTTACAGAAGTAAGAGCCTATAATGTTTTGTCTTTCATTATGTTATGTCATATTCCCCAAATGAGTCCCATTAACTTAAATTTCTCAGAATAATCTAATGTGGCCTACAGTGTTCTAAAGTACTGTGCACCCATCAGTAAATAAATAAAATATCTTCCACAGCTGTTAGAAAACCTTTTCCACCCATTGAAATTCCGCAGATAAATTCTTTTTCTAACTGAAAGGGCAGAGAGATTCTGAACCATCTTTTTAGCAATACAGAATCATGGAACCATTAAAAAAATGATTGAAAGAGATCACAAAAAGGTTATCTCGTTCATCTCCTGTCTGTGCTGAGTTCATTCCTGATAGATATTTGTTTATTCACTCCTTTACAATTTCTAATGATGAGGTCTTCATGACCTATCCAGGAAATTCCTGTGCTTCACTTACCATCAAGAAGTATTTTCTCCCTTTAATAAGTAACTTGAATTATTCTTGCTGCAACTTAAAGCTCTTAGTTTTTGTCCTGTCCACCATGGACACATTGAATGAATTATTTCTTCTTTCTATCAGACTTTGGTGCTTATGAATACTTTTATCAAGCATTGATTAATCTTTAAGAGTTACCTTCATTAAGCTAGATACTCCCAAGTCTTTCAGCACATTCTCAGAGGTCATATTTCTTGTTGGTCTCCAACAAACTCTTTCCATAGTAAACTACATCCTTCTTGAAATACAAGCATAAAACTGGAGGCCTGAGCAGTGCTGGACAGACCTGCATGATTTTACCAGCTGCCTCACAACCTGTGCTCCTGATTATTCGTTTTTCTGCAGTGCTTATCCTGCCTCCATGGCATTACTGACTTGTGTTGATGAAATGTAACCCCCAGGTCCTTTTCTGAAAATACCATTGTCCGGCTCGTTGTTCTTGGTGTATTTTGGTGTTGAGTACCGTTGCTCAGCATGGTCTCCTGGTCTGGTCCCAAATGTATTGAATCCTGTTTTTTCTTAAAGATTGTGTTCCTGGTTTTTTGACATCTATTTGCACTAATGCTGTACTTCTGCAGCTTCAGTTATTATGCCTCCAGAAGCACACTTTCAGTTTTCTCACAGAATCATCAATGAAACACAGAACAGATATGGGCCCAGGGTAGAATTTCTGTCTATTTTGATACATCCTTCCATCCTAATGGTCACAACAGTCCTGCGTGGAGATGCTTGTTACACATTTTTATGTTATTGACAACTTTTGCTGTATTTTATGGGAATGTTACAGGAAATAGGACTTAAACTCTTCTGAAGTCCTGAGTTATGGCCTCTGCTGCTGCTCCCCTGTCTGCAGACATTCGTGGTTTGTTATAGTAGCACATTAGTCTGGTAGGATTTATTCTTGTCATAGCTATACTTGCAGTGTATAACTCTTGTGATTAGGTTCCCTATTCCAATTACCTGTTCCAATTACTTTTTTCACTCCAGAATATTTCTGGGAGAAGAACTTAAACTGACTAATCTAGAGTTTATTGGTTCCTTTCCTGCTTTTTTTACAGACAGTCACTATATTTGACCTTTTTTCAGTTTTCTGGTACCTCACCCATCACCAAAGGATTTTAAAGAGAGCCATTAATGGTTGTGAGAATAAGCAGGGAAATAAGTACAGCCTTGGTGAACCTGACAGAAAGACACTGGAGCTTGGGTTAAAAGTCTGACTGATCACACACAAGGTGTTAACATTTGGTAACATTCCATGTGCTGTACAACCTTATATAGACACTGCTATTTATTAGAGCCACCCAGTTTTAAACATCTTAATCTCTGGAAGATTTTTCAACAGATGGATTATGTGAACCTTGTCTTTTCTGAAATGGTAGGAAAATTAGAAACAAATGTACAAAGCTCAGAAGTCCAGGAATTTTCACTCTTGGAAATGGCATGGGTGTTTTCTGGCAAGAGAGAAACCTGTCTGTTTTGGCTCTCAGAAGCAAAGTCATAGTTCACATTCTAAAACTAATCAGAAAACACCATAAGAGAGATTTAAATACTACCAATTAGGAAAAGAAAATTGATATCGCCTAATATTTAAGGAGAGAAATTAATGAATAAGAGTATTAATTACAATTTAAGAATTCTAATTCTTCACTCTAAAGAACCAAAAAGAATGAGAGCAATAATCCTGCCCTGGCAATCTCCCTGTCATGACATGTAACATCTTACATTGCTGTCAAAGGAACTGCATTGCAAATCTCTAAATAAGGAAAAGTTGGTTTCTAACCTAAATCCTGAACTTGATAACCATGTTCTTTCCTTAATTAAGAACAAGAAAGGTTCTCTCTCTTCTGTAGAAGCCACTGGAAAAAAGCTCTCCTGGATTAAGAAAAAATTACTGCTTTGAAACTTGCCTCTTTGCACTGTAATCTCCACAGGCGATTTTTAGGTGTTTTACATGCTTTCTGCTCCACTCACATAAAGTGTCAAACAGGAAAAAGTGGTTTTATTGAAGAAGAGGGTATCTGAACTAAATTCTGATGTAAGTTTACAATTGAAGAGAGTTAATACTTTGATTTAAACTAAATATATACTGAAGCCATTTTTCTCTGGCTTCCTAAACTAATGGAAATAAAATTACTGATAGGTAAAAGTGTTCTCTGGATTCAGATTCCAATTGGGTCAACCTCCTTTTTTAGGAAAATTCTGGTTATTTTTGTTTGCTATTACTGGTGTTTGATGTAGTGTATATTATCCTTTTGCATCCTGCATAGCTAAAATGCTGCATTTAACAATGATGCATTTCAAAAAATCTATTATTGTGTTTGTCTCAGCAGGTAAGATTTGCTCAATTATTATAGTAGTCCCTCAACTAAGAAAAAATCTCCTTTATACTGCACAGGTTCCTTCAGTCACTCAAGGCTTTCATATTGTATATAATGGCTGAAGTAATTAATGCACTTCCCCTTCAATAGTAAAGGCTAATAGCTGCTGAGATTAGCCTTGGGGTATTTATCAGAAATTGAACAAAAAACAGGACTTGAGAATTTCTTGTTTTGTTTCTTTCATACGAATTTAACAAATGACTTCATTACTATAAAATTGTTTGCACTCGGAGAGTCAGTATTCTCTAAAAAGCACCTGGATATATTTAGCACTTAGAACATGGTTGCTTTTATTTCTCACAATTACTCATCCTTGAACGCTGGGCTTCCCCTCTCCTGCAGTGTCAGGGCCCTGAGTGTAACAGGCTTTAATTGCCCTGATCAGCCCCACCTGGGCTGGGGCCCACCCACACCCTCTACCCATGGGAGCAGGAGCTCCATTTAAGCTTGGCCCAGAGCTCTTATTCCTGGTTTGGACTTTATGGGTCTTGGTCTCTTGTTTTGTCCCTGCCTGGGTTGGATGTTGGTCCTGTGTTGCAGGTAGGTGATTCCCTGTTCTGTCTCTTGTTGCTGCAAGGGCACCCTGGATGGGTCTTTTATGTGTTCATTTTTCTTGTTCCTTCTTTGTATGTGTGTTTTCCTCTGCCCAAGGCCTAGGAATGCCCAGAGGTGTATTTGAGCGATTAGAATGCATCAGTAGACTTTATATAATTAATACAATTTTATTAATTTACTTTATATAAATAAAAATACTTTTTTCTAGCGTTTCCATTCTGTTTAAACAAAGGCATGAAAAGAGAGTAGCATGGCCATGTTTCTAAAGGCTTGGGAAGCAAGTGCTCATCTTCAGGGTTTTTATCAGAATAGTCAGAAAACACTGGGCTCAGACCCTCCACAACTGGAACCTTGTATGGCTTTGAAGAAGTTATGATGACAACTGAATTTGAATGATTTGCATTAGGCATAGGCAACAATGTGATTAGTTCAATTAAACAGATAAATCTGCTCTAAGAGAAATGGTTCTTGCATGCAGCACAATTAAAACCAGGAGTAGAAGAGGAGCATTGGCAGTTCCAGCTCTCCTGAAGACTGCAGCCAAACCAGCAAAGATTTAAGGAAATGACTCACAGTATTCACAAGAAAGAAAACTATCATAGTAATGGGAAGGAAAGCTAGGTTAGTGTAACCAAACTGTTCAAGTCAAGTTTACTAGCCCACAGAGGCAGAGACAGGAAGCACTGAAATGACTGAATAACATTCCTAAAACAAGTCTGTAATAGTGTTTTGTCAGGTTAGTGACTGTAAATGTCCAAGAACTCCAGTGGATGTGAGGGAATACATTTTGCTCTTGGACGTTTTCACACAGACACGTTGGAGTAAATGACTTTGTGCATGAGACAGATACCAATTTGATCCAGAGTTCTCAGTGTAATGCATACTGTTTGTTAATACCATGAAGCTTATGTTTGTTTGCCTGATAAATACCTGAGTCTCAAGATGCCTCTATGCTATGCTAATTCTAGAGAGTTGCTGTCAAAAAAAAAAATCCTGTGCTTTATTTACTTTTTGGCAAATATCTATACTATTCTTTTTTTAAAAAAGGGTGCCTCTAAATGCATTTATTAGCAAGACCAATCATGTAGGAATGCTCTCTATCTTACTGCATGAATAGGCTGCAAAGAGTAAAGAAAAGACTGAGACTCCAGAAGATTCTATGACATTTTAGAATCTTCTAAAAACCTTATGCTGTAGTGTGGTATTTATTTCCAAAGTTAAGCAGTTATTTTAATGGTGTCTTTCTGGAATAATTGGTGTTGCCTTCAGCACACTGTCCAGTGGCCCAAGATAGCAGGGCTGCCTGGCTTGAGAGCATTTCTTTTGCTAAAAAACCAGTCAACTGATGACAGGATGGAGGTAGTGGGCCCAGGATAGTACACAGTCCTGAATGGATTTTATTCACAACATGATCACCTTAAGGATGGTCAGTTTCTGTAGCAGTTATACAGGGAAGAGTGTTACCTTCTCCTATGGTTTAATCTTTCTGCAAAGCTAGAAACAACATAGGGATTAAAGTAAATTTGCTTTTTTAGAGCATTGTTTGGAGAAGTAGCTGCTGGGACTACCAGTCACAAGTCCCCATAGGTGTGAGGTATAAAGGTCTTTATGCAGGAGGGATGAAATGCAAGTAGCTTTGCAAATGGATTGTTATAGGTACAGCTTCCCTACATTCAGTGTGAATGCCATGGTGTTTCAGCTGGGGCAGCCACCAGAGCAGTTTCAGGCATGCAGGTATGGCTTCTATAGCAATCTGAGAGGCTTGGGTGGCTTCAAGGTATGTGGCCTGCTGCACTCTGTCAAATGCCAAAGTATGGAGCAATATTGTACTTCTCTGGGACCAGGCTGCACTTCTGTATGTGGTTATAATATACAGCTCTGCATGGGAGAAATGCAAAATCATCCAACAGTCTTCCTTTTTGGTCCTAGTATGTGCACTTTAAATGAGATGAATAACTAACTTGACTTGGTTAACCCTAGGGGAAGGCCTTTTAATTATTAACTGAAATAGTTGTGGGAGTTTTGCACATTTTGCTCCGAGAATGCTTTGCATTTTATGCTAAAATGGGCTGAGTGTGTCTTATCTGACTCTGTTGGGATATTTAAAATAAATCTTTTGAATCCAGTACAAAACCACTGTGAGACCATTGAGTTAAATCAATCCAATCAGGTGCAGCAGAGATTTCAACTGACAAGAGCAATGCCCTTCCATGCAGCTATCATGCCTGAGGAGGAGCAGGTGGAGTTAAGGAAGAGCATTGTGGTTTTTGCAGAGTGATGTAAGAGCAGGGAGATGAGGGCTCTCAGTTATGAGGTGTAACTGAGAATATTGCAGTCTAAGAGATTATGTACAGGTGCTGTGCTCCAAATGATGCTCCCTTAACTAATCTGTACCTTTCCTGAACCCATTTTCTGTAACAAACTGGGTAATGCTAGACTAGCAAAGGGCATACAGGACTTGAGGTGAGAAAAGATGACAGGTACGTGATCACTGTATTGAAAAAAATCAAAAAATACTGTACAACAGATAATCCTCCCCCAGTATATGAACAGCTACTGCAGTGATGCTGAGCACTGATGTAGAGAACAGGCTTCTTGCAGAGTGTGGTGGTCAAAAGACACCTGCAATGTCCTGACCCCCCGAAGGTGAGGGAGAGCAGGATTCAGATACCCAGGGATAGGCACCCTGTGGTACCACAGCATCAGTGTTTGGCTAATACCACAGAGCCATGGACACAACTGCTCTGAAGTAGCTCAAGCTGACTGCTTGTGCATGGATACCTTGATATTAGGACAGCTGGATCATTGTGGACGGTGTGTGGGATGATAAAGAAAGGCATTGTTCACTGTGGTGCTTAGGCCTGGCTTCATGTGTACTAACGAAATCACCAAAATCAAGAGGCTCAATTGACTGAATTCGTGTGTCTGCCCATTTCTGGCTGGAAGGGAGTGATACTTCCACCCATGGCATGTAGGACAATGCACTTCAGGAGGAAAGCATGGTCCCCAACAATGTGGCATGAGAATGAGCTAAAAATTAGTACTTGACTGTTATACACAAGCCTGAAAGGGACAAAGCTTGACAAGTGGAACATAACATGCAGTGGGGAATAGTGTTTTGGAAGGTGGTTGTTGCCTGCTCAAAAGTAGGTGTTTTAGTTGGGGGCTCAGGCTTTTGATCACTTTTCCCTCAATTTAGTAGGAAGAAGCTGTATAAGGACACTTAAGAAAACCTGTTGGCTACTAATACTTATTCTGGTTTTGAGGCAGCATTGCCAGTTAGATGCTGTTACCATTGTGGTGAAAACTCATCTCTTTGTGTTATGGAGCTGATAAAATAATAGCTAATCATTGAAAAGCTTCCATGTGCTCACACCAGGTTAAGTTTCACAGGCAGCATTCCTGGGCTGCTGTGGCACTGTGATTCCTGAGCTATGAGAGAATGTTTTCTTTGGTTTACAGGTGGGTTAATATTGGAAATGCCTATGAACAGTGCCAAGTATTATTTGCTGTGATAAGGAACAACAATTTAGTTTTAATCTTGTGTTTGGGAGAAATACATCAGTCATGTACATTCAGCACAGAGCAAATTTCAGTATGGCTTTTTGGGATCTTTCTACTGTAGTTATAGGAATTTAGGCAGGTCCAAAGTGTGATTTTTCAGCTCTTGTTTTCTTTTGTATGATTCATTAATTAGATGTTGTGGTGTTTTTTAATGCCTGTTTTTACACTTACGGCTCAGGTACTACTCTTAAAGGTGGTGTAATAAAGGAAGGATTAGTTAAATTGGTGATTTGTTTCAGCTTCATGCAAGTGAAACACAAGCCATTAGGAAAAGATTGTGTTTCTAGACTCTTAAACATCTTTTGCCCATGCAGTTATTTTAATGTTTAGTCTGTTCTAAGTATCTGGGGATCATTTTCTATAGGTTTTGCATACTTTTGTCGGAATGGGCCAGTATCTCTCTCATGATCAGCTTGTCTGGCTGGAAATCCTGAGGAAGAGGAGGTGGTTCTCAGGCTCTGTAGGGCTTTTTACTCTCCTTTCACCAGTATCGTGATTTCTTTCAGGTTTTTTTTCTCAGCCAGTGGCCTGTTAGGGATTCTCCAGCAGCCTCTACCCAGGCTTTACTCCCCCTAGAGCAAGCCAGAGGTCTGTAGTGTAGTGAATGAAATCTGCTCTGGATTGAGCAACTTAATTTAAGAGGACCCAGGCATGAGAAGTTCCTGCAGGGCTGTGCCTGACCAAGGAAAGCATCCCAGCCATTGGCTTGTCTATGGATAATTGGCATTTTGTATGTTTGTTACCACCCACATCATAAACCTTGAACAGTCACAGTTGCTGGAAGCTAAATAATAAAGAACCTAAGCAGTGACTTTCAACAGGCTGAATTCAAACATAAATGCAGCATGAAATGACCTGTGGACCTTTACCTTCCTTGCAAGATGTGTGATTAAAACAAAAATTAACCCAGAAACATTCTGAACTTAGTGAAGGATATGCTGTTGTTGACCTAGATTGACACACTGACCCAGTAGAGTGGGAATAATCCCTGACAGTTTATGTGGCTCTTAAGATGATGTAATAAATTTCAGTATGAATATGAAATATTGTTTAGTGTACAAATGGGTTCCTCATGTTTTTCCTCTAGAGGTTTTATGAGTTCTGGTCCATTGTTGTGAATATATCGTTGCTTTTCCATCTTGCTGTCATGTAGAATGGCTGGAGATTCTATGGTGCAGGCATGGTATGAAAACACATTGTGTCCAGGGGGTTGGGGCTAAGGATTCCTGGGAGTAAGAACATTGCACTGGACTCAGTTGCTTAGTCAGATGTATCAGAAATATGCAAAATGTACCAGTGTTCTGGTGTTTATCCAGCTGGATGAGGATGTTGTCTTCAAAAGCAATCTGCAATTAATAACTTTTTAAAAATTGTCAACTATTTGGTATATTTTTGTTATGTAAAAAAGATGTACTTCTTTTCCTCCTCTCTGACAAATGAAATAAGCTGTTGCTGGAGTTTTCTGTAGTGCTGGAAAGTAAATGTGCCTCTAATAGTTTATGGTGGCTCGAAATCAGCATTGGTAGAATGCCTAAAAATTCCTGCTTCCTGTTGAAAGTACATTCAGCACACTGGGACACATTTGTCTGGATGTGATCTGTGGGTCTACTTTTTTTATTTACACTAAATTTGCAGTGATTCCTGTTATTTCAAACCACATACGCCCACACAGCTTTGGTTACTTGGAATCTGTCTTTGACTGGAATATATCAGGAGTAATTGGGTTGGTATGCCATCTTTTGTTGATAATTGGAAACTCTTGGATCTGACACAAGAAGTTAACAAATTCCCTGTACTTAGCCATATGCTTTAGAAGTTCTTGCAACAGCAATTTTCAGGTCATTTGTCTGGCTAGAACTTGAGAAGAAACATATGGCTACTGCTTATGTCCTGCCTTATTATTCTTAAGAGTATTATTTCATAAACAGAAAAGAGCTCATTAGCTGGTAAATTATTCATAGACCTTGCTGGAATTGTACCAGATATGCACTGGGACTCTTGAAAGGGTCTTTTTTAACAGCCCACATTTGGAATTGTCTGGGCAGAAGTGTATTTGTCTTTCCAGTAAGACAAATAAAACCCTACAAAGCTGTTCATCTCAGTTAAATCCAACTGTATGGCAATTTCATGTCAAATACTTCTCATGTGTGATTAAAAAACACTTGCTAATACATCATGGCTGTGGCTGCAACTTGCACTCTGATGAGCTGTGTATCACCTGTAGTAGGTAATTAAAGAGCTCATATGAATAGCAAAGAGAACTATGTTTAATTATGTGGTTACATCTGCTTAAGAGGATCCCAGTTCCAACGGGCCTGCCTGGTAATGTTCAAATATTCTCTGGTGCCACCTAATGGTAAAATTGTCCAGGTACTCTGGAGTGAGAACAAACAACGTGTACCCACCACATTTATTGCTGCACTCAGGCCCGTGGGGATCAGTGCTGTGGCCTGGATTTGCATGAGATAAAAAAAAAGGCTCTTGACCCTAATTGCTTCCAGTCAAAACATTTCACTGCTAAAGGAAAAAATACAGTAAACCCTACAGTACTTCCTTTAACTGTTCTAACTGAATAGTTTTTTAAAAGGTTTGAACACAAGCCTGAACCAAACCAACTAAAACTTAAATCAAGTTATTGTGTTTTGACAGTAACCCATAATTTCCTAAAGGCCAAATGCTGTTCACCCTTATTCTGCTGGGAACACAACATTCAAATTTGTGATATAGCCTTGTGTTTGTTTTTTTAGTTTCTGTATTCTTGTCACAATGCTGCAATTTCCAGGAAATGGAGAGATGCCTCTCTGACTGTGGGAAGTGCAGTAAGGATAGATGTGAACAGTGCTCCTCATTTTCACCCTTTCCAAAGCCCCTGAGTGTTGTGGGTGAATGACTGCAGTGAGCACACCCCACAGGGCAGGAAGGGTGCAGAAAGCCAGGCTCTTTACCTGCCCAAAGTAACATTTGAGACACATGGATCTTGCTCCTTCCTATCTGCAGGTGTAGGTAGCTTTCTACTTTCCATTTTAAGATTTGGTCTTTCTATTATCTTTTTATTTCCATTTTTCTGCCTTTAAATATGCTCTAGCAGTGGGAAGTGAGCATGCTTACAGTCTTACCTTTGGATGTCACTAGGGCCTTGCTGTGGCAGTTTACATTCTTTTCTTGGAGTGGGTGGTACTGTTGGGGAAGAAAAAGTAACTTCCTGCTCCAAATCAAGTAAAAATTCATGTGAGTACTTGGCTCAGTTGGTTTGAGCCTGGTGCTAGTAATGCCAAGGCTGTGTGTTCAATCTCTGTACGAGCCAATCACTTAAGGGTTGGACTTGATGATCCTTGTGGGTCCCTTCCAACTCAGAATAATTTATCTCATGTCAATAGGGAAAGCAACTGCAGTGGGGCAATAATAGATGCAATTCTGTGATTCTTGTAAGAGGCTGGTGGGAGGGACAGTGTAGCCAAAGGATGTTGCAAAAGAACTACTTGAGTGAACTCTTTCGCAATCCTCTGGAAAAGAATGTTCGGTATGTTTTGACTGATCAATTCTGCTATCACACATTTTCTGAATACCTGGTTTAGATGGAATTAATAGAGTTGAGGCAAATGAACAGCAATACCCTAGAGACAAGGAACAGTTTTATCCAAATAGCTGAAATATTAGGTTTGCTGCCAGTTTCTGAGAATCAAAAGGCTATTGAATAACGTAATTGTCAGTTATTCTAGTCAGAACTGTCTGTGCCCAAAACAATGTGAGCTGCAGATTTCTTCTCTAATGTCCTTTCTAGCACCAGGCTTACAGTTCTGAATCACCTTTCAATTCCATTGTTGAGTCCTTTCTTCAAGAGCAACCACTCTTGTAAACAAAAACCATTTGCATGAGTGGGACTTCTGATATCCCTTTTGGAGGAGTTTAATTTCAAAATTAATTGTTCTGCTTAGCTATAGAATAGTTATATTTTGGAGTTAGAATTGACTGCTCTTTTGTGGAAATTCTCTCTTGGGAAGAATAAAATAAAACAACTTTTTGCTTTCTCCTGGGTATTCCAGAAAAGAATGCTACTGGCTATTAGTACACGCGAATAACGTGGATAAAGTAGTCACTATAAAAATGGCATTTTTTTCCCTAAGCATAAGCATGACTAGGGAGGAAAATATTGTGTGCTGAATTGTTTGCAGATGTCACTGTTGTGGTTTCATTGAGTTACAGGCAGATTTGAAAAGGTTTTGTCCCAATAGGAGATAATATGTGCAAAGCACTGCTGATGGTCTGGCCAATTTGTGGGTTCTCAGTCTGAGCGGAGAAACTGGCACTCTGTTTTTGGAAATCTGGCTTTGGGGACTGTACCATGTTTCAAAAACTAGAGGGTTTGGCCCACATTTAAACTAACTGCCTGAATGGAAGTATTTTCCTTTTTTTTTCTAAGCCAACCCAATAATAAAATTGTGTTTCCTTCCTTGAGTTGTAGATAAAGAAAATAATCCTTTTCTGTGGGTGGATGGCTCTTGTCCTCAAAGGCACTTGTCACTGACTGTAGTGCTTGGCTCCCTCTTTGGCTGGGATTCTTCTAGAGGAAAAAAGGCCAAAGAATTCAAGTTAAAACTTTCCACCGTGTACAGAAAACATCTTGATCTTTCCTGTTTGTCATTGTAAGCAAATTGTTCTTGCTTTCATGATCCCTCATGATCTGCAGCTCATAAGCCCCAGTCATGAGTAACTTTCAACTCCAAGTGCTTAAAAATCATCAACCTGGCCCCAAGTCATGACACTGAGATGCTGTTAAGCCAAGCAGCTCATGCTTAGGATCACTTTCTGTGTATCAGGAATGGATAAAGGAAAGAAGGAATTAACTCCCTAATTGTGGGTGCTCAGTGGGTGAAGCCTCAGGAGATGAACCCTTGTCAGCACTGCAGTCAGGAGCAACAGTTCTGCTCTAACTCACTGCTTGTGTTTGCAGCCTTGGGTGACACAGACCATGCCCCAAGCTCAGGGTGGAGCTGCATTTAATCTCTTTAAACCCATCACCTGCCTCCACAAATGTGTGGGACCCCACATGGGCAATTCCTATTTTTAAAACCGACGTTTTTCTTAACACTGATATCACCTCAGCTGTGCTGGGTGGTACCACTATGGGTGTTGCTGGGCTGATTTTGAACTACATATAATCTATATTTTCAAAGAGGAAAATGGAAAGTAGGGCAACTAGATTTTGGCTGTTTGCTTTGAGGCTCTGTTTTGGTTTTGTGGTGTTTTTCATGCAGCAGATATGTCAGATGTGAGATCCAGGTCTAACAGCACATTACCTTGACAGTGGACTGTGTGTGGTTATTGCCAGAGGCCTCTGAAGGAGACTCAGATTGAGTATTTCCTCAGGATCATAGTCTTGGGGCAGAGAACATACTGCATGCTGAGTTCTCCTATGAGTCACAGGCTAAAGGAATACTGGGGGCTTAGTGGGTTTATATGCTGGCAGAGAATTCTGGAGACAGAAATTAATCAGTAGTGAAGCTCAATCAAATATAATCTCCTTGCTGCTGGAAAGAGAATGAAAAAATTGCTGGTATCAGTTACCACCATGGTGCTAGTGCCTGGAAATTGCTGTGGGAAGGGCCAGGACTGATGGATCCCACTGGCAGCCCTTATCAAGTCTCCTGCAGAGCCCCTCTGAAAATGAATGTCATTCCAGGGGTATTTGTCCAGGCAAATAGGCTTCCTGTCTGTAGTAAGCAACTTATTAAAATGGGAACTGGATACAAAATGTTGAGTAGGTTTGGCCCTTCGTTTCCATAGAAGCTTCTAACAAATTCAAATTTTACCTCATTTTCAGCTTCTTCATGGCTTCCTACTGAGTTCTGCTTTCAGAGTAAACTACCATGGGAGTCTGACACAATCTTTTTGAATCTGAGCTTCTGGGCCACCTTCTCAGTGTCTCTCTTGTGTCACTGATATCAACATCTGCAAAAAGAAACAGCATCCCTGGTCCCCTCTGCTGTCAGCCCTGTCCTTGTTCACATGCCTTTGTAAACTTGAGGTGGAGAAGTAGAATTTTGGAGAACTTTCCTCAGTGCAAAAGCAGTATAGGTCAGGCTCTGCAGTTTTTTGGGGATGGCCCCTGTAAGCAGATCTTTAGTCTCTCATAGAGGCTATGAGGTCAGTGACCAAATTCCCCAAATAAAAGGTCCTGACAAACTGCAGTCTGTTTCCTGTGTCCCAGAGTATAGATGGGACATCCAGCTGCAGTGGGAGGTCTCTAAATGTTGGTGAGTTGGGAAAGTAATATTCCAGAGAATCTCCCTCAGCACAAGGGCACTACAGGAGAAGAGATGGGGTGCCTGGAATAGGAACTTGCTGAGCAGATTGTACCTGAAATAGGACTCTCCACCTGAACATCCTGAAATCTGTGGCTGTCCTCTGTACCACAGTATTTGTTTTATACGAGCTTTAGCCCCCTTAGTGATTGATTGAACATCTCAGAGGCAGTGGGAGCACTGCTGTTTTGGTCCTTTTAGCAAGTGCCTATCTCTTACTATTCCTTGTCTGTTAGGTTTTACACTCTTTATTTTAACAAAACCCCTTCAAGCTTGGGAGACTTAAAAGACCAAAAGAAAATAAAACGTGAGCTCTTTGGATTTTTCTTCTATCTGTTCCTCCTAATAATCTTATCAGAAAGATGCTTGACTTGTTGAATTTGCTGAAATATTTGCGCCTGATAAGCCTTATCAAGCATGCTTTGTGCTCCTCCTCCAGCCTGAGAGTGCCCTCTCGTGTTTGCAGTTTCCATGTGCTGCCCGGGATGATCCTGGCAGCGCGGGATGCTGGAGCTGCAGCAGCTCCCGCTTGGCAGCCCGGGATGCTCCGGGCTCATCCTGGGGTTATATCGCGTTTCTGGCCACAGGAATGCATTGCAGCAGTGAGGCACACTCGTTGTCTGCCTTTTCTAGTAAATTGAGCTACTTTTTGCAGTGCTGTTGTTTAATATTCCTTGACAGGCTTGTCCAGGGAATCACTGTTGTGCAAGAGAAGCACACTGACCTGTCTGCTTTGTTACTCTGATTTCTCAGTCCAGCACGGGCAGAAGAGGTAACACTGATGAGCAGCCACACATCGTTTGTTCACCTTCTGCCCCCAAAGCCACCATCTATTTTGTTTTTGCCTGGGTTGGTTGTTTTGCTGAATGACTAATCAGCTACCAGGTCATCCATTTTTCCCTAAATGCCAGAGAGCTTCAGCTGCTCTAACAGCACCTGAAAGCCTTTGGCATTTTGGGGTCACTGATCTGTACTTGCTGTCAGTGCTAATACTATTTCATTTTCAATATTAGATTTTATGCCTTGTGCAAAGCTCCATGTGGCCAGGATGTTTAACTGCAGTGCCAGTGGCTCATAAATTCTTAACCCACAAAACCCAACAGGAAGTAGTTGGGTTAGTAAGGAAGCTACTAAGGAAGCCCAAAATGGGGGTGTTGTGTGTACATGTAAACCAACACTTCAGCTCTGTGTCTTTCAAAGCAAATAATGAGCAGGATTTCACCTTGGCACCACAAGAATATTTTAACATGTTGTTTAAGCTAGAAGGGAGTCTTCTGAGTGAGAAAGCAGCAGCCAGAAAAAGAAATTGCAAGATACAAAGATGAAATTGAGCTTTTTTTTTTAAGCTGTGAATGCATTCCTGAATGTGGGCAGATACGGAACAATTAATTAAGTTACCAGATCCACTTAGAAGGGTATTTTAATTTATTAGCAAACTCAAAGTAACAGGGAATGAATAAATGGGCTGTTACATACAGGAAAGAAGAAAGTAATGACAATAGATATGATTTTTGCTGTCAGTTAATATTTAACTCATAAATGCCATTAGTCCAAGAACACAGTGTCTGAAACATCTACACTGGTTTTAGACAGCAGTATCTTTCAAAGTGTATAAATTAAACAAGCAGTTGTTACTGACTTGGGTCACATTTCAAAGTTTGTCAGAAGCAGTTGTATGAAGCACTGGAAGGTGACATTGAGGAGCCCCTCATTGCTCTGGTTTGTGGCTAACAGCAACACACAGTGGTAAACTTAGGCCCATGCTCTATTATTTCACTATTTCACATACCAGCACTTCATTTTGCCATTTCTTGTTTTGATTTGTGAGGCTGAGCCCAGGGGGAAAGTGGATGTGGAGTTAAACTTGTTTTCTCTCATTTGCCTGCTCTGATTTTGGTGCCCTGAGTCTCACTTCCCATGTGCAGGGGGTGTCGTAGCAGTGGGAGCAATTCTGTAAAAATGCTGGGAGGAGATGCATGGCCTTTGATCTGTGCTGTGACGTAACTTAATGTGACATACATTAGCTAGAGGTACACAAAAAACCTGGGACCCACTACTAACACCAGGGAAAATCATTCAGCCTGGTAATGATGTTGATGACTTACTTTAAATGGTCCAGAAGCCCTAACCATTGCTCTAAAATGTTCACCATGAAAAGATCTGTCTGCACTTCTGATGTGACTCAGATTCAGCGGGGATGGGAAGCACATGGGAAGAGCTGATGACAGCTTAGGACAAGCTGAACTGAAGGCATTGAGCCTCTCTGAAAAACTGATCAGGAAGGACTGCAGAAAGCAGGAAGACAAGGAAGGAGGTGGCTTGGGAAATGTTCATGGTCAGATATGGCCTAGCAGGCCAGGACTAGTGAAATGGGAAGAAAGAGAAAAGGAAAAATGCCAAAAAGCTTTGATAGAAAAGGACTTGTGAGTGCTGAAGATGGGAGCTGTGCATGTAAGCAGCTGCCTGTGTAGGGGTGGGAAGAGCACTGAGGGTGTCATGCAGCACCCTTGGCTTGTTGTGGATAAATCTTTGGAACTTTGGGGACAGCAGTCAGCACTGAGACCCAGCTGAAAGCAGTGCCCTGGGAGACCACCCCCGGAGCAGGGCCTGGGCATGAGTGAATTGCACACAGGTTTGCAGCCTGCTGCACACAGGCACAATCACAGTGGAAAGATCAGTGGAGAGGAATATTCCCTGCTGCTCCTGGGCTCTATTACAGAGCATGGCTGGCTGCACACATGAACAAAGTGGGCTGCTACCTGGAGGGCAGGTACCTGCTCTGCTTCTATCATAGATGAGTTTTGACAGAACAGCATGTTCCTCTCTAAATTTGAGCTCTCTCCTGAATGCAGGGCCTTGGCTGATGGAGGGCCTGTTGTGTGGGGGAGAAAGCTCCTCCTGTGAATGAGGGACTGGCATCAGCCCACCCAGCAGCACCAGTGGTCACTGAATGCCCTGCTTGGCTCCCAGCCTGGGCTGCAGGACCAGTCAGTTGTGTTCTTTTTCTTCCCAGTGGGCTCTGCCTCAGCCAGTCCTCTGCACAGGGCAGTGGCCAGGGAGAGGCAGAGTCAAGAGGAGCTGGTGAATTTGGGAAGAGGAGAATCTCCTGGCCCTTTTCAAAGTCCCTCTGAAATAGCTGCTGTCCACCAAAGCTGAACTCCTTCCTCACAGGCTCAGAGCTACCTGTCAACTTGGTGCAACACCAAACCTTTGCTTCTGTGCCACCTTTGACTGCTCAGCCCTCTGCCCTCTTTCAGGCTCTCCTTCTATCCCTTCCTCACACCTCTTGACTACAGCCCTAACCTAAGATACTACTGAGAAGCCCAAAGCCAGTTCTGTTGTAAAAAAACCTGCTTTAGTAGAGACACTGATACTGCTCAAGGTGCCAATGTATCTTCTTCCAAGGGAGATTTTGTGGCATTTCTGGATAGTGGGCAAAAACAAGTGTTAATGCTCTGACAGGCTGAGGGCAGGGGATTAAGAATATGTTGTATCTGCAGTTAGAGCTTCCTGTTCTTCCTCTATTGTAGTTATGGTTGTTTTTACAGTCAGTTGTAGGGCATCTAACTGAAATTCATCCACAACACAAATGGCTGAAATTGAGAAGGAAGGCAGAAAACATTGAGATTTCCAAGTGGAGATGACCTCTGTTGCTCTCTGAGCTCAGACGATTTTTGGCAGGAGGCAGATGAAGTGAGGGCCTGCCTTGGAATGAAGGCAGAGCAGCTGCCAGCCACTGTAATTAGCCAAAAGGCCTCTGGAGTGTGGGCAGGAGGCTGCAGAGCACGTGGCTCCTGCCCTGGCACTGCTCAGTCCAGAACAGTGCCTGCAGGAATGCAGAGCCCAGCCAAGCCCAGATCAAGCTGCAGCTGATCCCTGGGGAGGCCTGAGCCCTCATCTGGGGCTGAGCAGTCCTGTGTGCCCTGGACAGGCTGCACAGGGCTGGAGGCTTTGGAGCAGGGAACACAACCCTCAGCCTGCACACGATTCCATCCTTACCAAAGGCCTCCAAACACACTGGGATGTAATAATTGCTCAGAGTAAACTGGGACTGTGATGACCCTGAATTGCAAGAGAATGACTCAAATACACAATAATGGGTTTAATCATTTTTGTATGTTAGTTGTAGAGGGAAAAGAATTACTACAGGCAAGATTTCTCTGGCAACCTCTGGGTTAGTGAAGCTATTGTATCTTTTTATATGTAAAATCCAGGCCTGCCAAGAGCCTACATGCAAAATACTGATAATTGAAGATAAACTTAAGGGACTGTATCAAGACTTAATTTTCTTTTTTACACTGTCTCATGTCAGATATGGTAATCAAGGACACAAGACAACCAAAATGTGTTTGTCAGAATTTTTACTACAAATACGTTCCCTCCATGGTTATTTAGTAGGAAAACCACATTTAATTTTTCTCAAAGCAATGCATTCATTGATACAGGCTGGTTTAAGGATGCAAAGAATGAATATATTACAGTCAGGAGTCACAGAGTCATAGACATGGGCTCAATATCAGAGGCTATAGATGATAAATCTTTCCATGGCAAGATTCCTCGGTTGCTGCTTTCCACTGTGGACAGTAGCACAGCAGTTTATTTGTATACTCCCCAGAAAAGCTGGATCCACAGCCAGTTCATGGCCTGAATTTTGTCAGTTTCTAACCAAGCACAGTTTCTCTGTAGGAATGAAACCAAGCAAGCATGCAGGTAATAGGAGAAGATGTAGTTCAGACTGCTTTACACAATGTGTGGAGTTATACATCAGTTCCACTGCTTTTTCAATTTATTTTTGTCTACTTCCTTGTTCAAGCAGTGAGGAATCTGTTCCTCAAGAGTGGTCTGATTTGTGGGGTCTCTCAGTTCCTCATTAGCTGCATGAGTTACAGAAAGTGGAAAACTCTCTGGGACTTGAACAATGCTGTGTGCTTCTTGTGAGGCATTTTCCCATCACTTCTGTGCTGGATTTCAGAAGCATTTTAGGTAACCAATCTATTTCTCATGGGTACTCTTGGGCTATTTTATTTCCATGTTGTATGAGTTTGTTTCGCAACTCGGTTTTTGATGTTTGACTGAGACAGGGAAAGAAAATAAGCACCCCACCTTACACAGGAGAGAAGATGTGTAATCATCTAAGATCTGTTCTGCTGTAGAGTCTTATGGCTTTAATTTTTTTGTTTGTCAGTGCAGTTCAAACTGCAGGGGCTTTGACTTGGATTGGTGTGGATTTTGATGATAACCTTCATTCACTCACTACAAAACCTTCTGTTAAAACCTTCAGCATTTTTTCCTGGTCTTCACAACTTTGCTGTGATATCTGACAGGGATGCCAGATGGCCCAAAGAGATAAACATCAAACAAGTAGAGTGTCCCTGCCTCTAGGCCTTTGATGGTCTCTGTGGTGACGGCTCGCTGGAGGTTTAGATCATAGAAGTATTTGCACAGCACTTTCTCTGATTTGTGCCGGGATTCAGGCCCAGAGCACCTGTCTGCACCCTGCAGTTCCCTCCAGATCTGATCCTCTTCAATCCTCTTCCTGTACACACAGTACTTGCTCTCCTCTTGTGTTCCCAGCCAGGCAATGGTGACAGACCTGCACGTTCTCAGTTTACTGAAGGATTTGATTTTTAAGCTCTCTGGAAGAAGTGGGAATAAGGGCTTGTGGAAATGGGGGGATGCCTGTACCTTCACAGAAGAGTTAGATTCCTCTGTGGACCTCAGCTGCACCAAATAGGTGTCCAGCAGCTTTCCCTTCAGGGAGAAATACCTCAGCCCAGAGAGATTTTCTGATGCTACCGTTTTGCCATTTCTTGTTATGTGAACCCGTATTTGGCCCCGACACAACTGAAAGGTGAAGTGGATTTTCTTGTGCCTTGCCTGGTACTGCAGACTGTAGAATTTCTGCTTTTTCCCATCCAGGACCACATGAACCACTTTGCCATCTTTCAGCTCTGTCACCTTGGGCTCAGGTTCTTCCAGGGTCCTGGCGAATGTCCCAGTGTACGCGGCGCTGGCGTTTGTAAGGAGATTGACAATAAAAACATCAAAGTAATACTGGGTGCTGGGGCTGAGGTTGGGCACTGTGTAGGTGTTCTTGGTGCCTATGCACACCTGCCTGACTTCCCCACTGCTCACTTTGTTGATGATGCTCAGCTCGCTGTTGGACAGTATCATCACCTGCTGAGGCTCGAGCAGGTATGGAGAGAGGGACAGGGCTAATGTGGGTGGCAGCTTCATTCCAGAGGACCTGATGGCTGTCTCAGCAGCACACAAACTCTTGTAGTTGTGCTTTTCATTGACTAGGAGGCAGTACTGGATGCTCTCCCTGTGCTGCAGAACAGAGGGGCTGTGTTTCCAGGTCAGAGTGACCGTGGTGTGGCCGATGCCGATGACATCTATGCGTGGATCCATTGGAAGCTCTGGGTAGAGGTGCCCTGAGGTCGTGTCTGTGGTTAAGTACACGGTGATGTGCGTGTCTCTCTCTGTGGATAGGAACTCCAGCATGTAAAGGGCAGAATGGGAAGACATTCCCATGTAAGTCTCCACAGAATTTCCCTTGTAGTTGAAGATAGTGGACACCATGCCTGAAGCCTTCTGAGATTTGGAGACCTCTTGTGTGTCATGGCCACCTGCAGGCAGAAAAAAGCAGACTTGTAACTTCTGTTTTAAAAGAGGTGAAATGGAGCACATCATACAAGTTTTACTGTTAGGGAACATTATATTTTCTTCTTGAAAGCAGCAATTATAACTAAAAATATGTTTTAGTAAAAATGTTGTTACTGATAATTTATTAAAATAAAATTTGAGCAGCTTTTATTTTAGCACTGCAGCTGTAGAATTATGTTTTTCGAAAATACTATAATTATGAGACCACATCTTGCAAAAGCTTGGCTTGTATCATGCCTGATGCCCCTACAATTTTCTTCTTTTATTTGCTGTCTCTTAGGGTACTTTACTTTAAGGAGACTCATTATTTCTATGATGGTTTTTTTTCCTTTGGATTAGTTTTAGACTATTGTCTCATGAAGGGGGAAAACTTAACAATTCAAAGGAGTATAATTTGAACTCCTCAGTCAGGTGTACCTGCTTGACAGGTAAGAACTTGTTAATGGCAGCTTTTAGATTTTTAGTTTGAAAAATTAATTCAAAAAATCATGCAAGAGAAAGGAATTGCCTTTTAGGGTAAAGGCAGTATGGTACCCACTGTCATGGTAGACATGGCAAGAATAAATGGCTTAATCTTCTCTGCTTCATGTGGGGAGCAAATAGTTGCCTCAAGTGACCTAACCCACAGAAAAATAACTGAGGCAGCAGAGGGAAGTTTGGCCCAGTACCAAAAGCTTATGAAGTTGGTCTGTCTGTGCAGCCTGGAAGACCTGCAGCTGTTCCCAAATATTAACCTTAGATGTGAACATTTTCATATCTAATCCTTAATTTATTTGTGTTGAGGGCAAGATCTGATGGGTTTCCGTGTTTCACCCATGGAGACTGGGTCAGCCCGTGGCAATTTAAAGGAGGGAACCACAAAATATTAATGTTTGTGGGAAATTTCCTATAAAACAGTCATCTCTGAGTAATTTATGCTTTCTTTGCCTCTGTTTTGGCAGACTGAAGGCCTTACCTGGTGTTGCTTTTGCTGGTGGAGCCTTGTACACAAGTATGCTCCATTCAATGGGAACATCACAGGGTGTCACTGTTATTGAGAAAGGGGCCAGGAACCTGCCCTCTTCCAAAACAAAGTAATACCTGTAAATGTGAATAGAAATAGAGGCAATGTATCAGGGAGTTCAAGGTTGTCCAAAACTCCTAGTTATCTGCCCTTCTGATGTGGGTCACTTTGCTCTAGGTAGAAATGACTGTTCTCTGAGGTGCATCCACACAAAGGGGTGATGAGTGTCTGCAGTCTTCAGCTGTGGGAAGAAAACCAGCTGTGGGGTATCTTTTAATTCCCATGTATTTGCTGAAAGGTTTATCCACTTAAGGCAATATTTTTACCTCTGAGTTTTTTTCCCACACTTTAGGTGAACATTTTATCTCATCCTTAGCTGGTTATTTTGGATGATGGATGTGATATAGCTGACTGCCTTCTCCATAACCACCTGTTGCCAAATCTACCATGGTTGCCTTTGTGTTAGAGGGTGTTAAGCAAAGCACCACAAAGAGACATGAGTCTCTTTGGTCAAGTTTTCCTTCCTGCCTTGAAAAAGCCCAGCCTCCTGTCTTGCTCTGTTTTATTTCTGTTGTTTTTATACAGACTGTGTAATACTTGGGCTTGGCCATAGAAATGTTTGGATTTGGGTGCCTCACTTGAATGAAGGCAATTGGCAATCCAAGGGGTTTTTTTGTTGTTCACCAGTGAGACAAGCCTAGTCATTATGGATGGATCCTGTCAGCCTGGAGTTATGGCTACTAGGCCAGAGTGAAGCTTCATTGGAATCAGTTCCACATTCTCAAGTATTTTACTCTCAGCCAAAAGTTGTCGTCACTTATCTTCCTGCTTGGATGACTGGGGTTCAAGAGCACCTTCCTGATCATGCTAAACTACTTCCTCATTGCATTCTTAATGTAATGCTGCAAGAGCACAGAAAAATTCCCTGTTCTTTGAGAGCTCCTAGTTCTGTTCTTGTGAGCATGGTCACATTATATAACCTGTGCCATGATCCAGTTTTTCTGTGCAATGCACATGAAGGCTGAGCAATCTGGCTCACCCTCTGCTCCATGACCACTCTGGTGTATGTCAAAATCTGTGTTTGCTGGTCTCTGTCCAAAGTTCATCTCTTCCCAAACAAGCAGACTGATCTTTGCTACCTAGATGCAGTACAGTTGTAATATCTAGATCACCTACATATCTAGGTATGGCAGAAAACTTTGCAGGTATTTGGGAAGGTGAAGAATGTGGAATTTCCACATGCTGGCACATGTATTAAAGGTCTATGCCCTTTCCACTTTCATAATTTCTGAAACTGGATGTGGCAGACAAAGGAGTTATAAGTTATAATCAATTGTGTAATTTCCACATGCAAAGCACTTTTGATATTAGCAAGTTGTAAACTTGGCAAACACACTTTTAGTGTGCAGGATAGTGGCTGAAGTTTTCCTGATAAGATGCCTGTGCAGGTATTCCATTGATTTTTTTGGGGTAGTTAATTAGCTAGGTGAAGTGTTTGTATTTCCCCATGAATGCAGGATGGCTGCTGTGGCTGCAGACCTGAAGCTGGGCTGTTTGTGCCACAGCTGTTTGCTGCTGGAGCCCACCCATCCCGTGTCAGCTCTGCTGCTGCTCTGACAAACACCGCAGAAAGCTGCTGAAATGTGAGCAGGAGTCTAAACTTCATCTCAGGGGTTCATTCCAGATTGTGGGCAGTGTAATGACCCTTGAGGAGTGGAGCATTTTCCTGGCATTTCAATGTGCACTGATAGAGCCCTGCAGGTACACAGGGATTCTGGGCTTATCCTGGTAGTGTGCAATTACCAGTGACTCGGAAGTATCTGGGAATAGGAGTGGCTAATTTGCTCTTACCTTTTGGGTATATCCTTCAGCAGGTGAATTGTAGTTTCCTTCCCATCTGCAAGGATCAGGGAGTGGTAGAAGTTGAAGAGCTCAGTCTTGAAGCTCTGTTGGGAACTGGTGGTGGGTGCTTTTATAGAATGGCACAAACAAGTGGCCGTGAGAAGATGGAGAGAAAGATAAAGCCAGAACCGGGACATCTTCAGTGCTGCAAAGTGAGATGACAAAAGTGAACAGAAATGGCTGTTGTAGGAGAGAAAGTAATGGGACCTTCTCTTTCTGTGCTTTTCCTGGTATTTGTTGTAATCCCAGCAAGCCAGGCATTCAAACAGTGCAAGTCTCCATTTTGCTGGATTGTTTAAACAATCTCTCTGCAAAGATTTAATTGCAGAAACTGCTATGAAGTCTTTGATTAGAGAAAAAAATGTAGTCAATGCAGCACAAGTGCAACATGAGTTATTCAAAAAAATCTTTTTGCTGTTGTCAGAATGAGTGGAAAATTACATTTAAAAGATTTTTTCTGATTTGTGATGTTCACTCACTAAATTTCAAGGCTGAGCTATTTGTACAGGAACTGTTGCTTTAAAACTCACAGGAAGTCACTATGTCCCAAACTGTACTTCTACTGTTCTAACAGAAGTCATTGAATTTTTATTTTGTCCACTGGGATTGTAAGTATGTGTAGATAAGAGGATCATTGTAACTTATGCAGAGCTGTGTAAGATACTGTTTGGTCAAAGGTGGAGAATCTTGGATAAGAATCCCTGAACTGATACTTAGATTTTAAGCTCTGTGTATCTCATTTGGAAGATGGTTTTATCACAGTAGGGCAGTAATCTTATTCTTAGGTTTTTGTATTGCTTATCATTCTCATACCTGCATCACTTCCAGCCTGTCTCAGCATTTGCTGCTCACTGGGACTGTAACAACTGTATTGTATTCACTCTGGCAAGAGATGTTTTAAAAATCAGTTATGTCCCTTTTTTCAACAGGCCTTATTATCAGCTTGGAATCTATGAAAGAAAAGTACAAAAGCAGTCCCCAGCAAATACTGGCATTATTCAAACTGCTGTGTGCATTGCCCAGAGCTACACAGAGGAGATTCCAGTTAGGACAGGAAATTTTGACAGTGCACTATGTGCAGTTATTGATTATGACTTACAACTCCTTTGTCTGCCACATCCAGTTTCAGAAAGTATGGAAGTGGAAAGGGCACAGACCTTTAATACAGGTGCCAGCTGTAGCTCAGGAATTTGGAAAGCAGAGGGAGCTCTGTGTGCAGAGTCCCTTTTTTGAGGAAAAAGTAGCCTATTGCATCTTACAGGCAGCAAGGAGTAAAGATCCTGGTTAAATCTGATTATTGGCTGGTGACAGAAGAAAACATACAAGATTAAGGGTCAGTTCTTTGTAGTTTTCATTTTTTTCTGAGATCAGCTCTTTCCCCATAGTGCCTGTAAAAGTGTGGGAGATTTTAGGTGGACAAATCTCCAGTTCAGCACATCCGCTGTCCATTGCATTTGAAGTAACTTTATAAAAGGACTCCTTCCCTTTTTAAATCCATTTCAAACACATTTAATATAGCATTGAATACATCTGTAGGTTTTTATGTACAAAATCTGGGATTGCCATTGTCAAGCACATCTTTAGTATCAGTGAGATGATTATGGAAATGATCATTACCAGCTCATCTGAATGTCCCTCTCAACACCCAGATAAAGTTGGTTTATTCTCTGCCTGCTCATACTATTTTAGCACCTAGTTGAATGCAGGCTTAAACAACCATCTGAACAAGTTGAAAGAGTAGTTAAGATTTTCATATCAATTCCATTTTAATGCTCATATAACAGAGCTTTTCCTTATGACTGAGTCTCTTTGCCACTTTGTTATTCCTATGGTCTAATTATAGCTTACAGATTTAAAATAGAACTCCAAATATTTTGCTTTACCTTTGACAGTGGAATCTAAGTTGCTCTGTGCTTTGGGGAGAGGATTTTAAAAAAAGTCTTTCTGCTGCTTAAAGGACAGAATCTTGCAAACCACACTGACACCACAGCAGCTCAGCTTTTCCCGTCCAGGAAAACAAACAAACCAAGCGATCAACAAACCTATAATCAGCTTATCCCAAAGAGAGCATCATCCCAAAGGCTATTTTCACTCAATTACACAAACAATATATTCTGACTGTTGGAAATATGTTATACAAAAAACCACTGTGCTTACCTATTGTGTTCCTGGCTAGATGATCCTCAGACCACTCGCTTTCTTCGCCAAAAAAGCATAAAAGAACATAGACTTTTCAGATCTCTGTAGGCAGATGAAAATCAAAACTGTGCAACCAGTTTAACAGGACAGAAGTGATTTTTCCATATGGCTCCTGAACAGACATAGCAACTAAAAGGCTTGCGGTCCTTCAAGAAAAGTTAAAAAAAAACAAAACCAAAAAACCCCAACAGTATTTTTGTGTTTTCTTCAGTTGGATGTTTTGAAAGGTTGTTTTACACTTGCCCAGTTGTGCAGTCTCCCCAGTGCTGATTGCCGTTCCTCCAGCTCTGGCGCTGCCCCTGGAGCACTCGGGCTGTGCTGCCTGCGGAGCCCGGGACGCTGCTCCTGCAGCCTAATCCCAGCCCCGGCTGCCCGGGGAGCAGCTCTGTGACTGAACTGCACAGCGAGGAGGGAGGGGGTGAGATGGAGAGAGGAGCAAACGCTGTTAACCCTTGTCAGCCCTTAATCCCAGCCAGCCAGGGGTGCACCACTCTCCTCTGAAAACTACTTTTGTGGCTCTCCCAAGGAGTGTGTGGTCTCCCTGCCCTCAGCCCTGCAGAAGCTCCAGGTAATTTCAGGTGCACTGAGTTTCTGCTGTGGTGCTTTATGGGCCCAACAAGTGCAGGAAAGGCAAAAAAGGCTGCAAGGGAGAGAGAATGCTCTGCTTTTTTTAAAGTAAACTGGAGTTAGAAATCCTTTGAAGGCTGTCAGGAATCTACTGAATAGAGCTGAGCAGTTTTCTTGGCTTAGAGAAGGCTGTGTGAGAAAGAAACTCCAAATGTGTCTGGGCTGGGGTAGCATTTCTGGTGTGAAAGCAGTGTGGCTGAGGGAGGAGGCAGCAAAAGGGTGCATGGGAAATGGCTCACAGCGAGCCAGGCACTTGCTTGTTGGGGCTACAAAGCAGTTGTAGCAAAGCCATGGTTCTTTTCAGGCCACTCCTGCTGAGTGAGAGCGGTGTATGGCCAGGATTCACATGCTGCTTGTACTTCTTGGCCTGAGATGTCAGGAAAGATGCCCTGGGGTTGGTCCTGTGGGGATGCCTGCTCAGAAAGGCAAGCCCCAGGAAGCTGCATGAGCTTCCAGGCAGGCACTTTGCAGGGGGCAAAGATAGAATATTGTAGGGAGGATCTATTCTTAAATAAAGTCTCATCCAGTGTTTGAAGAGAGACTTGCAGTAACTTTTATTTTTGTCTCCCTGGATTCAGATTTAGATTGTTTAAGCCTTCCCAAGACTAAAAGTTTGCTAAGAGAGAAGTAGAAAGAAGTTTCAACAGGGTGTGCATAGCAGTTCCTTCTGAAAATATTAATTTGCTCATCAACCAATGTAAGAGAAATTTACAATGCAGAAGATGGCAGGAATAATTAAGGTGGTCGTGAATTTTTTGCCAAAAAGTTTTGCTGAGCAGCTGGGCTTTTATAAAGGGACAGCATGTGGGAGCCTTGATGTGGGGCACTGTATGATCAGGGTATTGGCCCTGTGGAGCTATGAGGGGACATTGCTGGATGTATGCCAGAAAACTGGCAAAGGCAGGGTAAATGGTAAACAGGGTCTATCAGACAAACCATCATTCTGGTGTGAAATGCAGCTCAAGGCTGTGTAACAAACCTGGGAACTAATGTGAATGTAAGCACCTAGCCTGTGTGAAACTGTTTCCTTAATGGAAGAGAAACGGGTGTTCATGCAAAATCCAGTAAGGTCTCAGAGCAGGCCTGGAAGAGGGAAATGTAGGTCAGATGAGGTGCATCAAAAATGTGCCCTGAAAACAGGACACGAAATTTATTCTCACAGAAAAAAAATTTATTGGTCACAATGTAAGTGCAGGGACTACAGTCTGGTTTTTGCTGGGAATTTGGAGGGGCTCGTGGTTGGAAGGGAGCAGGGAGAATTGTAGACCAGTAACCAGTGCTAAGTAGGGACATTTCTGGGCGAATCTCAGAAGCAGATGTAACTCATATCTGGTAAAATCCCTAAATCTGCACAGAGTGGACATGTTTGTTGTAGAAGGGATGGGCTCTGTCTTGTCCTCTCCAAACCTCCCCACTGCCATCAAAACAAGCCATTACTCTCAGCAAAATTCAGCTTACAGGAAAGGCAATTGTAGTCTTTCCTCTGGCCATCATTTCAGAGTTGGAAGCCAAATTCTGGAAGGAACCCTCTGTCTCCCACTGAATAAAACATGAGCAAGGATGTCAGGTGAAAAAGGCTGGTGATTGTTGAGTATGAAAATAATCCAATTCCTCTCTGGACAATTTCTCACGTACTTCCCATGTGTGTCTGCTTACATGCTTTGCTGGAGCAGAATCTGTGCTCATAAATTTCCAGAGAGGTTCACCGAAGCACTATCAAAGGGGAAAAATGTATTCTCCATGGAGAAAGTTAAGGGCTAAATTCATGACTTGTATAGCTTGACTGAATTCAGTGAAGCTACAACAGGGATAAATCAGCCCTTGATTTGGCAAAAAATTGGTACAATGGCTTTTTCAGTAGAAAAAGTCTGTAAGGAGCAGGCTCTGCTCCCCTCAGAGCCAAGTCGGTGACTTCAAGAGAGCTGTTCAGAGATCCAACTTCTGTTCCAACCCTGCTGCCCATCCACACCTTTCATAAATGTGACAGATGGAGCACTTTTGACACCAGAGACTTGATTTATACTCAGTTCTGTAGTGGCTCTGCTAAAAGATCAGTAATGCTAAAACAAAGGAGCTGCTTTGAAATGGGAACAAAAAGCCAGACTTGGGGGTTTAGCTTGGAGCTCTCAGACATGCTTCAGATGTTCATTTCCTGGAACTGCAGTGCAAAGTTCTGTCCTCAGGTGAGGGATTCTGCAGGCCAGGGGAGTGTCCTGCTGTCCTGGCAGCACTGTCCCCCAGCAGGCCCTGCCTGCAGCATTTGGTGGCTGCTTCATGGCATGCCTCACACAGGGATGCCTGGAGGCTCACCCCACAGAGCAAAGCTCTGAGAATTGTATCACACTGCTTTGTACTTGGCAAGGAAGTGTAAAAAATTGCCCATGGGTGTTTCTGATGAAGAATTTCCCTGCCCTGGCCACCCTTCTTTGGGGTGGTTTGGTCACCTCCATCAGGAAACTGTCTGTGGGCAGGGCAAGGAAAGCTCCAGTCCTCCCTGTTAGTGTTGTACGGGGGGGAGTGGGGACAGGGCTGCACTGTCTTCCCATCCATCACCCAGCTGCATCAGCCCCTGGCTGCCAGGTCTGGCAATTCCCAAGCACAGACAGCTCCCCTGTGCCCCCAGCCTAGGGAGTTCTGTCTCATGAAACTCTGTAAGCAAATTAAAAATGCATGGGGAAAGAGAAATCTAATCTCTCAGTATGGGATGAGCAGTATTCTCCCTTTCTGGCTTTTACACATGTACATATGTATTCTATCAACAACTGAGGTAGAATTGTTAGTCTTTGGCTCCCAGCTACCTGTCTGCCTGCAAAAAATGCCTTTTGAACTAATCTTCCTGTATAAACTACCTTCATAGCCCTGGGCAGAAGTAGCAATGTATGTCTAATGGGGGGAATTATAGCATCCAAATGCTTTCTGCATTTTCAACAGCTTCAAGTTTCAATCCATTCCTCTTAGCAAAAGAATCTGACTTGACCTCATGGCTTTGGAAAGGGGGACAAAAATTTCTGTAAAAATCCCTTCCCAAGTGGAAAGGTTGTCCAAATCATTGCTTGATATTTACTGGAGCCAGTATGTCCTTGATGAGTTAATGTACTTCTGGTTAGTATTATTGCTCAAAAAATATCATTCTAGACACACAGCTGGCCTCCAGAAAGAATCACACTTTCCTTTGAAGCTGTGAAAGTCAATCCAAAACAAAAGTCTGGCACTTAAAACCTACTGAGGGTACTTTAGTGGGGCAGCTGCTTTTATTTCTTCCAGGCTTTGTCAAATCCTGGCAATGCAAAGGACTGTCAAATGAGAAAAGCCCCAAATCTGTTCCTATTCAGAGGCATTAATAAGCAGGAGAGACAGAGAATTGCTTCTAAGTGAAAAGCAAACTTGAACTTTTCCTGCAGCCTGCTCCCAGGTGAAAATATAGGAATAGGTTGTTAAGGGGGCTGGTGGGTTGTCCTGGCAGTACATAGTGGGTTTGAAGGATAAAAAGACAGTGAGCTACACTTTGGACCTGTAGCTCCTATTATGGCATGTCTGTGTTGAAAAGTTCTCCAGGGAATGATACAGTGATAATTGATATCCACTAACATTACTGGAGTTTTTCCTCAGCAATCTCTCTCCAGGATAACATGCTGGCACTTGAAAATTATCTTTTTTGTTGCTGTAGAAACTATACAGGGTCTTGAAGGGTCTTTTAGTGACCAGCAACATAAATATTACCAGCACCTGATTGCTCCTCACTGTTTTCATACTCCATATTTTCAAGAATAGATGTAATTGCTCAGAGGAGTCTGTCAAGAAATGATGGATACGATGTAGAGGATATCTGCTGTGCAAAGCTGATTTTGCAGGATGTGAGAGATTGCTTCTGATGTTAGTATATTCAACTTTATGGGAAAATTCCTTATTTTAGGGTAAATTTGTTCTTCCACACATGTAAATTCAGTGCAATAGAAAGATCTTCAAGTACTCAGCTAGGAGTCAGTATTACCACTGTCAGTATTATCACTGACAGCTTGTCTATGAATTAAAGAGGGAAACATTTGAAGTCCTGAGCTGCTACTTTCATTTTCTTTTCCTTTTACCATAACCTAAAATCCTGGAAGCCTAGGGGCTAAGTCCTGTTAAATAATTCCTTAGAAAACGCCAACAGGATTCCCTAGAAGTCATCAAAGCAGCACAACAGTTTGGGCAGGTATGGAAAAATAAGGTGATGTTTCCAGCTTAGCAGAAAACTGCTGGTTATCTCAGTTAGGAAAGTTATAGGCAGAATGAAGTGGTGTTATCTGTAATGTACACTGTTCTAATAAGATAATTCTGTATTTTTTTTTAGCTTTTTGTATTTTTTTTGGTTTGTTTTATATGACAAAGGATTAAACTTGGATAAACAGAGCTAATCCAGCCTGGTGGAGAAAGTGTTTCTGTGGTGGAGGTTCTGAAGTGTTGGATCACTCCTTTGTGTCAGGTTGGAGAGGGGCAGGGAATGCTGAGCAGCCAGACTGTTGTTCTTAAAACAAGCAGGGGCCTGCTGACATTGATGCATCTTTCAATGCTCTCTGATCCTGTGGTGCAACTCCATAAGATTTTTAAAACACCTTCAGTCTGACCAAGAGGCCTTTCATCTCCTAGTGCTGGTTTCATTTGCAGCATTTCACTTACCTCCTGGGCTGCTGGGAGCCCTCCTTCCATTGCACAGCCGGGGGAGTTTGCAAACAGCCCCAGTTTCCACCCGGCACTGAAGAGTCTTTCAGAAGGATGTGATTATTGGTCCTTGCTTTGTTTGTGTCCCCATGGGCTACATCAGTGTGCTCCTGAGAGCTTTAAAGTTAAACCTGCCTTTGGCAGCACTGGAAAGCAGCCTGCATTAACCTCCCTGTCCAGACCTGCTCTCTGGTGGCTGGCAGAGGAGGAGTTAACCACTGTCCTCTTTTCTGCCTTTGCTGGCTGGAGTCACTGGCATCCCATCTGGTCCAGGCTGTCCGGAGCTCTTCCTGGCGTTCTCTGGGGAAGGCACTACAATATCCAGGAATTTTAACAATCCTAAACAGATTGGGGGCCACATATGGATGAAAATGATTAGATTATAAGAAATCCAATCACATTTGCTGCCCCAGCCTTATATTTTTAAGCATTTGAGATCAGGCTTTTTGCTCAGTTACAAATATTTTACATGCAGCATAGATAAAGTCATTATGTTTGTCTCTCCATCTAGTCCCCAGAGGAGTAGTATTAATTTTAATGTTTGATTGTAGGAATTTGATGAATAAAATCTGCCTTTTTTGTCATGGATCATCACAGTAACGTTCTGTTCATGATAATCAGACTGCAGAGAAGGAACACTGAAAATTGGTAATAAATCCAATTTTCACAGGGGGCTAGAGGAAGAATCAGAGAAGGAGAGCTAGCAACTGCTGGGAAACCAGTGATCATACTTTGGTCTACAGGAGGGGAAATGTACTTTCCATGATTTTTCCTGCCTTGTTAACTCCAGTGTGTAATTTTCTTTTACTGTTCAATTAAAAAGAGATGGCAGACCTCTGCAATAAGAGTTTATTTCTGTGCAACATTTTATTTAGCGATGTTCTCAGCTGCATAGACAGCACCTTCACACCCACGTGGGAAGCTCCAGGCCAGTCTGTTTCCTGTTCTTTGCACTCATTCCTTGTGGTCCTCCATGACTCCAGCACCTTGGAGTGCTGTGCTTGCCCCATCTGTTCCTCAGCTCACCTGTTTCCTTTTCCTCCCTGATTGTCACCTGCTCTTTTCTGATCTTTGCATGAGATTGGTAAAGGCACCACCAAAGGGCAGTAATGCAGCTCCTCACAAAGTTGTAGAGGGCCTTGCAAAACAACCAATGCAGCTTTTTGTGCAAAGGCAAGCTTAAAAGGTCACCAAATATCAGGAGAGCCCCGTGGGAATCCTCACAGTGGAAACAGGGGAGCTAGCATGCTCTGGTTCTGCTAACTTCTTTTCTAATAGACCAAAAGTTTTGCCGGGGGTGAATTGTCCACTTAGGAAGTTTTATTTTAAGAATTGTCTTGCTAATTCTTATTCTGACATCTTGAATAAGATGTTAAGTCCTCAAGCACCCCCTGAAGGAAGCAGCCTGCTAGGCTGTAGAAAGCAGGGAATGCTCTACTGGGACAGCCTAAAAACCTCAGAGAGCTTTATCTGGTCCCTGACACTGGTCTGCATCAGAAACCTTAGCAGGAGGTGTTCCTGTGGCACAGTAACACAGCTAACATCAATGATTAACAGCAGTGGCTGCAGCCAGCTAATACTTCAGGGCCTCTCTGAAAATCACACTGTTGATCTAAAAAAAAAAAATAGAATTACTGCTTTAAATTTACAAGCTACTTTATAGACTCATTAATTTTTCATGGGGGAAGGATAAATGAGTGGCTGGGGAGGAGGTCAGAATATGCTATTTACACTTAATTTATAAATTATGAACTTGAAAGCTGACACTTTATGGTGCTTGCATCATTTCATAATGAAATGGAATGAATCTCTCTGCCCCTGTGCTGGATCTGGCATAACATTAACATTTATGCTTCTGAGCAGTCTCTAGCAGCAGTGACTGAGCACAGCTCAGCCCTTTGGTGGAAGAGGGATTTCCTTTCCATTTTCCTTGTGCTCCCTCTTTCCTGTGGCAAATGTTTGACCCTCATTCTGTAGATTGCAGGTTATCCATTAGGGTCCCAGCACGGTCTAGATAGCAAATGTGACTCTGTCCTGACTCCAGAACCATTTGGTTTCATCTCCATCCCTGTGAAAAGACCCCACTAAAGCTCCCCATGGGGCCTCTGCAGCTCAGAGGGAACACTAAGGTGGCTCCAGTGGCACATACTGAGCTGTCCAGGGCAGGGATAAGAGAGATTGCCCTTTCTGCTATATTCAGGTGACCCCCAGTCCCCATGGCCAACTTCCTGCACTCAGGGATGGGCATCTGCAAGTCCTCTGACAGGAGGTGATGGCACTGCAAAGGCAGGACCACAGAGGATTTGGGGAGCTCCCACCCTTCACGGGATGCTTACTGGGACTGGGTTTGCCCTGAAGCAGAGATGTGTGTGCAGGGAAAGTGTAGCCACGAGCTCAGGGGGGACTAATTCAGTGCTCTCCCTTTGCTGACACAGCTACTTGTGTGTCAGGATCGGTCTGTGTTAAAATACTGTTCCTGACATCAGGTTACCCCTGGTGGTGTCCAGCTTTTCAGATTTATTCCTAACAGTGGCCTCATTTATCTTACCACTTGGCCAGTGGCCATTTCTTGCTGAGTCTTGTCTTTGGCTTTCAGTGTGAAATTAAATTTTCACTGCCTTGTTAGTGCTCCCTATGAGTGTGCAGCTTTCCAGGGAGCTACTTGGAGTGGGACTCAGGAGTTGGATTTGGTGATCCTTTTGGGTCCCTTCCAGTTCAGGATATGCTGTGGTTCTGTGACTGCCTCAGCACAGAGTGGTTTGAGGAGCCTGTCCCATAAATTATGTCCTGCACTGGCAGCCCATCAGCTTCTTGCTCACATGGCCAGTTTCCTTTTTGGGGGTTCAGGCAATCTAATGCCAAACCATTTCAGGAAGAAGTTTTCTCAAAGGTTTGAAGAGGAACTTGTCAAATCATCAGAAATCCTTGAGCTTTCCTTGTCTGTGAAGGAAATTCCTGTCTGTGAATTTAAATTAGTGCCTTGTTCCTTCCCTGCATGGAACTGTTCTTGGCTTGGGTCAGACTTGATTCTAATTCATCTGTCTAGTATTAGGATGAATATTAAGAATAAGGTACCTAATATTGTGACATTGCTAGAATGTTGACATCTCTAAGTCTCAAGCTGTGCCAAGGGAAATACAGGGTGGATATTAGGAAAAAGGTTTTTACACAAAGGATGGTTGGAGTATTTGGTTTTTACAGAAAGGGTGACCATTGGAATGGTCTGCCCAGGGAGGTGGTGGAGTGACCACCCCTGGATGTGTTTAAACAAAGCCTGGGTGTGGCACTCAGTGCCATGGTTTAGTTGAGGTGTTAGGGCTGGGCTGGGCTCAATGATCTTGGAGGTCTCCTCCAACCCAGTGATTCTGTGTGTGTAAGCACATCTAGAATATGTGTCAGTTGACATTCATTTGTATTTTCTTTGAGAAATGATTAGAGATTTCTTGCTGCCGGATTTCACCAGCCATAAACCATCTTATACATAAGCATGGCTCACCCTGTGCCACAGGAAGCAAACCCATTCCCTGTTTTTGACATTCCCTGCATCTTTCATGTGGAGGACTGTTGGGGTTTGGGTGCTGTTTCTCCTCCAGGCACTTGAGATCTTATTTTTGTTATAACTCAGAGTGAGAGGGTAGCTGAGGGCTGTATCTGACCCTTCCAGGTGAGGCAAAACCAGATTTCATTGCTCTGAAGGCACAGGACTGGGACCAGGCTGATAGTGGGATGCTTCTGTCACAGAACGGGCTCCTCTGTGGAAGCTAAGCTGAAAGTCAGCTGGAGGATAAAGGCATCATTCCATGATGTACTGGCCCACAGGGTAAATAGCAGGCAATCCCTGAGCTTGTGGAGGGGAAAAAGGAGCAGAGCTTCTGGAGGTGTTTAATTTTCCAAGCAGATATTGCAGTGGGAGGAGTCAAGGTCACAAGGCAGGGTCAGGAAATGTCTCTGCTCAGAACCAGCTCCCTGCTTCCCTTCAAATTAATTTAGGCTTGGAACAACAAAAATGCTGCTCCAGATGGCAGGGGTAGCACTCCCTGTGCCGTGGAGAGGGGCTGCTCTCTGAGGGCCAGAGGGATGAGGGGTGAATAGGGAGCCAGGAGGTCAGGCAGAGGAGGGAGAGGGAACAGCCACACCATTTTATCTCCAGGTCACTGCCTCCAAAGGCTGGGGCTGGCAGGTGCTGGGGGAGTATTTTGACAGTCAGGCTCTCTTGGCTGGAACAACATTGCATGGCTGTGTGATCTGTTCTGTTGTTTCCACAGCCTGGCATTACAAAGGCCAAAGAATAAAAATGTGTCTCCTCTCACCTGGCTTCTGGGGTGAGCTTGTTGGACATATGGTATCCCAGGTTTATAGTTCTGATTTATGGTAATAAATCAAATTTTCGCAGGGGGCTAGAGGAAGAATCAGAAGGAGAACTAGCAACTGCTGGGAAACCAGTGATCAATGTCCACTCTGGGAGAAAACATTTCTGACCAAAACTCCTGGTGGTATTGTCAGGGAAGCCACAGCCAATTCCTAGAGGAATTAATTTCTTCATAATTATCGTTGATGAGCATCTTTATCATGCTAGCTGAGTGATTGCACTGCTGTCAGTAGGGAACTTCTGCTAATTGATTAAAAAAGTTTTTTTCACTTCTTTATGCACCTGACTTATCTGACAGAGGGAAAAATATCTGATAATGCATCTTGGCTCAGAGAAAAATGCTGAAAGGAAGTTGCAGGAGAAAGGTAGGGAAATAAAAGTGAATTTTTCTCAAAGGATCACCTTGGAAATACAAAGTAGGTTGTCAGTGAAATGCATTCAAGGGATAATGTCTCTCTGCCATCATATTTCAAGTACAAGACCACAAGGAAATGAAATTTGCCTTCGCACTCAAACACACCAATCTGATCCAGCCATAGGTGGAAGCAGGGCCAGGGAATGGATGCTGCAGCCATATGAAGACATGAAAACTAACAGGCAGCTAAGGAAAGTCAGCAGGCTAAATGGTCAAGACAAACGAGCTGTTGTTTGGGCCAAGTTGGCTTTGTTCCTGGCTTTCAGGAGCCCACACATGAGCGCCATGAATTTTGGAGCAGATGATCAGGTTAGCTCCACTGTGCTCTTATGAAACAATTCAACAGAGTATTTTCAAAGTGCTGTTAGTTGTTTTTTTTTTAATATAAATGTCACACCTTTACAGAGAGACCCCATTTCCCTTTCTTCCCAACAACAGTAGAAGTGCTGGAGGGCCTCAATCTGCAAGTGCTGCTCATGAATTATTAACAAGACTTCTCCTGTCAGAGAAGTTGTGCACAGAGTGAGTGGTTATGGAGCTGAGCCTTTGGCCCAGGGAGCTCTCTGTCTTGGAAAGGTGCTGAGAATGTGCTGGTAAGTGCACATTTTTAAAAGCCAATTAAAAAATGATTAGTGCCACAAACAGCACAGCCTAACTAGAGGTGGGCCCCTCATCTTTGAGACAGAAACCCCCCAACACACATTTTCATCATCTCTCTGTAGCTGCTTAACTCGCAAAAGGGGTTGGGAAATCTGGCAGTGTGGCCACGTATTTTCCACTTATGAAAACGAAACGTGTGTGACCATTTCTCTGAGCTGCCTTGAGAGTATCCTACCTATTAACTTTCCACATAAGAGATTTCCCTGAGATTTTCCACTTCTCTGGAAACCCTTTCCCACGTTGGCAGCTCCCACAGGAGGATCCGAGGCTGCAGCTACCTTCATTATTTGGAAAGCCTGAAGGGGAGGTAAGTCGGTACTGCCATGCAGAGAGAGCACAGGTGCACGTTTATTGATGCTCAGGGAAAGAGATTGCTGTGATACCTCGGTGAAAAACCTGCTCCCTCTCAACTCCCCCATTGTAAGACTGCAAAGACCTTTTTGGGGATAAAGAGTGGCTCAGTAGTTCTGATTTCTCTCCCCTGTTCCTGCTAGCAAACAGCCTGCACTCCACTGACATGTCCACACCTCCCAGCTGAACAGCCAGGAAAAAAGACTGGAGGCTGCTCTTTCCTTGTAGGACAAGCTGAATGGCAAATGTGGCTTGCAAGATATGAGAGCCTTCTATGAAAGCAGAGGACAAAACTCTGCTTCCTCCTGGAGGTGCTCTGTAAACTCACCAACTCCCACCAAGCTGCTGTGGGTTTGAGCTCGGTTTCTGTCAGGATCTTTTAGCTGGTGTAGTCCAAGCACTTTGGAGGGATGTGCACTCACTTTATTACACAAACATCAGTGTACTCCAGTATTTAAATATACAGAACTGTATATTTACAGACTCTACAGACTGTGCATGACTTTGACATCCTGTTACAGAGGTCTTCTGTCTAATTTTGGCTTCTTCTGCTGATCCTGTTTTATTTGATAAAAAGAGAAAGCCTGCTTTCTCCTAGATGCCTTCCTTAGGCTTCTCATTCTGTGGGCAACAGGGTATGAAAACTGGGATGGCATGATATTAGCTGGCCAAAATAGAGGAAGACAAGTATTTTGGTTACATTTCCTTTGAGCCCTGCCTCTTACTTTTCCATTTTCCTATTTTCTCTACATGTTCCCACCTCAGTTAATCTCGTTTTATTTTCCTCCTGTTCCTAATTTTGTCACCACTATTCAGGCAATTTGTAATTCTGGGCTGGTGTCTGTCTTTGGTCTGCCCCTTCTGTTCAGTGAGAATAGAATACTTTTGCCTTCTGACTAAATCCCATGCCAGGAAGATTTAAGAAGTATTTACAAACCCTGGCAAAACCACAAACTGTTCTAGGTGCCAAAAATTACTCTGGAAATAATAGCAATAGTTTCACAGTTAACTTTTAATAGTCAAAGCATGGCTGAAGCTGCTTATATTTTTTACCCATACTGAAATACCAATTTCTGAACCATATATAGGGAGGTTAGACTTCACTTTGACAGTTTGTGCTGCCCTTGAAATTTTTGCCATCAAGCATATTTTAAAAAGCCAATTGACGCCCTGTGTGGTGACAATACCTCTATTTCTGTCTGTCAGTAATGGACAGCATGGGAGAGGTGGTATATCAACTTCTTAATTGCACTGTAATGTATATGGTTTCTTCAGCCTGGATTAGGTCTCTGACCTCGAGAGCCCTGAGACAGCAGCTTTCCCTGCTGCTTTTGGCAGGAGGTGACACAACCAGACCTTCTTTAACACTTGGCATCAATCATCCCAGTGGGGTTTGAAGACAGGCAGGCAGTGATGAGGGTTTGACTGACTGGCTGACAAGCCCTGGCTGTGACACTGGCCTGAAGAAGCTCAAGGCTTTTTGGGACAAGGCCCAGGCTTTGGGGCCTCTGTAGGGTGAGCCCACAAAAAGGACCTTCAATATTTCCTGAGGAGCCTGTCTTTGTATTTAGTATGCATTTAGAGAACTGCAGCATCAGATAAAAGCTATGATCAGATCCGCTCACTGTGTCAGCTTGAATGGCTTCTTTTTACTCTGTGCCATGTGTTTCTTCATGCACAACCATCTCCCCTCTCCCATGGACAGAGCCATTCCCAGTGGGATTATTGCAGCAGGATCATTCCCTTAGCTCCCAGCACAGCTTTACAAGCACCTTCTCTGTGTAAGAGTGGGACATGCAGTGTGGTGATGGGAGTACAGGTGGTGGGGGCAATGACAGATGTGAGACTTATCTCAGAGGAGCACCACACGTGGAGATACTCCTCATGAGAAGTCTCTGAGACAGAGGGCTGACCCTTGCTGTGTGGGAAAGCTTTGTAAACCCTTTGAACTAAAGCAGCTTTTTAAGCTAAAATAGAAGAGCACTTAGGCCCTTTGAACACTGGCAGTACTACTTGGTGACAAATTTGGTACTTTCCCTGCTAGCCTGTCATTCAAAAGATTTCAGCCTGCATTCTTGCCTCACCTGCTGTGTCTCTGTATTTTAGAAAGAAGAGATTCCTTCCTTGCAGAGCTGCTGTTGTCCAAAGGACAAAATACCAGCCAGCATGACTCTTGTCTCTTTTGTCACAGGTGTGTGGAAAGAGGGAACCTTTATCAATGGAAATTTAATTTGTCATGTGTGATTTTGCAGCCTGATGAACAGGCTTATTTATAATGCTGTAAAGGAGCTGTGCTAGGGATGATGGTACAAGAATAAATGTAGTAGTATGAAATAATAGTACTTCCAGTTTCAACAGGGATGTCAGCCCTAAGAAAATGCAGAGCATGTAACATGTAATTGTGTACTAAAGAGTTTGGGGAGGAATTCCTCATACTTGTGTGTCCAACGACAGAGTCTTTGGGAAGCATTCTCTTCACTACACTGAGGGGATAAAATCCCAGTCTTTAGACAGGGATGAGAACTTGCACAGTTAGTGACACCACTTGTGTCAGAGAGTGGATGCAAATGAGAGCTTGGGTTGCCTGTGTCACTCATGGATTGGCCTTGAGACTTTAGTGACTGCAGCTCCTCCTACCCTGGAGTCAAGTCTGATTGCAGACCATGACCCTCTTGTCCTTTCTATCCTAGGGCAGGGTGGGGACCCAGACACTGGGAACTGAGCTTTCCTGTGGGGAGGCACAGCTGGGAAAGCTGAGTCACTGATCTGCCCCGCAGGAGAGAGATTAAGTAGGAGGCAAGACTGCTTCCTTAAGATGTTCATTTAGAGGAAGATGGAAGCATTCTGAAATGAATGACAATCACTTAATCTGCTGCTGCCTATGGTCTGCCTCAGGACATTTATCAGTGTTATCTGAGATGCAGTGTTATCTGAGATGGACTGGTGGGCAGGTTTGTAGAGCACAGCTTGATGTTGAGAGTCCATTAGATTTTTATTATTTATTCCCTTTATTGATTCACTGTTACACTATGCTGCTGCTTCTCAGAAGTCAGGTAGTGCCCTAAAAAAAAAAGTAGTTCCTCAGTTTCCTGACCTCCACTGAAGTCCAAAATTTCTGTGCTGTGTTTCCGAACAGGTCCTCAGCTCTTTGATCTTTTTTCTGACATCAGGTAAGCAACTTGATGACGAATCAGATCTCTATTTTGGACATGCCTGAGTGCACATCTCACTGCAAGCCTTAAATTCAGGCCTTGGGTTCCCAGTACTTCACTCTTCCCTCTCATTCACTTTCTCCTTCACTTCTCTGGGTGAGAGGTCTCTGTATTTTCCATTCTCCTCTCTCACTCCTGTCAGGTTTTGGTACTTTTGATAAGGACAGCGACAAATTCCCCATCAGCACAGTCAGAGGCTGTGCAGAACCTGCTGCCACATAGGAGAAGGGTACAAAGGAGGTTATTGCAAACTGGATGGAAGTACCCTGAGGAATCTGAAAGGATCACCTTGCATAAACAGTTTAAATAGTTTTGAAAGTAATTTTTAAACAGTGGGGCTATGCAGTCTCATTGCATTGAGTAAAACCTAAGCAAGCACACTGCTTACACTCTGTGTGGAGGTGAAGCCAGAGCAGTTTGCTCCTGGCAGCCCAGGAGAAGGATGGTCATGCTGCATCTGATGCCATTGTGTTTGTCATGTATTTCTCTGCAGTGTCTGCCCTGGAGATAGAATATCTACCTGCAGAGCTGCCAATCAATAACTTTCAATGATATTCACCTAATTTTTAGGCTAGAGAGCAATCACACTGCACCAGGCGATAAGGACAAGTCAGTGAGTTAGCTTGGTGTGTTTTGCTGTTATCTCTCTATCTATACTGTTCTGAGACTCACACACAAAGTCTCTGGAGAGTTCACTTGTCTTTCTGCTGGATACCTAACTGCTAAGTTTTGTAGGGAAGCTATACATATATAAGGTATATGTATACCTTGTATATATTAGTGGGACTGGTAAGGAGGTACATATATATCCTTACCAGTCCCACTAATAAGGAATGGCCCTGATGAGCCTCAGCAGGGGCCCACCCACAGCCCCTGCCATGCCCAGGTGCTCTATTTAGGCTCAGACTTGTGTTGGCACAGAGCCCTGGGGCAGAAATGCTGGTCTCTGGCTTGCTTGTGCCTGGATGTTTGGGTTTCTGCACTCCATAACATCAGTTTTGCTCTGCTTCGTCTCAGTGCTCGTGGAGCAGAACCAGGTTTGCAAAGCAGCATCCTCTGTGTTTGCAGTCAGGCAGGCACTGTCCAGGAGTGCTGCATGGCACTTTGGAGAGGTGTTGACATGGAGCCTGCAAAGATGAGGCTCTATAGTGTACTCTTTGTACCCACATCTCTGTAGTTCACTTTTGGTCTGACTCCTTAAAGGTGAAGAGGAAATGGATTGTGCTTCTGTGGGTTCACAACTTCTTACTGCTGGCTGCATGTTATCTGGCAGACTGCTGGTCCTAGTTTGACAGCTGAGGAAAAGTAGAGGAATTTAACCATTCTCTAAATGAAGCAAGAAAACAAAGATCAAGTTTTATATCAACCCTCAGAATTATAACTGTGCTGGGCTCCCTTTCGGCTCAGAGGTGGAAAATGTGTCTGGGAGTAGTTGGAGACACCTGTTGTGAATCTGTCTCTACAGCCAATTCCTGAAAGTCTTTCTGTCCATCAGCATCCCTGCACATGCCTTGTGAGCCTGCCCAGCAGGTGTGGGAGTGCTGCTTGTCCCCTCTGTCACCAAAACTTGGCACACACGGAGAGTGGGCAGTGAGAACCACTCTGCTGCTCACCCTTTGTGTGTCAGTGCTCCCTGTCAGGCTGTCACAGGACACAAGTAACAGGCAGAGGGGATGCAGACAGGGGCAGTGACCTTTGCAGGCTGTTTTCCCAAAAGGCTGAGGTCTGAGACACCATTTCCAGTGGGAGCCACAGGGAAAACTAACAGTGAGGAGGAGTTCCACGAGCAGATGCACTGCCATGATCAGAGGAAAGTAGAAGTTAAATTTGATATTCAAGTTGCCAGATTACCTCAGCTGAAAGTAATCTTGCAGCAACCGTGCACAAACACAGCAGGCAGTGGTCCTGGAGGTGAATTTGGATTACTTGATAAGTGCTCAGCAAGTCTCTGTCAGCCTTTTATGTTTAGGGAATCTTATTCCTAAATTGCCTTACTCTATTGGTTGTATGCTGCTTATTTGGGTGATTTTGTAATTGGGAGTGAAGGGCCAGAGTCTTGGCTCTTAACTGGAGACAGATTTTGGTTGTTGCCTTTGAATTTTCTCAGAGTGGGATATTATCCCTTCATGGAGCTATTAATATTGTTTGGAAGGGAGGAAAATACTGCCCCATGTCAGCTATGAATGTAATAACACCTCTGAATAGGGATCACATTCTTAAGTTAATTTCTCCTTCCTTTTAGGCTTGTTCAGACTGGTCCAGGATTTCTTCTATAAGCTTGTAGCTGTTCTTCTAGAAAAATGTTTTGTAACCAGAAAATGTCAGTCACACTTGAATGTCTGCAGTTCAAATGCCACAGGGATGGATATATTCATGTTGAAAGTCTCTGTGCATTCACCCCTCCTGAGATCTAATGTCATGTGGGCTATTTGAATCATCCCCAACAACCAAATTGGCTTAATCAGTAAAAAATTGCATAATTACTCAGTGTGGTTTGTAATTAAGGGTAAATGCTTGAAAGGAGCTCCTGTGAAGCCTGTGGTGGTGAATGCTGCAGAGGAAGGGTGGGAGAGGATGGATGTGCTGGGTGGAGAGCATGGACTCCCTGATGGAGCCTGAGCCAGTCTGGAAGTGGAAGCAGGCTGCTAAAATGGGGAATGTTTTATTTACTGTGCCATGCTGTGCATCACACTTAGCATTTTGCTTCCTTTCAACTGCCTTCTGCAGCAAGTCAGATGTGATGTAAATGATTAATGAGCTTCAATTAGCCTGGGTTTGTCCTGGATGGCCCAGGCTGGATCTGTACATGCAGCTGTGCCAGGGTGCCTCCTCAGGGAGCCATTATTTCCAAACAAAGTTCAGGCAGGATGCATGAAGTATAACTCAAGGTGGGCCAAGAAAAATAATCAAGGGAGGTTAGGTATCTATGCCAAAAAGCAGCCTTCCCACAGATAGACTTGAAAAAGGTGGCTGTGAAGTGAGGCTGCCCTGCCTGGCCCTTCCCCTACAGCCTTCCTCAATGTGCAAAAGTGGAATGTGCCATAGGAGCTTAGAAACAGGAGTTGAAAGTCTCTCTGCCTTTTTTTTAAGCAGTGAGTTCTATTCTCAGCAAGGGGAGTTCAGACTGCACAGCCCAATCCACACCCTTGGTTCAGTGCCTGCTTTGGTGCCCCTGGTGCATCCTGTCTGTCTGACAGCCTTCCTTCCACTCAGTGCCCCACTGCACTGCCCACTTATTTTTCTAAACCCAGCTTGTTGAAAGGGCAAAGAGGACAAAAAGGAAAGCCCTGTAGTTTTTGTTCCTTCAGAACCTGGCAGGCAGCTGGCTCTCCACTCCTGTGAGCCATGCAATGGTGCACTGAGTCTGCCCTTAGCCTTGAGCACTAATTCCCTTTCCCCAGTGCCAGCACTATGCCCATTTCCTAAAATCTTCTTAGGGTCAAGAGTAGGGCTCAGACAGGTACCTGCCCTCTCCCAGTCCTCCCAGCTCTTGCACAGGCACTTGGGCAGCCAGGGCTGGTGCCAGGGGCTTGAACAGCAGCACAGGGAACTAGGGGCTGGGCTTGCCTTTGCTGCTGAGCTTGGACAGGCAGGGAGTGCTGGAGGGCACCTGGGTGTGGGAAGGCTGCTCTCAGGTGTGGAGGTGGGGGAAAGGGGCAGGGAGAGATCCATTTTGCTGGGTCAGTCCTGTGTCACCCCTTCCTGTAGGAGGGATGGACAGCAAAGCATTTTGTCTTCCCCTGTGCCCTCCCCATTGGGTGGCAGTGCAGCTCCTTCAGGAGATGGGAACACAAAGCTGCCCCACAATGCACAGAAATGAGTCCTGGCAGGTCCAGCTTTACTGGAATCCTGGGCCTCACTTCTGTGAAGGTTTCACTTAACTCCAGCTGGACATGGAGGAGTGAGATGTTACAGGCACTGGGCAGGGCAGCAGTCACAGGAGAACAGAAAAGAGCTTTTTTAGGTGTTCCACTGGTATCATCCTGTTTCTCTACCAAACACAAAGCTCTCCTATGCCCAGCTGTCCTAATTTTGGTTTTAATTCACTTTATCAGCTTGGTTGCAGGCAGAGTTAAGAGAACAGTTGGGGTCTTTTTGAATTGTTCAGATTTTCTAGTCAGAGATTCACAGAGGAAACTCATACCTGAGCCATTGGCATTGCCTGTTACATCCTGTATTCCACTCTCCCTTCCCTGGCAGCTCATCCTCAGAGATTAATTCCTGTTGGGCCCTCTTCCTCCTTGTTTGGCGTTCATGGCTATTCCCATCTCTCTGCTGTGAGCAGGCCTCCTTGGGGGTTTCAGCTCCAGCAATATATTTATGAATAAGAAGCCAAAGTACAAGTGACAGATGGGGCTCATTCACCACTGTGTGCTGTGAGGAAGGTGCTGAAGTTGTGTGTCCTTGGGCCAGGCAGTGTCCCCACACCCATGTGCCAAAGGGCCATGTGTGTCACCTGCCAGCCCTGTGCTCTTTGCTCACAGATGAGCTGGAGAGAAATGTGGTGTCTTCACGGCCAGTCTGGGGGCTCCAAGGGATGTGCTGCACCAGAAGATCCCTCATGAATCCCTTGCCTGGCACTAATGGGAGCACAGCAGCCATGAATGAATAATTATGCCCTCTCCATAAAAATTGGGTTCCTTAATGGAGATGCAAGGGAAGTCCTCCAACCTTCTCAATGTTCAAAACAAAACCTGTCTGCTTGTTAGCTGTGATTTATTGTTTTTGCTTGGGTCCCACAAATGGAATGGATTCACAAGGTTAAGCCCAGATGAGCTCATACTGCTCAGCTGGATGATATTAGGAGTTAATCCCTGTGCGTGGTTCTGTATTCTGTAATACCTCTCAAGCCTGATGATTGCAGCTGTATTTTAAAAGCTTTGTTTTTTAAAGATAATCTGGTGGAAGCGTGAAGCTGGTAGAAATAAATATTCTCTTCTTTCCGTGGAAAAGAAACAATATTTGTTACCATATTTAAACTTTTCTTTGAACTGGCTTCCAAAACAAATTCAAGATTGACTAGAGTCTTCCAGTGATTGTGAAATTCAAATCTGTGATAGAGATGAAACTGGTAACGTTTCCCACAACTGCTACAAGTAATTAAAGGTCTCCTTCACATGTTTAATGACCATTTTGTTTTGTGGCTACTCAATAACTCTTTGTCCCCTGTGGTTTGTCTTTGTGCTGCTGGCAGTTAGCAAGGCTGGTTTCTGGCAGCCCATGAACAGCTAGGTGTTTTAAATAGCTCATCAACCAGGTAATTCTGTCCCCTTCTGGCTGTGAGATAATGAAATGTATGTCTAACAAATCTACCCTGTGGACTGAAACTCCAAGCATGTGCTTGGTTGACCCCGGGGTCCCAGCAAGGGTTATTTATTGAATTCCCCTGACAACAGAATGTTCTGGGGATTTGCTGCTGCTGTGAAATCCTAGTACCAGGTTTCTGAGCCATCTACCAAACAGCTGATCCACTCATCCAGGTTAACCTTCTTGTTTCCATCTGTGTCACAGGACTCAGAGGCTGGAGAGTAACAGGAAAATAACAGACTTGCTCTCTTTGAAGAATTGTGGGAACGTTGCAATGCCCCGAGTGTTTGCAGCATGCCTCTGAGCTAAATATCAATTAAAGTAAGCTTACTTTTGAAAGAAAGCCAGAGGATTGCTAACTTGGGCTTTCTTTGGAATTCTCGTGAGTTTTATTTACAGCTTCTGTGTTTTTAAAAAAATAAATTAAAAAAGAGAGAGAGAAATCCATATGGTTGCAGAGAAACATGATCTGAGCAAATCCTAACAACTGCAAAGTCAGAAAGCAGAGTAAAGGGTTGTCTTTTAAGGCCTGAGCTCAAATGCAAGAGTCTCTAGAAGAACACTGTGGTTTGGATAGCTGGCCTTGGTCTGCTCTGTCAGGACCTGTGAGGGTACCAAGGAGCTCCCTCTCCTCCCTAACAGGATTTAGTGTATCAGCTGTGGCTCTGAGCTCTTTGTGGGCGCCTGCCCTGTGTGAGGAGTTGAACTCTGCAGGCATGAGGCACTGGGGCTGTTTTCAAGCTCTCTATGATCCATAAGTCAGTCAAGCAATTCTGAGGGCCTGCCTTTCAATTCAGGCATCCTTAGGGTTACCAGTGCCAGGCATGAAGCAGAAAGTAACACAGAAATGGTGTTTGGAAGGGAAGTAAGTGACAGAGGAGAAACAGATGGGACGGGGGAAAATCACCTTATTCCTATATCATTCATATGTTTTAACTGGTATTTTTTTCACGTGTTTCCTCGATTCTTTTTCCATTCCCTCCTCTGCTCTTTTCTGCTTCTCACTTGCTCAGGTTCAAATATTTGATAGAAAACATTTGTTCCTACTTTTTATCTGCAGAAACGCATAGAAGATATTAGAGTTTAAGGCACCCCTGTTCTAGGTTGGAATTTGTGTAACTAAAATAGATTAACAGCATGGAAATTTGGCCAAGAATATATTGGCTCTTCTGCTACTAGAGAATAGTTGCTCTTAGAATTTGTGAATTTGACTTGACAGGGCCAAATGGGAGGTAATTGGTGCTAAACATGAGACTTTTGACTGGTTTTTATTACTATTGGAATATCTGTAACCTGAATCCAGCCCCGCAGCACTATGCACCTCCCTGGGTGGCTGTGTGAAAGCCTTTAGGGAGTAAATGTGTTGCTGAAAGGTCCCTGCTGCTGTACTTTGTCCAACTTGGAGCTCCAGGAGGTGCTGCTGCCTGCTGAGCACTCGGCACAGCAGCTCTTTGTGTCAGACTCGAGCTCTCCTGAGAGAAGCATGGGGGAGATCTCCAGAGATTTCACCTGTGAGAGGTGACTTCCCATCCCCTGGGCCTCAGGTAACACACCTGGAAATGAAATTTAACAGGGGAGAAGCACATCTGGAAAAGGAAACTGAACTTTCTGCCAGCCCAATTTATAGAAATGATGTGTTTGTTATTTGACAGGAGGGGATTTTCACTGTAAGGTTTAGAGGAAAAGTGCTTCAGTGTTCTCTGCCAGGGGAAGGTGTCAATTATGAGGTTTTTGAGCTCTTGTTGGCCACACGTGTGGTTTCTCTTCTGCTGAGGTGTAGACTCCCCACTGTAATATTTCCAAAAGGGTGGAAAGGAATAAACTTGGGCAGTAATAAATAAAAGCATACATAATAAATAAATAAAAGCAGTAATAGTGGCAGTTCAGGTATACTCTGTATTTTTAAGAATGTGAGAAAGCAAGAGTGATATAAAAGTTCAGAGCTAGAAGTCTGACTTCAACTCCATTTGTTTTGCCTGAAGGAGTAGTGGAATAGTTTTTTTAACCATGTCCTGGGATGCATCAGACACAGCATCTCCAGCCAGGCAAGGGAGGGGAATTATCCCACTCTGCTCTGCACTGGGGCAGCCTCACGTGGAGAGCTGGGGACAGTTCTGGCTGCCACAATTTGAGAAGGGTATAAAGCTGTTAGAGAGTGTCCAAAGAAGGCTGTGAGGATGGTGAAGGGCTCGAGGGGAAGCCGTGTGAGGAGTGACTGAGGGCACCTGGTGTGTTCAGCCTGGACAGGAG
>JBBMKD010000217.1:7129752-7158702 GCA_037834095.1 Argya squamiceps
GGACCCAGCTCAGGTCAGCACTGCCCCTTAGGAATGGGCCCTTTTTTCTCTGTTCCATACCTTAGGGTAGAGTTCTTGCTTTCTTTTTTACTTTCTTTCTTACTTTCATTGATCTCATGGGAGGTAGTAGAGGATTTTGGGAGAACAGAGAAAGCCTGGAGCTGCAATTAAGGCACTGAGTGAGCATCTTTGAGGCCAGCCTTGGGCAGGCAGGGGGGAAGATGCAGGAGGGAGGGTGGAAGTCAGCACATTGAACTTCTGTTCTTCACCCCCTCAGAGCATACAAGGAGCAGAGTAGATACTGAAAGGCCCCAAGCTGGTTCCAGTTTGTAGTGGCTGTGCAGAATCTGGACTAAGACCAGGTTTGTTAAAAGAACTTCAAAGCACAAAGGTTTTACAGGGCAACCTCTTTTCCCTGCTCCTTTCCCTGTGTGGAGCCTGAGAATTGGGAGCTCACATGCTGGTTTTTCACAGCCTTTGATAGATGTGCATAAAACGCTGCAGTGCTGGTCAGTGCTTCATAGGCATGTAAGAAAAAGGGGAAAAAATGTCAATTATCTATAAAACTCAACAGAATAATGAAATCCCATGCTGCTGAGGCAATATAAAAATAAAAAAATGTTGACAGTCACCCTTTATGTTGTTTATTTTAAAATGTGAAATTAAGTGGAGCATACCAGTTCATTAAATTATTTTGTTTTAGATATCTGTGTGCAATGTGAATTCAAATCAAAACAACTGGCTACTAAGGAGCCAGCAACAAAACTTCCTGTATGAGCTTGTGAAAGGAACCAGTCATTTTAATTTTAGATATGGGCTTGGAAACATCATAAAAATAAATCGAGTAGTATAGAGTGAGTAATTGCAATCACACTGTAACTTTATCTAAAATCGAGGAACCATTTAAATCTTTCCAGAGAACACCCCATTCTTTTGTAGAAATAAGGTTTCAACAATAGAAATGCTTCAATGAAAGCCCTTATTTTAAAATTGAAATTAATTACTGAACTGCATAAAAGGACTTAAATGATTGAATTAATACAGTAGAAAATTTATAATGTTAATTTAAATATAAATTGACTATGAGGAGAAAAAAAAACCCCTTCAAAGCTACTGCTTCAATGGGAATCTTCCATTGACTTCAGGAAGTCTGGGTCTTTCTTTGATTGTAGCAAAGGAAGGAAGGACTGAAAAGAGCCAAGCAGGGAAGGAGTTCCATCAGTGTGCAGGTCTCAGTGAGCAGGTTTCCTGGAGGTGATGTGGGAATGGATCCCTGCTGTTGTTCTCCCCGTGCAGGGGCTGCACCAGCAGCTCTGCAAGGCTCCCAGCACAAGGGCTCTGCACTGAGCCCCAGAGCAGCTTCCAGCTCAGGGAATTGGGGTTAATCACCTGGGCTGGAAGGGGATTGACTGGAAGCCTGTACAGCAGCAGGTATAAATTACAGGCCTTAGCAGGGTCAGGAGAGGCTTGGATTGAGCACAGGGAATTGGCAGGCACCGAGCTGCTCTGGGGCCAACTGGACTGACCCCAAGGATTCTCCAGCTCCTGTGGGGAAAAAGCTCCTGTGGGAGCTGGGGTTGTTTAGCCTGGAGAAAAGGAGACTCTGTGGTGACCTTATCACTCTCTGCAAGTTCCTGAAAGGTGGCTGTGGTCAGGTGGGGGTTGGTCTGTTTCTCCAGACAGCAGCTGACAGAGTGAGAGGACACAGTCTCAAGCTACACCAAGGGAAATAGAGGTTGGAGATTAGAAAAAAGTTTTTTACAGAAAGGATGATAAAGTACTGGAATGGTCTGCCCAGGGAGGTGGTGGTGTTGTCATCCCTGGATGTGTTTAAAAAGAGACTGGATGTGACACTCAGTGCCATGGTTTAGTTCAGGTGTTAGGGCTGGGTTGGACTCAATGATCTTGAATTCTCTTCCAACCCAGTGTTTCTGTGAATTCTGTGAAAAGCACCCTCACTCTGAAGTGTCCAGCAAGGGTAGCCCAGGTTGTGTCCCCACTGCTGCAGATGCAGTCTCTGTCTCAGGATATGCAGATTATAGGAGCTCTTTGGTGCTCTAATGTCTCTGAGTGCCAAGGATTTATACATCCTATCATCCCTCTGTACAGAAAGCCCATCACAGCACCAGGTATTGATGCAGCTTATCTGTCAGTTGAGGGAAAAAATCTCTGTCCTTGAGGTGTTTGTGACTGGAATAGAAAGAAGATGACTCATCCAGAAATCTCCAAAACCTGCACGTCCCACCAGTACCCCATATTTGTAGGGCAGTCCATAAAAATGTCCTGCACTGATTCCTGCTGTTTGTGATCAGGGTGGTCATTAAAGACTGACTGTACAAGAGAAAAGGGCTTGGATGCAGTGGGAAGTATGAATCTCCCATCCCTAGGTAATGCCATGAGCAGGCCTACGAGCTGGGTCAGGTAGATGGACATACCAACTGCTGGAGCATGTGGCAAGGGTACTTTAAAATTAAACCTTTTTCACTCAGCTAATTAAAAATGGCTATGCTGTTCATTTAATTTTTCTGGGCTAGAGCTTACATGATCTACTTCAGGATATTGTACAGCTCAAGACAGTTATACAAGGAAGAAAATGGCTATTCTGGATAGAAAAAGCTCCTAAACTGGAATTACTGCATCACCATTGAGATCTGGTAATTTATCTACAAATGTCATTGCAGTAACTCCAGAGCAAATGCACAGTGTGTTCTGTTCATGTGCTAACTGCTGAAACTTTTTTCCTTTCCTCCTCGAATTTTCTCTCCCCTTTTGTTGAGGCTGGATTTGGTGTTTGGGTACTTTCAAACAGCTCCCATGAGCTGCCATACACTTGGAAGAGTTAACCCTGCAATATGTTCCTCACACTGCTGTGGCCAGGCTTAAACTAATGAAGGGTGCTTTGGAGAACTAGAGGGAGCTTTAATCTGCTTTGTAGCCCGGGGTGAGGCAGCACTAATGCTCTGCTCTCCTGCAGCCCTGCACAGTGCCCTTGGGAAGTGACCTTTGGGATGGTGAGTGCCTTCACAGGGTGACAGTACACTCAATATACACACAGCTCCCAAGGCTCCTGGGCAGGAATTGCCCTCCTTGCTCTTTCTTTGGATGGTCAGGAGGAAACTTGAGCATCCACTGTGTTCTTCCTGAACGGGGTGTCTCAGAAAGGACAGCCCCCCACAGCCAGATGAAGAAAGTAACACATGTAATACTCTGGAGTGGCTAGAGTCAGGTTTCTAGCACAAGCAGCCTGTTTCTCTGCTGGCTCAGAAGCCCCCAGACTGATAACAGATGACTAAAACAAAAAATGGAATGACCCTCATGCAGCTGGCCAGGTTCCTGGAAGACAGCTGTGACCTCTCCTTTCTGCAGCCGGCCTTGTGAGTGCTCCTATTTGAGACCACAGAGATTTTAGGATGCCACAGGGTAAAGGCTTTGCAGAAATGACTGTTATTACTGTTCTGATTGTTGTTATTACTGCCATAATTATGATGATGGTAAGAGCCCAAAGCCCAAGGGATTAGCCCATTGATCCAATTTGAGGTAGCTTCTTGAATTTTCAAGCTATTAACATACAAGGGACAAAAGAGAAAGAAAGAGAAGCTGGTTTATGAAATTGGATCAGGCAGTGTTTGAGCTGAGTGCATTCCAGCCTGCAGCCAGTAGAACTGTTACAAATTGGGGTGGGGGAGAACTTTGATTAATTTTCTATTAATTTTCTTTTGATTAATTCTATTAATTTTCAATGTCCTTTGACCGTTGTCCCTTGTATTAAATAGAAGGAAAATCTGTGGCATTTGCAAGTTAAACTTCTCTGTGGCAAACATTTTGTTGATGCAGAATTTGCTGGATGCCCTTATACAGGTCCATTATAAGCACATTAAAATCTATTTTAGATAGCTATATAGAGTGCTCAGATACCAGGAAAATTCCTCTTGGATCCCTTGGGGTGCAAGTCCCTCATTCTGCAGTGTCATCCTGTGGTGCATCGTTCTGCTGTATCACTGCAGACAAATCAATTCCCTGGCCCATTCCATTAACCCCCGTGGCTCTTCCTTAGCACATGGAGAAGCTTTTCCTGTTCTTCTGATGGTACAAGAGGAGCTCCCTGCCAAGAACAGAATGTACCAATGGGGAACAACACACAGGCAGCACTGCAGAGCCTGACGTGGTGTGCTTAAACTCTGTTTTCGCATTCATGAGCAAATACTACTGTAAATAATACTTTAGACCCTCTATAAACATTCATTACCATGGCCTGGAAAGAAAAGTTTGCGTTCTGAACTTTAATATGCTGTTGTGGTAATTGAAAAGTGTGAAAACAAAGAGTCTTACTGGAACTGACATTGTGGGAAACATCAGGAGTACTCCTGAAGCTGATGGGAGGTAAAAGCTTTTGCAGTGTAAGTGTGCCCTTGGGTTTGCTGGCAAAATGTTTGTCCATGCTCCTCCTGGAAGTAACTGCTAACACTTTAATCTCCACAGTATTCTAATAGTACTTCCTTTCTGAGATTATATATCAAACTGCCTGGAAATTAATGGGGGAAAGATCTGAGATAGGATTTCTTGCTTTTGCAGGAAGGTTTTCCTCATCTTATTTGCTATCTAAAGCTTTGGTTTTGCGAGGGGTTTCAGCAAGTGTCCATAGGTGTGTTCCCCTGTGCTTTGTTTTCATAGACTCCTTTGAAACATGCAGCTCAGTGGCTTTAGATAAAACAGTGGACCAACTCCTGTTACTGCCATTCTGACACCAGGAAGACAGACCCTGAAAGCTCTCCCAGTTCTGCTTGGGCAGCTTGAAACTGAATATTATGCAAATGTGTACCTCCAGACAGCACTGAATTTGTTCTGTTTCATCACTGGTGCCAGAATATTTGCCAGGAGCCACCTGAAGCTTTTTCTCCAGAGTGACTGGCTGAATTGGATTTACTCCATGCTATCTGACATTGCTGACAAGCACCCCGTTGACTGAAAAGTGTTTAGTGATTACAAGCTCCACATTATTAAAGTAATGCAAAAATATTAAGTTAATATCTATGTATCTGTCAAGGTGAAACAATTATTGTAAGCATAGGTTATCATTGATAAACAAGGGAGAATAATATGTGTAATAATAGCAGTACCAGTTATGGTGAAATAACTAATTAATATTTTTCAAATAAGGGCTTTGGTGGGCCCCTCATCTCCAGCCTTGGTCAACCCACCAGAGAAACCCAGATCCTATTTGTTGGTTTTTTTTTTTCCTTGTGTTTTTGTTTGTTTGGGGGTTTTGTTTTTATTTGGTTTTTTTGTTTTGTTTGGGTTTTTTTTATTTTGGTGTTTTGGGGTTTTTTGCCTTTTTTGGTTTGGTGTTTGTTTGTTTGGTTTGAGTTTTTAGGTTTGTTTGTTTGTTGTAGAGGGTACAGTGTGGCAATTCTCTGTCTGAATTTGTCCCAATTATGGTATCAAATAGTCAATATGTAAAATAGTTCAGCCCTACATAAAATGTTGATTTTATGTAGATATTTGAGAAGTATAAATACATGATGTACAAGAACAATGAGATTTCCATTATATGATTAACTAAGCATAGGTCAAGTTTTATTTCAATTCATATGATAATTATTCTGTGAACATGAATGTATTTCTTTACAGTACAGTTAATAGAACTGGATTATATTATAAGTAATAGTTAAGCACAGCTTTTGAATTTTAAAATCTCACAGAAACCAAGATATGAAAAAGTGTAACACAGTATTCAAGTCCCAGGCAAAGACTGTTCAGTTCAGAGAAGCACAGAATATCCTGAGCTGGAATGGAGCCACAGGGACCATCAAGTCCAACTCCTTGCCCTGCACAGGACAAGAGTCACACCCTGTGCCTTAGATCAGTGTACAAATCCTTCCTGAGCTTTGGCTGCTTGCTGCAGTTGTGTAAGAAGCCAACAGACATCAGCAAATCCTGTCCTGAGGTTGTATCAGAGCTGGCAGATGCCATCTATTCCTTTGCTAACTCCAGATTAGAAAGATTAGAAAGAAAATAATATACTAAGCTGTTAGAGAGCAACTTGTTCTTTTCATAATTAATACTAATGGGACATTGGTGTTCCTGCTGCCATTAGGCTTGTGGGACCCAGAAGAGCCTCAGGCCAGCTGGACAGCACTTATCTAATATCCCTCTCTATAAAAATGCATCCCTGGTGCATCCCTTCTGAGAACTTGGTATGGAATCTGTCACTACAGAATTCCAGTTGTTCATCACTCTGATCCTGACAAAGTATTTGGGGGTTGTTGCTGCATCTGTGTTTTATTGGCAAATCACAAACTGCCAGTGGAGAAATCCAGAAATGAGACTTTTGTTCTTCATGCTCCAGAACCAAATATCTGAACCTGGAAATCAAATCTGAGTTTCTTGCCAAGATCTAGCAGGACAGAGTTGGTTGGAAAACCTCTCTTCTGTCACGCTGAATGTTCCTAAGCCTTTCCCTTGGGCAATGGTAGAGGTGATTAATTTAGGGTGAATTATGATGAACTTGAAAAGCTAGCAGCATCTCTTTTCACTCTTGAGCTGCACATAAAGTCAGCCCAACTGTGTTTTAGCCAAAAGAATGTAACAATTCAATCAATCCACCCTCTCAGCCACCAGTGTAATTGGAGGCCACTGCAGAGCAGCCAGTCTTGAGACTTCAAATCTTCCTGCCAGCATAACTAGGCTGTGTTGTCACAGAACACCCTCATGAGGAAAGAGAATATTCCCATTAAGGTCTTGTGAGGCTGATTGAAGCAGATTTTTTATGCCACTGCTGATATGCACAAGTAAGCAACTTCTGTGCAGCTCTGCTGCACTGTTGTAACTCATTCAGACACCTGGGATCTTCTCTGAGTTAATGGATAAGGATTTTTTTTCTGAGTTAATGGAAGATGTAAAGGATAAGTATTATTTCTAAATTTTCCCAATCTATAAATAATTTTCCCAGTTCAAGTTGCCTCCCTGCTCCACTACAGCTGCTGTACAGTTTTACAGTTTTACTAACGGGGAAAAATTTAAAAGCATCACTTAGAAAGGTGCATGTGCTTTCTTAACCATCCCTTCAGGAGGCAAATGTGTGCCAGTGGTTTGGGTTCACGAAACGTGGCCATGGTCTCCAGATTCCCTAAACTCTCTCACTGGGGCTGCTGTTCTATTGCAAAACAACGGGGACAAGCAGACCTCTTCCAGAAAAATGCAGCCTCCTGCACTGTAGTCAGTGCAGGTATCAAATACACAACAGTTTCTAGAAATTTTGACTCCTTTTGGTTAATTCATGAACCTTTTTCAACACAGAAAGAAACAGCAAGTTGTGCATGGAAGCAAGAAGGGAAAACATGTAAGGCAATAAAGTACATTGAATATGCAGAATTATGGGGGGGAAAATACAGCAAATCTCTTCTCCCCCAAAATGTAGACCTGTGAGAACTGTTTTTAAACCAGATGCAATGTGCAAATCTCTTCTCCCCCAAAATGTAGACCTGTGAGAACTGTTTTTAAACCAGATGCAATGTTACTAATCTAACTGCTGTTGTCCTCTCTATCCTGCAAAATGCTTCCTCCCATTCATGGCAGAATGAGCTGGAATCAGTAGTTAAATCCTCTTTAAATAAGCAGCAGTTTCCAAATTGTTTTTGAGCTTAACACATGGCACGTGGGCCTTCCACAGCTTTCCTGCCTGGAAGGCGCCTTTGGTAGGATACAATGAACCATTCCAGCAGCGTTCCAGGACAACATTGCACTGTGAGGGCTCTGACCATCACCAGGGTCACATCTGTTACCTGTTGGGGTGATGCTCACAGGCCTCTGATCTAACCCAGGTCTCCAAGCTGGGAGAATTCAGCTGGAATGTATGAATTGAGTGAAGTTTGAAGTTTGGGGATAGATGGGCTGCAGCTGTTGGGTGTCCTTCACCTCTCTCCTTCACACAGGACCATCAATTCTCAGCTGAAGAACAGCGCCTGTGCTTTTGTATTTCATGTTTAGCTTTGCAGACTGTTAAAGGTTCTCATGGGAATGACCTTACAAACCCTCCAGTAATAAAATCCTGCAGAAAATCACAGCTCAATGCAGGATGACTGCTCCTTTTGCATCCCAATACAAGGAGCAGCACTTGTGACCAATTCTTTTGGTCCTGAGCAGCAAAATGGCTGAGGATACCCACAGCAAGGCAGATGGGATTGATTCATTAGAGTTCAGTAGGTTATCATTGCTGTAGGAATAGGTAATGACAGATATTCTAATTAGAAAAAAGGACTCGGTGCTTAGGGTAAATTACAGGCTAGAGCTGATTTGACCCCAATCAGTACAAATGAGGGTACAGTGCTCCATCATGCCGACAGCACCAATGGCATCAGGGTTCAAAAGCCATCTGTTCCTTCCAGCCTTTAAAAAACCTGTGCTCAAGGGTGTTTCTAGGACTTCAGTCTGTCACACAAATGGGAGTGAGCTGGGCTTCTTCAGGGCAATAATTTTAATTCTCATTTAGGTCATTGTAATGTTTGGGTAGATTTTAGCTCAGAATTATCATGAATGCATTAGCTGGCAACTTTAGCTAAGTTATTTCATATTCACTTGCAAGTGATAGATAGAACCAACAGTTCATTCAGATGAAAGCCCCAGTCTTCATTGCTCAAACTCATGGATTGGTTTGGGTGCTCTTGGGCGTGAACAGGTATTGCCATAGTAGCTTCCCCTCTGATCTCATATTTCTGATCATTTTTGCAAGTCAAATGACTGAAAAAGGGTGTTTCAGCCATTTCAAAGGAGATGATAACTTTGGAAAGGGAATGGCAAAGAGAATGGAGGCTTTTCACATCAACTACAGCAGATGCAGAAAGTGGGTAGGAATGTTTAAACCAGCTGGGTAAATAAGTGCAAAACCTGAGAAAACAGGGTGTTTCAAGTTTTACCCACCTCTGCATTCAGTCCCTTCCCAGCTTTCAGGGGACAGTGCCCTGTTGCACTCTGAGCTCTTAGCAGGACTAAAGCAGCCTGGGTTCCTTTGTGCCTGGCTGTGGGGGACATGAAATCAGGGATGTGGTGAAGAACTGTCACCAGGTACTCCCAGCTGGAGTCCCATGGCGTCCTGAAAAAATGACAGCAAGGAAGTGTTGCAGTGGCTTTTGCAAGTCAACCTTGGAATGTTTCACTTGTATGAAAATGTGCAATTAGCAGTCAAGGTCTTGGTGATAATCAGAGACTTTGTGTTGAAGTATTCCACTTATGGATGAAGTCTTTAATTGCTAATGGAAGTTATTTAAGAAGGAACATATGTTGAAAAGTCTGACTTAAATCACTATAAATTATTTGATAATGAAAATCTACTGCCATATAAGCTGAAATACGGGGTTTTTTCAGGATCTGTTTTGAAGTATCAGGAATTTTAGAAGAGGTATTTATTATTATCTATATCCCACTTCTGTTGAAATGGAAAAAAAATCAGTTATGGAATACTTTTTCCTGAAGCCCAAATGTGGAAGAAAATTTCTTGGACAATGTATCATACAACTTAGCAGAATGTTAAATAATGCTTATAGTATATTGTCTGTTAGAATATAATACTTAATTAAGCATAACAATAAATGTTTAATTAAAGAATAAGAAATAATATAATTTCTTTTAAATGCAAGCTTGTAATTTTTGTACTTTTTGGCTTAAGAAACCTAACAGAAATACAAATAAGTAAAAATACAGTCTTCATTAAAGAAGGGACAAGGTCCAAAATATAAACGGAGAAATATTTGCTTATTCTGTGCAAGAGAAACCTCACACTGGTACATCACTTGTGTGGTTTTGATTCCAAAAATAGGGAAATAACCTTGGAGTAAGCTTTCCACATTAAAGCAGCTTTTTTCTGTTGATAAATATTGGCAAAAAGTCTTATGAAAAATGCAGCTTTTAAAGGAAATAATATATAGCAATGGATAATGTAGCCAACTTTAAAGTACATTGTAAAAACAGTTTGGGAAGATCTTTTATTTTTTTTTCCTTTTATTTTTTTCTATGTAATTTTACACTGTTCATCATTTTTTTCCTAAAAGGATTAGCTAAAGTGGAGTTTAGATTCCCTACCCCACTTAGTTCAGTTGTTTAAATTTATGGATTGCTGATGCTTACCCCTTTGGTAGAGAGGTCTCTCTTCCTCAGTCAATTATTTTTCACACCCTTGGATCCTGCTCTGCCTAGGCAGCTGTACAGGAACTCTTAAGCATCTCCAAATGGTGCTAAAGTTTGACCTGGATCCCTTCCAGTGAGGGGAAAAAAAATTAAATTCACCTAGTTCTGTTTACTGCAGCTGTATCCAAGGTCAAAATGCTCAAGAGAAAGGACGTTTCAGTCCCAGACATGGTTTTAAAAAGATCACCATGTTTAGTAACTGTTTAAACCCCACTGGCTTACAGTGATGTGCAGGACTGAAAGTCAGGTGGGGCAGTGGCAGGTTTCCCCTTGGCTGCTTGATTTCACTCCTTCAAGTGTCACTTCTAACCTGTGATGAAATAAAATTTAAAAGTCCCTTTCTGCTTTGGGCTGTGGTATTGTTCAGATTTTACATCACATTTTACTTTGTATTATTGCCAGCTCAATACCAACAAACCAAGGACTGTTGTAACACCAACAAACAAGGCCCAAACAGTGGGGAATTCCTGTATGAAGCACATCACCTCTGTGAGGGACAGGAGGTTTGTATTGCCAAGGGGCTCTTTAATGCTGAGCACTCCCATTTCTGGGTGAGCATCTTGGCAGACCTGGGTCTGAAGGGCTTCCTGGGCGCAAACCACCCCCATGTGCCAGTCACTTCTGTTTGCTGCTCTGGGGACCCCTCTGCAAGACAAATCTGCTGTCCAAAGTGAACATCCAGAAATGCTGCACGTTTCTGAAGGTTTCACTTTGTGCCTCGCTCAAGTTAATGCAGCAAATTTTACAGCAGAAGCAGGATGCAAAATTCTGGAGCCCAATTCCTTGGCCTTAACTCCAGGGCATCACAGGCCATCAATTTTAATGTGACAAAGGGTTCTCTGTCAGAATGACAACATGAAAAAGATGCAACTAAACAGCAGCATCCTGTCTACTGCTAGGCCATATTTTGTTCTTGCAGTATTACGTTGATACAACACCTTTCGTCCAGGATAGAAATCACCATGTCACATAACTGGAGGTGTGACCTGCAGTGCAGGGAGTTTAATTCTGAATAATTCTGTCTCTGCCCTGAGGTGATGAATCAGACTTTTAGCCTTACTTTAAGCATTTCTTGGACTGCTTGGACTAAAGGCTTTCTGTTCTGCTCTTGGAAGCATTGAAGTCGCACATGAAAGGGAAGCACAGATTAATTCCTCTTTTCTGCTCTTTAAAGGCTACTGTGAGAGCATGGTAGTTTAGTTTACAAAGCTTTGGGATCATGTTTCCTCTTGTCATGGTTGCTTTTTGATCATAAAGTCCATCTTGGTATTCCACCAATGGATTTGAACACAGATTGGGAATAGCTTTATTGGCAGTTAAACACATGCTTGTGCAATCTCTGTGCATTAAAATTGGGAGGGAGGGCAGGAGCAAGGCAGGGAGAAAAATTCTGTTGCTTTAAAAAGGCAAGAGTGGTTTAACACCTTGTGGGATGGACAGGAAAACAAAGACCTCAGTTTCAGAGGCTTTTTGATCAGATTAAAAAGTTGCAGTAGGAATTTTGCAAATATAGTTGAATTGTAGAAGCTCCGTGAAAGAAGAATTCACTTAGAAGGAATATCCGTTAAATTATAACTAATTAATTAAATAGGTCTTCAACAGCAGATGTCACTGAAGCCTTAAGATTTAAGAGAGGATTTCATAAGGCAGAGGAACTGAAACAAATGAGCCTTGGTGTCACTTTAACCTCGATCATACTTAGCATGTACATTGCCTTTATTACTCTGAGACTCTCATCTCCAGAAGATGCAACAAATTGGAATTTTTTTTATTGCACTCATTACTATTACATTTGACTCCAGCTTCACTAATTTACAACTGCATTTTAAGTTTCTCCCCTTGAAATTGCCTTTCATATCTATAGCTCAATTTTATCAGCAAAAATGCTGATAGGAGTCTGCTGTGTAGAAGATACTGGGATGAAGATTATTCCTATTCTCCTTCAATCTTCAACCCTTGATTAGGCTCCTCCTGTTTCACACAGCCCTCAGCAAGGAATGTGGTGTTGTAGCCTGTTTAATGTGGCCACTTAACCACCGGTAGGGACGTCTCTTTTTTCAGAGATCCTAGTGACAAATGATGCTTAAAAAAAGAAACTCGGTGGCCTTGGGGCTCAGCTGCAGATGTCCCCGTGCCCGTGGGGCTGTGTCTGGGCTACAGCAGGGTTTGCAGCCTCGTAGTTGTGTCCCAGTGACCCCAATCACTGCGGGACCCAGACGGGGCGGAGGGAGAAGTGTCCCGGAGAAGGAGATCCTGAATAAAGATAGCAGAGATTAGCCTCCACATTGTGAAAGTGATATTAAGCTGTTCAGTTGTCCCACTTTTTCAGGTCAACTTAATAACGCTGCTTAGAATGGAAGGGAGCTTACTGTCTGTTTGTAGCTGTCCTGAGTGGTACAGCCCAGGACAGTGGAGTTGTGTGTAAGCAGGGTCAGACTGAGTTTTCTGTACCAGGTTTTAACCTTTCCTTATATCCAGCCTGTTTTGTCACCCTGTGTTAATCTAATGCAAATGTAATTCAACTTTCTAGCAAGAAATTGACCCACCCTATCTGGCTGCTTGAAAATAAAGTGAGTGGACAGTCACAATCAATTAGAGCTGATGTAGATAAGCCCAAAAAAATCCCTATGGATGCAGTTATAAAACATCTATATCTGATTATATATGTTAGACACTTGCATTTTTAAACACCTTTTGATTAGGGTGGGAGACACTGGGTTATCCAAGCTGAAATTTTTATGGAGGAAGCTTAGGAGAATGAAACTACGACTCTGCATTTCACACCCTGTTGAGATGATTGGCATGAGAAAATTTAGATAAGGGTACAAACATCACATGCTTTCCTGTTAAAGTGTATAATGTGAAAAAGGCTATTTTTTTCCTGTTTTCATCTGCTTCTATTAAGCCTCTGAAAAGAAGTCAGCTTCCCAAGGTGTTGTGAATGGCTTCCTAACCCAAAATATCTGAAAGCACCCTTATTCATACAGTAATTCATTCCTGGTGTGTAAAAATAATCTGGAGCAAGGTCAGAAAAACACCTTGCATTAAAAATCCTAACCTTAAAGTGTAGGAATTGTAATGAGATGGTCTGAACCCACAGGTAGATGTGCTGGATTTAGGTGGGGTAGAGAGGAAAGAGAAAAATCCCAAGGGAGGTCTGCATCTCCTGCTCTCCCATGTGAGCACAGTGGGATGTGGCACAAGAACTCCCACATTTTATGTGTTTAGAACCACGTGGTTGAGCAAAGCTGCTCTTCCCAATCCCTGTTCTCATCACCTCACATGGCAGGGCTGGCTCTGGCTTTCTGGATAATCACACACTGCTTTCCTGCCCAGTTCAGCGTGGGGAAAGCTGAGTTCTGCTCGACTTACATGGATGAATGATGAATACTGTGCTGGAGATGTTCAGGCTCAGTTCCTGCACACCTTGTAAATCATTGAAAGCGTTAGCAACGCTCCTGCTTTATGATAAAAATTCACTGAAGGACCCTCTTGATGATTCACCTTAGAAATTTCTGAGCTGTTCTGCACTGTGGAGGAAAATCTCGCTGCACTGAGCTGACAAGATTTCCTGGCAATACACAGGCTGTATTTCATACCTTTGGTTTTGGCTAAGTGATTGCAAATAATGAAATCTGTAGATACTTTTGCCTGTTGCTTGTGAACAGCCACAGGTTGAGAAGAATTCCAGTTCTTAGCTGTGGTCTCCAGGGATCACGGGGAATACACCTAGACAGACTCCATATAAACAAACAAGCAAAAAAAAATTTTGATTTATACTGTAATATGGCCACATATCCTATAAGGCATTATTGAAGAGTCTCATTATCTCAATTTTCACTGTTTGCTTAATTGTTCAGGTCCAACATGCTCCAAAGGAAAGAGTTCTCTCAGGCACAGAAATAAATGGGATGGCATAGAGATGCTGACAAGTTATTTAAACATGTCTGTGGAGTAAAACACAACTTCTGCAAAGAAATCAGAGTCAAAGAAGAGGCAGTAGGTCACAGTGACAGAAGAATTACTGAGGGGAATAAAGACACATCACAGGCTATACTGTAGTCATTGTATAGGACAGCAATAAAAAACATCACAACTTTATTAACAGCACACAATGATAAGTAAGCAAAGACTGGAGCACAATGTATGCACCCAGAGGAAGGGATGTGCACTCATGCTTGGAGTTCCTGAATAATGAATGCTGAGCCATTTAACTAGAGAATTTCTTCAAACCATTTTTTTCTTTATGCAGAGTTTGTTAACCAGTGATAACACTGGCAGACACTGAGGAAGGAGCATCAGAATACATGCTTTTCTCTTGCTGCTGTTATTCTGCATCTGTTTCAGTCAAAAGGCAATTTCAAAAAACCGTTGCTTTTTTTTTTTTCAAATAAATAAACAATAGCCAAAGCAGAGTATTAAATGAAGCACATACTTTAAAAATAAGTATTGATTACTGAGAATGTGCATTTCAGAACTGATCTGAGTGCTGTTATGTCCAGCTGTGACAGCTGTGCTATAAAGAGAGATTGTACCAAGTTGGCAGTTGCCAAGCAGAGCAGCCGAGGTGGCCAGGACAGCAACAGGGACTTCTATGTTTGTTTGGAGACTTGCCTCACTTCCCAGCACTGCAGAACACTTCTCCAAAGCAAAGATGCCTTGCCTGTCCTAAATTTAATCTAGTGGAAGAAATCTTTTAGATTATAGCTGTGTCCTTTACTGACCCTCAGCTCTTACCAGCAGGTCGTGGTGCCAATATCTTAATTTTTCATTTTCTGCTGCTTGCTTTAACAATGTGTTCTTTGGCAGGCAGCCATGTCTACAGCACTCTGCTATTAAAATGTCTGCTCTCTGCTGCAGCTGTCCATTTACTTTATGAACTGATCAGCCAGTCGAATGTAATTTAAAAGAATAGGGATAAGTCATAGCTGAGGGCACAAAGTATCAGCTGATGTGCTGTATGAAGGTCTGTCCTTCAGAGATTTCTGAACCTCACTTGTCATACTACATGTTTATTTTTTAATTAGTGTGAAATGTGAAAAGAATGACTTGGCATGCTGCATGCAGTGGGTGAATAAAACCAATCCTGCCCTTGTGGAAACACTCTTGGTACCAGGAGCACTCAGGAGTTGTCAGGGTGAACACAGAGCATAATACTTTTCCTACTTAAATGTTATTACAGGTCTAGAGGGCAGACTAATTTGACTTTGTAATGGCATTAGCTTTAACATTTAAATAAAGATGGGCAGTTCATAGGAGACACTCTCATACGAAAACTAGACTGTAAGCTGGATTTTTACGTGACAGACATTTCACAGAATGTCCTATTTGCCTGTAACAATGGTCTGTGAGAGAGGATGGACAGGGTGCCTGCTGAAGGCCAGGAAACAAAACCAGTTACTGGTACAACCCAAGCACTGGGTTGACATCATGTCTGGTAAACAAGGGAGGAACGGAACCAGAAATTAATGCATCGTAATTGATGTGCTGGCAATTAGAACTAACTGGCAGGGCAATGGGGGGGGAGGTGACTCTGCTCCTTACATTTTCTGAAGTGATTAGAAAGTGTGGGAAGTGGCTGTTGGGAAAGGCTGGGAGGATGGAAGGAATTTTCCTGTCATCTCTGCCATCTTTAGTATCTCTGGGATTTGGAGAAGTACACCTGCTTCCCTCACACCCTCCTCAAAACTGTATTATTATTGGGCCTGGCCTGGGGATGTGTATCAATTAGATAAGGCAGAGATAAGGAATGTTGAGATTGGGGTCTCATCTCCAGCAAACAAAATCTGGGACAACTTCTTTTTTGCTCTCTGCCTTATTTTACGTCTCCCAGCTCTTTCTTTTAAAAACTAGGCATTAGCAAGCCATGAGATACTCTCTCTCAGTATTTCCATGAGCTGCTGGCCTGAGAAGCATCTGAGAGCAATGCCTGAGATGGCTCAGCAGTGGGGTCCCTTTGCCAAGTCTCCTGGCAGCCAATGGGACTGAGTGCTTGAGTTCATTCCTCTAAGAACAAGCTGCCAAGGCTATCATATAGATACATATATATCTGATGTATATTCTTACAGATATAAATAGATGTACAAAATGGAGGCAGGAAAATCAATGATAAAAATAAGCACAAGATATGTATCTAGTTTTTATTCTTAAGTACAAACAAGGAAGAACCAGATGTGTCGCTATGATGGGTTTTGCCCCTTCAGTAAGAAAAGAAACACCTTTGTAGATAGAAGGTCTCCAGTATATCCCTTCCTTCGTATCCTTCCCCCCAGTTTATCTATGAGCTGAACAATACAGAATTTACTATGCTATTTAAAATAGTCTCCTGCTGTTGTCTGCATTTTGATACAGAAATGTATTCTCACTTGTATATATTATTTTACAGAACTCAGTTTTGCAGAGCAAATATAAACTCCATTCTCACTACTCTGATTTTACTCTTTCTGTTACTATCCACAGGGATGAACTTTCAGCACCAGCTTTATTCCCTCTTGGCAGTGACCAAAGACCATCTAATACAGAGCTCTAAACATATTATTAGCCTTTAAATGGTAAATTTCATATGAAATTACATGCTCTACAAAGACAGAGGTAATGGATAATCAGATCTTTATCTCAAAGGAGCTATAAAAGGGAACATAGTGAGATTTAATTCGCTGTCACCAACTGGGTCACATCTCAGTGCAGGCAGTGTATTATTCCTGACAGACAATATGGTCTGATGGCTATTAAAAGAGCAACAGAGTAAGTTTTTGTCCTAGGCTAGTCCTCAGAGATCAAAGTGCCACTGACGGATGGTTTTCTCAGTGGTTATCAGCCTTTCAGCCTTGTGACCATGTGCTCTTCCTTCTCTAAGGTTCAATGTTATGTATTTTGGCAGAAAGGCCACAGACTAATTAGACACGGGTCCCACAGTGTCTTCTCCTCTGAAGATGATTTCCTAGCTTTGAAGAGAGATATGTTGCCGGTGGAACTTATATTCCCCAAAGCTGTTTCAAAGTCATGTAGAAATAGAGGATTATGGTTTTCCAGTTCCTTAATCTGGTACATTTATCATCATAGCTTTCTGAGTTTGTAAGAAGCTCAAATCATCCTCTGTTGAATTATTAATCATGGAAATATCTGAAAAGATCCATCAACATATCTGTGGGTTGCTTTTCTTCCAAATTAGCTTTTACTGAAAGAGCTGACATTTGTCATCAGCTGTGGACCCCTGTAGTAAGTCTTGGTGATAGTAAGCTGTAATAAACACAATTTTCGGCAACATCTTGGGGAAGAAAGCAGACAGCTCAGTGATTTTCATGATCCCTAACAGCAGTGAAAGATTAGGTGTATATATATATCTATTTAACATAAAGATCTGTTGAGTTGCAAGAAAAATGGTGTCTTCCAATATACCCCTAATTAAAATCCTAATGTTTAACATTTATTTATGAGGGCATGTTATTTTAAGCAATAATTCTGTATGTTCATCATGCCTAAGTCAAAAGCTTATGAGGAAATGCTTGCATATCCATCATGCACCTACAGGAAATACATGCTTGAAATAATTAATTTAAAAAATGTTTGAAAATAAAATATTTGAAATCAAATACTATCCAAGCTGATATTGGATGTACAGTTTGTACCTGGAGGAGCAGGACAGAACTAGAAGTGTCAGAGAACTGCAGATTCTTGCTTGAGCTTTTTTTAAAAAGCCAATAACCTTGGTTAATGACATACCAACATTGCCAGGTAAGCATTTCTGCATTTAGAAATACAGTGGCCTTCCAGGACTCATGGAATGGCATCTTTTCATTCAGTGACAAAGGGAGAGTCACACAAACCCTGATTTAGAAAGCAGATCTAAGGATGATCAGGTTTCTATCCCATGCTTACATTTTAATTCACTCACTGAATATGCAAAATGTATATTTAGCTAAGTACTTGAAATTGGCCTCAGGTGTAGAATTTTACAGATTGTACTTGTGCCTCCCCAGTGATACCCTTGTGTATCTCTCATTAGGGGATGCCCCCCTAGGAGCATCAGGAATTAAAAGCAAATGGAGCAAGTGCAAAGCAGGAGCTTCCACCACTCCAGGGGAAGATGACAGGACTATTTTTTTTCACTTCCCTCTTCAATATTTCATGAGACCTGATCTTCTCTTATTAACAAGGTCATCTTCTCCTTCTGATTTGAAAAACTGTTTTGTGACTCATTTTGTAATTTTCTTATTCCCCTTCTTCCTAATCTCTTATTTCTCTGTGTCTTCTCCCATCTTTGGACCACCCTGGGCCATCTGCATCTAGAGAAACGACACTTCATATTCCTATCTGCAGCTGATTCAATGCTTTCCAAAGCAAAATTCTGTCACTGGGACTACAGGAGAAGAAGTACAGCTCCAGGGAAAACTAAGGCTCATTTTTCTTAGCTAGAGCCTGCAATACTGCTCCTGATTTAGGTGCATCAGCAGCACAGGTTACTGTTTCCTTAATATTGAAATAAGTCACTTTAAATGCACACTGTCACACTGCCTCTGCCATGATGAAGGGTGCAGTTACTTATTTAAGAGATTATACCTGCAAAGAATTCTTTCCTAAGGAAAATTACCATAAACCCTTTTTTTCCCCCATCTAATTTCTCTCTTGTGATGTATTTTGAAATCAGTAGAAGAATTTCAGTTGTTGAATTTTCACATCAGTGAGGGTTGTCATCTTGGCAGATTTTCACAGGACTAATAAGGTATCTCTTTTACAATGAAAATGGCTCCAAACCCCTCTTCCCTCTGGACACCACACTGCATCTTGAGATAATTATGGTTAGACATTCTGGCTCCAAAAAGAGATTTTTTCCCTAAAGTGCTTTCTGATGAGCACAAGAAGATTATGTTCCTTGCAGAGGTGTGTGACACTGAGTGTCACATACAGGGCAGCAAAATCATGAGTCTTAGCAGAAATTAAATACTCCAAATATCCAATGATGTGTGTCACTGCATGCACTGGGAAAGCCTTAATTCAGGTAGTTCCATTCTCACTGTGGTAAGTGAACCATACGGAAGAACATTCCTCTTTCACCAAGATCCTTCTTTCCCCATTGATGCTGTATTCAAACCCAGCAGCTGTCATTATATTACTGATTTCATTCTCTAAAATATTTGTCCTCACTTTTTCCTGCAATTTAAGAGTCAGGCTTCCAGAGTACCAGGCTGGTCTTGAAAAAGGATGGCAATAGATTATAAAAATGTAGCATTAAAAAAAACCCCATCAGACACATAAAACATGTTTGCAATCAAATAAACAGCTTACAATGATATTAAATGGAAGAAAGCCAGGCATTCCCTAGAAGTTTATCCACTTATCTGGGCATTCCATGTCGGTTTTTAATTTTCTACGTGCTTATCTACTAATACTCTCAATATGTCCATCATTGCAGTTAGTTCTGTACTTCAAGTGCCCTCTCAGTAAGGAGATAACCCCCAGCCTCTTTGAATTGGCCTCTCCTTCTGGAAGCACCCCAGGACTTCTGGAACCTTGGATTTAACCATTTAGGCAAATATCCACAAATACTACTTCTGTTTACTCACAGCTGTTCCTGTTAAAGCTTTTTTACACTCAGTGTGTAAAAAAGGTTTGATTTTGGTTTTCTGCACCAGTTTGGTATGAGATAGTTCCATATAAGGTCTGCATGGGTCAGTCATAAATGTATGGATTCTCTTCACAGAATGGTGGATTCTGGCTCTGGCTGTGCCACAAGTTTGCCAGCTTGATCCTGGCACCTTTCTATACCTCACTTTATTTACAGTTAATTAGAAGTAGCCCTAACTGTCAAAGCAAATTCTGAGAGTACATTCAAGTTGGTAGTACACCAGGAATTCCTTGATTTCAGAGGATCTTGAATACAAAATATTACTCACAACTGTCTTGATAGTGAGCCTGGAAGAGCAGCAGCTCTTCTCATGATTTCACATGTAACTCTCCATGTGCCAGCATTTCCTATTTCTCACTATAGACTGAAAACATATTTTTAGCCATTAAAATGCCAGAGTCATGCTGTTAAGAATTTGTCCTTGAGCCTTGTGACAACCATGGAAATATTATTATTAATTGCACGCATTTGTAAAATAGTCCAGTCTCTTTCCAGCTTGGCATTATCTACAGTAAGAAATTATCAACTCAGAGAAAAACACCTTCCACGCCTCCTGATTTAAAAGCACAGCAGGACCTTGCTATGTGCCTTCCTAGACAGAGCAGTGATTGATTCTCTGGTGCCAGTATTTCAGGAAGCTGTCAGAATCTCTTGGGATAAATGCCTTCAGAAGTCCATGTATCAAAGGGAGATATAATAATAAAATTTCTGTTTTGTCTTTGTGAGAAAGGAAAGCAAGCTCTTCTCACTCCCTGCAACTGAACTATGTCAGACTTTGAAAACAGTGTCCAGAAAGATTCAGTGTTTAGGAAAGACCCTGGAGACAGACTAGGGGCTAATCCTCTGGCCCATTGATGCCTTAAGTTCTAGCTTTAATGTTTTTCCAATTCTGTGCTGCCCAAGGCTGTACTTCTGAGACTCATATTAAGTGTTAGTGAACTTTCTTCAACAGAGTAGGTAGACAAAACAAATCCTTTTCCTGCTGAAGACCAAGGACAACTGTTAAAAGTTTTCAGGCCCAAAAGCACAAACAGTGGTGGACTGAAGGGAGGAACAAGAAGGATGGGACCTCACAACCTGAAGCTGTTAATTAGACAATTAAACCCCAATACGCAAATGGACCAAAACTTATAAAAATGTGAGACCTCGTGACTGATTGTCCATTTTTGTGACCATTTTGGGTCCACCTTGGGTGTAGCCCTGGTCAGGCTCTTGTCCTTTCCAAGGTGTATCCTTTAAGGCCTTTCAGTAAATATCTACTTTCTTCTCCTGCTCTGTCCAGTCTCTGTTTCAGGTCAGCCTTCCCAAGGCATCAAATGCTGAGCTGGGCTACCCAACCCCACGTGGAGGAGCAGCCACTAATGATCCAGTAAATTGTATATCCAGCTGCCCATATTTATCAGTCATCTAAACATCCACTACCATTCTCAAGATGATTCCCAATACCTAAAATCATTTTTATGTTTTTATATCTCTATATATGTACACACGCAGATGTATGTATATACATACATATACACATACATGTAAATGAAGGCATATGTAAAATTTACATTTCACAGAAATATATTTTTATTTGTATACATGTCCATATATAAGCACTGTTTTCCTGAGTAACCAGGGTTAATAAAATAGGAGGGATGGAATAAACTTCAAAGAAGAAGAACATTTTTATAAAACATTTTGTGAGATGATATCTCATGATTTTTCAAGCTACTATGATTTTGGGCGTATAGTGTTACTTGATATTCCTGTGGAGCTCTGAAACACTGTTATTCAGTTAATTACTGCTTGGTCACACATGATTTGGGATAAGGTCAGCTCACTTCTCAGTGCACATGTTGCTGCCACGTGCCTAGAGGAAAAGCAATTGCATCTTTTAATCTGATCTTTGGTTTTCATTGCCATTTAATACTGCAAATGTAATGGAATTTCAGCTTTCATTTTTTATCTTCTGATGCTTTGACATGTTCAGACAAGAAAGATTAGGATCAAATATATACAGGGAATAAAACTGTTTTTAAAGTCCTGACCTGTATTTTCAAACCTCTGTGTGCCACTGGAGCAGTCTGCTTGTATTTTTCCTTGAGTTAATTGAAACTAATTAGATGCATACAAAACAGATAGCATGATTGAAGTAGTATTCATGGAAACAACATCGCTGAGAGTCAATTCCTTTCTGCATTCTGATTCAGCTATGAATCAAGACTTGAAAAATGTATGAATCTTCTTGAAACATCTTCATGTTTGATCTGAGCAGGCAGGAAGTATTCCCTGTGCCAGCTTCCAGTGAGCTGGAATCCTGACTGCTCAAAAACCAAGTGTTCAGCCAAGGACTGGCCTGTGGTGCACAGGCAGCAGGGGCTCCTCAGTGTGCTGAGAGAGGAGCCAGGCTCAGGGAGGTGGAACATGATCTGCAACCATCAGGCCAGACTGAGCTGTGACTTTGCTCTCCAGGAGGATTTGCAGCCTCATCATTTCAGCTTGCTGTGGCCAGAGTCCCTGTGAAGTATAGCAACAGTGCAGGATCTGTTTTCTTTCCTGTGATCTCTCTTATCTATCTGCAATGAGAAGTAGATAATTAAATTGATCAGAGGACATACTTTAATCATTAGTGTCTCCTTACAATATGCAAAAGCAACTCATATAATGCTTTTCTCATAGAATCCCCTAATCAGTGAGCGGGAATTTTCCCTAAGAAAGGAAGGTGGGATTAATCTGTAAGTCTGCCTTGTTTAGGATTCTTAAACTGAAAGAGGACAAGTTTAGATTAGACATAAGGAAGAAGTTCTTTACTGTGAGAGTGGTAAGACACTAGAACAGGCTGCCCAGAGAATGTTCCAGTCCTGGGAGTGTTCTTGGCCAGGCTGGGTGGTGCTTGGAGCAACCTGGTCTAGAGGAAAATGTTCCTGCCCATGGCAGGGAAGCTGGAATAAGATGATCTTTAGGGACTCTTTCCATCCCACCCATTCTGTGACATCACTCTATCATTTTCATGTAGTCTCTCACTGATTACAGAATATCTGTCACTGGTAAATACAGTATCTGAACAAACAAAATTACAGCTCATAAAGGTAATCCTGGGCACTCTGTAGCAAAATAGCAAATGTTACAGTGAAACAGATGAGGGGATAATGGAGGTATTTTATTGTAAAAAAGATTTGAGAGAACATCATATAATCAAGCTATTCTTAGGTCTGAGATGATTGAGAGTCCTAGAAGAGAGGCTGACACTGAGTTTGCCAAAACTCAAGCTGTTCTCAGTGTATCACATTTAACTGTGTGCTAACAGCACACAGGGACCTTTGGTCACCACACCACCCTGGTGTCTTGTCCTTTCTAAGCATTTTTTGAACACGGCCCAAAAGGAACATGTTTAGCTCACTTCCAGCTGTGAGTCTTCCCTGTGGATGCATGTTAACAGGAATGCTGTTCTTTGAGCAGCCAAATGAAAACACATAAATATGATGCCCTTGCTCTGTTCTTCTCCTAGAGGCTTTCTTTCCTCTTCTTCATATGTACAGCTCTGTTGGTCCATTAGCCACTGTTGTCTGCTGATTATAAGTAGATTACTGCTTCTGCCAATCTCAGGATTAAAAACTGTAATGATATCCTAAAATGGAGGACACTGCCTATACAAACATAAAAGCCATCATTTCATCTTCATTAAACATTTTTAGGATTGTAGAATTAAAAATGTTATTAAATAACAAAATTAGCAAACCCACAAATTATCCCCATCAATCAGTTCAGGATTAGCATTAATTTAAAGCAGGCTTCTTTGTAACAGTGTTTACATAAAGATAAGCCATACAACTGCAAATAAATTTTCATCTTTGTTACTGATTTCTGCTGAGATTTCATTGAATTCCAGTTAACTTTTCTCATTCTGTTAAATCTGAAGGCCATTATTAGAAACATGACTGTTGTCTTTTCTGTTGTGTAACTGAATGACTTAACAGAAAAAGAAAGAATCCCAACCACACGAGATAAAGTCCCTGAACAATGTCACTAGTAAAAGGCTGTTTTTTGAGTTCTAGGATTATCAGCCAACCTTTCAGTTATAAAAAGCAACAAAAACATTAGCCTGTCCTGATTTAGAAAAAATTTTAATTACACAAAAGGGAATAATTTCCACAGCTATACATCAAGCTGAAATAAGGAGTTTTATTTGTGTTCCAGAATCCTCCAAAATCCCACTGAATAATGGAAACATGAGGCATTTGGGTTCCTTGGCCTTTCAGCCTACATGAATACAAATTAAATTACAATGGAAAATAAGGAAGAAATTGTATCAGACTTAAATGAAATACATTATACACTAATGCGTTTTAACAGTCAGACACTAAGCAGCAGTATCTTCTGTAGGAAGAAATGAAAGGCAGCACACTTGGATTTTGGAAATGTGCCACACCATTTTAATGACTGCCTAGAAATTCTTCCCTGTGTTTGTAAAAGTGGATGTGTGGATGGTTGGAATGTGGCTGCTGAAGACGGATACAGAAAACAAAGACTGTGTTTTAGAGGCAGCTTTAACTAGGCTTCTTAAATTGTTTAACCAGTCTGTTTAAATAATTTAGACATGAGTATGTCTGAATTATTTAGACTAATGTAGTGTTTTGAAACATCATGCGTGGTCAGCCTTTAGAAGAAAGAGCACAGCAGCAAGGTGTAAAGATTCCAGGGGTGGGGTTCAGTGGCAGATTTTACTGAACTGGTCCAGGCTACTTCTACTAAAAAATAAGAGCAGTTTAAGCCCATGTAAATTCACTGTTTTTCCCAGCATGAACAGTGTTATTCATCCTAAACATCTCTGAACATCAGCAGGGCTGGCCACAGACTCACACATCACAGAATTTTAAAAGCACACCCTGGACTGATATTTGAGTATTCTTTCAGCAATATTCAGAAGAAGAGTTTGACCAAAAAAAACTTTTCTGAAAGAAAGGTATGAAAGCTCACCAAACCCTTAAATACAGCAATACTGTCCTTGCAAGGTAGACATGTGAGACAATTATTTAAATAACAAAGCAGCTGAAACTGTAATGAACAGGTCTTCATTTTGATATTGCCCTATTAACTAAGTGTTATTTAGAAAGTGGTAGATAGCACTAAGACCTGAAGAGATATCAAATCTTCAATTACTTAATTTGGATTCTTTTCCAAAGCTAAGAAAAACAAAGAACTTAGTCTTAAATGTGACAAGGTGAACGTGTATTTCAGCAGAATGAGTTTGAGCTCGCTTCTGCTTTCCCTTAAGTAAAAAGGGAAGAAGATGCATTGATGGGGAACCACTATAAAGACCTCAACTTGCACCAAATAGAATTCTTTTATTCTTATACAATTATTTATTGCAGAATGGTACAAAGTTTCATTACTTGTGGGCACTATACATGGAAATAATACATATACACACACATGACCACACTCATGTTAAGTATTTATGTGACATTAGCCCATTGCTTTCCTTATTATCTCAGCAAACGAGTTCATAAACTTGAAATATTCATTTTAGTACATATTTTTAAGGTAGTACAAAAATGAAATTACCTGTATAGTTTAAAAGTACAAGAAATTGAAAAGTAAATAGGTAATTTTGGAGACAATGACTCCTTAGGGTTAAAAGAAAATGTGGAAAATTTAAGGAATGTATTCCTTAATGAAAAAAAAAAAAATTGTAGAGACACAGATTACGAAGATAGCTGAAAGTTTATTTTTGATGCCTGTTGATGAATACATTTTACAGAATCATTGTAATTCATTTTGAAATGAAGAATTTCAACCCCTAACCATCCAACTGCATGCACAGTCATATATTTAATCAGAAGTCCGCCTAGACCCCAAGAAGCTTATGATCTCTAATTTTAACATCTGTTTTCCTTTTCTTGAATGTTGGTGAGTTAGTGCGAATTTATGCTGCAGTATTTTGTAAAAGTAAAATGCCCACAATGAATGCATTATTACTTATACGTGGGGGGAAAAACCAGTGGCACCTGGGTCCTTAGCCCTTTTGAACTTGAAAGAATTCAAACCAAGAAAACATAGCATGTCTATCAGACAGCAAAAACCCTGAGTACAAGCAGAATGTGTATGAATGCAGTAACAGAAAGTGGAGGCACAAAGTAAAAGTGAAATTATTATGAACAGATTAGTTTGCAGCAGTCACAGCATATAAGCTATGGAGCAAGGATTTTTTTTATGGACATCATGGCAAAGATGATTTTTATGAAGTGATGCAGGAAGCAGACTGTCCTTGCTTTGAGGATGATTTTAACTCACACTTACTCAGCTTCATTGTAATGCAGAGAATTAGGAATATCTAGTTCAGATTTTCTAGAGTGTGGGCTCTGCTACATGGTCAAATTTGAGAAATCCTTCTCTCTTTTTCCAGTAGAGTGGAGTCCCTGCGAACTCTTGGGGCTAGGAGAATATTTGTGTGAATATCACTGACTGCACATCCAGATCTTCTCGGGGTGGTTGGTGTCACCCACTGCTGTGTCTCTGGTTTTAGAGGCAGCACACTGCCAGGTCAGTGAGCAAAGGGGATAGTAACAAGCTTTTAGTCCATCTCCCAGTGTAATCTAATGTCCATTTAAATCAATGTAATAGAAAATCAATTCAAGGTGAAGACCTCAAGCTGAAAATAGCTGCTAATAAACTGGAAGGAAAAGATACTGCAGTTGATCATAGCTGGACCTCAGTCTGCAGTCTGTCTGTAGGAGGGTTAACACCATTTTTGGAGGCAAGCAGTGAGAAGCTGGAGTTTTGTATGTAATGCTTCCTTTTTCAAAAACTCTGAATTCTGCTTCAAGACTAGATCCTAATCTTTAGCCTACATAAGCATATGAAAATCTGTTAAATGCCTAAACAGACAGTGGAGGTTCTCAAATCTGTCCTAAAATACCTCTAGGTTGCTTCCTTCTTTTACATATATGGTTTTCTTTCAGCGCTCTGTTTCGTAATTATTTCCAGATTATAAAAGCATGAGCTGGAGTTAAAAAATGTGGTTATACCACCACTTCCAGGTCAGCACACACAGCGTATGTGCCTCCTTTGTGCTGGTTACAAGTGTTCCTGGTTCTCAGATCTCTGTTCCTTGATCTAGCCCACTGTGCCTCAGAGATGCACCAGGGGAGCTCCACAATGGCTTTGTGAGAGAGGACTTCAAGTAACACCTGCCAGCGCCTGCAGAAAGGCAGTGGGAAATAGAACTCTCCCAGCGAGTCTCTAATAGGATTTCTTTAATTTGGGGGAAGGAAATGCAGAAGAAAGCTATTAGGAAGAAATTTCAGTGCAAATGGGGAAGTTGTTTTGATGAACAAAGTAGCAAAACATCAAATCTATGCTAATGCAGTTGATGTTCAGAGGCTGAGAGTGACTGGCAGGAAAGGATGATTGTGTGGTTAAAGCACCAATGCCTGACCAAGGAAATCTGAGCTCATTTCCTGGCTTTGCTCTCTCTTCAGCTTGAGCAAGAGATTTAATCTCTCTGCCTGCCTTTTTTTTTTCCCCCTTCCTGTACCACAGGAGAGTCATTATACGTCAGATTGTTCTAAGAATAAATGCATTAATGAGGCTGGTACATTTAAGTTTAAGCAAAAAAACCCCACCCAAAATAACAACAACAACAACAAACCGACCAAAAAAACCCCAACATATAAAAGCTTGTTCTTCTCGTTCCTTCTTCTTTAAAAAGGCCTTTCAGCTGCCTATGGGGCAAACGTAGGAAAGTCTTCACAGCCTGTGTATAGAAAGGTGAGGATGCACTTGCAGTGCCTGGGCTGACATCTGGGCACGCCCAGCTTCTAGTCAAGAGGTGAACAAGGCTTATCAATTTCAGGGTGTTGGTTTTATTCCTACACAAACATAGCCTGAGGCAACTGCGCTGCTTCTTCCCTCTGGGAGGCCTGGCAAAGCAGGCAGGCAAAAGCTTAGGAAAATTGGCTATCAAAACTTTTGAGAGAAACTTTGAACACCTGATGTTGAAGCACAGCAATATGAGGTGGTGAAAAGCTGTGATAACACAAACACGAAGGCCCCAAACCAGGAAAGATGCAGAAACACGAGGCCCAAGGCACAGCACTGAGGTGTAAATAATGACTCAGTGATCCACCTCGCTGGCAAGGAACTTCCTGAAGCTTCTGTCAGTGCCTTCTAATTCCTAGCACAGGCAGAAAATTTGAGGAAATTAAAGTCTCAATTAATTCTGTGAGCACCTACATGGAGAACGCCTGGTCTACTGTGGTTGACTGCAAGAGTCCTTCAGGATTTTTGTATAGCTGTGTCACCACCTTTCTCCTGAGAGTGTGTCCTGTTCTAGTGTGGGCAGCAATACCATGGCAGGATCACCCCAATCCCTGTGCCACGACCTTTCTCCTGAGAGTGTGCTCTGTTCTAGTGTGGGCAGCAGGACCATGGCAGGATCATCCCAATCCCTGTGCCACCACCTTTCTCCTGAGAGTGTGCTCTGTTCTAGTGTGGGCAGCAGGACCATGGCAGGATCATCCCAATCCCTGTGCTGGGGCTGCACCTCGAGTGCTGTCTTCACTTCAGGGCCCCCGCTTTACAAAGGACATTGAGGGCCTGGAGTGTGTCCAGAGAGGGGCAGCAAGGCTTGTGAAAGGTTTCGAAAATATGTCTTGTGAGGAACAGCTGAGGGAGCTGGGGTTTAGTCTTGAGGAGGCTTGGGGTGGGGAACACCTCCCTGCAACTCGCTGAAAGCAAGTTGCACTGAGGTGGGGCCGGTCTCTTCTGCCGTGTCTGCAGAGAGAGGACAGGAGGAAATGGCCTTAAACAGGAGAGATTCAGATTGGATACTCGAAGACAATTTTTTCACTGTTTGGGTGGTTGGGCACTGGAGTAGGTAGTACGGCCACCGTCCCTGGAGGTGTTTGTCATCGGGAACTGGGATGGTTCAGAGGTTACAGCGGCAGTGTCCGGCGGATGGCCGCAGTGAGTGACCTCAAAGGTCTTTTCCACCCCTGACGATGCTATGATCCAACCCTTCCATGCCGCAGGGCAGGCACACCCGCAGGCCCATTCCTGCAATGCTTTCAACAACTCCCATTTGCCCTTGCTTCTGCCAGCGAGCGCGACGACCGCTGAGGCAGGGCTGGCAGAGGCGGCGGCGGGCCTTGGCCGCTCTG